>VZSR01001262.1:507443-518819 GCA_013398615.1 Brachypodius melanocephalos | reverse complement strand
GGAGCCTCTCACTTGTTTTGCTTTCAAACCACAACAAGAGCATTGAGATGCTTTTTTGTACTAGGGATAAACATAAATGCTCCCTGTTCCCACCAAGTAAGAATTCCTGGTTGCTGTGTTAGACATCTTACACCATGAATGTCAACATTTTGTGTCTAAAAGGCCAATATCTAATTCATTGCAGCTTTGAAAGACAGATAAAAGCTTAGAAGTGCTGGTGGTTATTTGTGCACAATGAGACTTGTTACATACAACCAGATGGTACCTAATCTTTACACTGTGAGTCATATTTTAGATGAAAAATGATAATAAATTTACGTTCTACTGTTTGTAATCTCACAAAAAATACATAAATACAGAACTGGAACACATGAGAGTTCTGTGTAACAAGTTTGTTATAGACCAGACTCTTTGTGATAATTAATAAGGTTATACTGGTAAATTAAAATAAATATTTTATGTCAAACTGGGATTATTTAACCAGCTCTGGTTTAAAATTCTCCATAATAATTCAGATAAATCATGTTCTGAGGTGATGAAATGTGTGGCCTCTCACCCTGTTTTTTCCTTGACTACCTGTAGCGTACGTCCATGCTGACTATAAAGGATGTTTTAATCTCTTTGCTTTTTTAACGTTCTTTCTAAAGTTGAAGATTTAAGTGATTTTCCTTATGGATGTGTATTTGCTCCTGAGTTAAGACTGTGTGGTGGAACCTGCACCCACATCCATCATCTGAAGTCCATGGAATTCCTGAGCCACAGGCTTGCAATAAATCCTGGATAAATCTGATCCATTGTGGATCCAGTTCCCAGTATCCAGTGCTATCTCCACAGGCACCCTGGAGTCAGTCAGAAGTGGATCATACCTAGATCCTCATTCCTGCAGTGCTTGTGGGTCAGAATTAGAACATTCCAGGAGACTTCATGAGGATGCTAAAGCTTGTGTTCCCACTGGCTGCCCTGTCCCCTTTCCTGGGGTAGATGGTGTTAGTTTGGGCAGCTGCACCACATCTACAGCTCATGGTTTGAATTTCAGGAAGGACATTTCCAACTTAAGCACTGCACTTCTGCATCAGTGCAAGGTGTGCCTAGAAAGGTATTTCTGCTCACGACTGGATTGGTTTTCTTTGGACCTTTGCATTAAGCAGTAAAATCTCCTTTCTAGAGTTTGCAGGAGCTACTTATGAATTGTTCTGTGATTATAAACAAGCCCCCATTGTTGAAGTCATGGTCAATAGCTCTTGTTCAGCTGATGGTAAATGGCAAAGTTCAAGTGTAGCAGGAGCTCAATAACTGTTCCATCCTTGTGGATAACTGTATCCTGCCTAACAAGTAGTTTACATTTTCCTTGGAGCTACCTGGCAGAAAATACCCCCTTAGTCAAAGATTTTCCAGCCACATGCTTTGCTAATATTTTGAGAAACAAGGAGAGAGGAAGGCAAAAAACAAAGGGGTCATTGGATACAGAGGAAATAGTTTTAATATGTTCCAGAGGTGGAGCTGGGTGCTTACAAGGACCTGGGAATTTTACCCCAACTTGCCTAGAAAGGTAAGGCTTGAGGAGAGGGAAGCAGCCATTTAAAGTGCTCACTGTTTTGGGGAGGAAACGTGAAGAGAGAGCATTTTTCTGTGCTGCAAGTAATGTGTTGGTGTGTTCCTGAAACTAATGAAGCCTTGGCTGGCCCTGTGGGCATTAATCTTCTCATTTTATTTAATCCTCAGATTCTGGTAAAGTATCCTGAGTCCAAAGCCATCCCATTTGTGGAAGTACAGTGTGTGCAGAACACCAGAGCAGTGTCTCTAGATTTAATGAGAACATCATTGGTTTTGAGGAGCCAAAGAATCCCAATGGTAAGACAGGAAAAAAAAAGCAAGAAAAGTTGGATAACTAGACATCAAAACTGAGTTCAGATGTGTTTCCTTTTCTACTCCATACTAATGTCACTCAGTTATGACCACAGATACCCCTGAATTTTATTTTTTCAAAATGCAGTGCAGCAAGAATGTGTGATGTGTAGGCCAGTTTCATTCTTGCTGTAAGTGGAAATACTTTCCACTAAATAGTTTCTATTTAAATAGAAGTAGTTTCTATCTATAGTTTCTATTCTGTTCGCCTAATAGCTTCTATCTAAAAAGGGTTGGAACTTGGAAATAAATAGTGGGAACAGACTTCCACAAGTTATTTGTGAATTTTGGACAATGCTGACTTTCTTGAGGGGAAAATGTTGTGCCTGACTTGTATTCCACTAGAATTTCAGAAAATTCACCTCATTAAGCCTAAAGGCTAGGCATGTTAATTAAAATCAGTTTAACTCCTAAATGACAGGCATTTCAGAAATATATGGGTTCATTTGTATTTGATTAAAGAATAAAAAAAAAAACAACCAAAAAACAAACAAACAAAAAAAAACCTTGTCAAAGCCATGAGCAGAAGGAGAGCTTGGTACCTCATCAGGAATGATGTAACCTTGCAGAACAAGGATGTTCTGCTGGACCTGCTCTTTCTTGGTTTCTGTGTGGAGAAAAGAGTGGTGGCATCTCCTGCCATACTTTCTCTTAGATGACACCAATCTGTCACTTCTTATTTTCTTGATGTCCTCTGGAGCTGCCTTGCTTGGCTTGCCTTCTTCTTAGAAAACTGGGCATGTTTGCTGCTGGAATCCTCTTACTAGACAGAGTGAACTGGATTAGTCACTCGAGCTTCCTGATTAATGCATGGCTCCATGCTGCTGCAAGCACTCTGATGTGAAGGGAATGCTGCAGTGAGCGATGAGGGCAAACACTGCTCTGTGCTATCATTTATTTTTTAGTATCTGTTTATACAAAAGTAATCCTGTAAATTGGGATTTCCGTAGTATCAGTCTTTCTTCAAGGCTCCTCCCAGTCTGTTGTGTAGTGGGCAGAAGCATTAGGATTAAAGAGGAGTTATTTTTGCCTCAGAAAACACTGTATAATAACTAAACTTGCCCCAGTTCATTTGATATTAATACTGGCATAATTGAATAAAAAAACCTGACATGGGAGATCAAAGGAGGAACAACCTTGCTTTTGGTTAAAAGGGCTGCAGGAGTAGGTTGGAAGGTTTTATCAATCAAAATTTCAGAATGGTTTCAGTAATTAGGAGGACATCAGTTGTCTTCCACAATTAGATGATGTTACTGTAAAACTTAATATATGTAAGTGCAAATATAAATATTTAAAAGTCATTTCTGATGAATAACACTGTAAATCAGTTGTGAGATGAAGTTGTCTTTACCCCAGAAGTGAAGAATTACACTCTGAACAGCATTAATGGGGGAGTAGGAGAAGTTTTTGACTCAAAATTCAGCAAGCATCTCTGTTTCTGATGAAAGGCACTGTGGGCTCTCCCATAGCTGTAATAATTTCTTGGTGTTAGGAATTAACACCTGTGGTTCCTGCAGTTTGGAAATAGGAAAGTCTTACAACATTTCCTCCTGCATTTGTGTTGTTCTAAAAGTGGGCAATAAGCTCTAAGCCATGTTTTTGTTTCATAGGCAATTGATCAGCACCAAGAAGCAAATTTTGTCCATCATAACCATGGTGCGTGTTCCAGAAAAAAGGAGGCAATGCCCTTGTGGATTTTTGGGAGCAATTCTTTTCTGGGTTTGACAGGCTGAATTAGAGGAATACCCAGCATCCCAGGGTTTCTCCACTAGCAGGAAGGTGACCTGGTATTCTCTTGGATTTGGCAGGGAGGTAACAAAACAAACAATGGAGAGGCACAAGTTCTGTGCTGCAGGCACCAACTTATGTTTGATTGGAATGCTGCCACGGACTTCAGTGGGAACAGTAATTGGTCATGCAACCAAGGAAATGCATTATTAATGGAACAATGTTGGAGTAGGGGAAGATAAGATAAAGACTTAGCCACTTCTTGGTGCTGGGTTTAGTTTTTTCCTAATTACAGAGGAATCACTGTGGTTTCAGGAACATTAGAAAAGCCAGAACTTTCTTGCATGGAGTTCAGCACTTGAAACAATGCCAGATACTCACTATCCCAAGCAAGGCAGTATTTCCCAATTTGTAGTTAGAGTTGTTCTGCAAAGGGTGGGAGAAGAGAGTAGATACATGCAACTCTTCAAAGCCTTCTATAATAATAAAATCTAAAATAAAATTCTACTGCAGGCATATAGATGGTAAATAGAACAGGAAGGGAGCAGGGACAGGAGTTTTAACAAGATGAATGTGGAGAAATTTACCTGCAGTGTTTTGTTGGGAGCTGCAATAAACAGTGGGACCACTGGAAATGAGTTCTATGTGAGCAACATAGAGAAAAGGGGTGGCTGGGGAAGAGGGTCTTGGCAGGAGAGGGTCTGAAAAAGTGCTCAGGAGGTGTTTGGAGCATGAGAAGAGAGGCCAATCAGCTGATAAGGGACTGCTCAGTTTAGATGGCAGCACCTGGGTGCTCTGGGCAGGTCACAGCAGGGATTTGAGACTCACCGTGAGTCTTGTTCAGCTGTTGGTGATGATTTGTATTTTTCCCCTGTTTAAAACTAATCAGCCTCAAACTTTTCTTAAGCATCCACTCCTGAACTCTACAACTGTTGTACTACTGTGAGTAGTTCAGCTCACTTGGGAGAGAAATCTCAGTATCAGATAGGAAAACTTGTGTGAGGGGCTCTAACAGTAACATCTCCTACCAGAAATAACTGCCTGCTGTCAGGAAACAGGCAGACAAAAAAATTGCAGACCAAGTTAAATCTCATTAATGACCCACAATATAACTCGGGGAGAAAAAACCCTGTGCAGTTATCTAAGTTTGCTGACACTTTGGAAACAAAACGATGACTAGATAGTAATATGTGCTCCAAAGAACGAGTGATATACCAAGATGAATAGGATTTAGGCACTGTTTATCACAGTTAAGCCATAGCCTGAATACCATAATGCTGATTCCTTAAATTCATTATGCAGCCAGTATAATCTAGCAGGCAGCAATGTGCCTGTGAGAATGAAGAAACTATTTCCATTGTTTTAAACTGAACTGTAGGCACAGAATGATTGGTAAGATTGTGCTTTGTCTTATTTCTAAGATACCACACCAGTGTTTGTAATAACACTTCTGTGAAGCAAAGTGTTAAACCCACTGGATTCTTACATTTTGTTGTTTAAAGTACTAATCATAGTGTATTTATCTGATGGATACAGGAGAATGTAATTCCATACATGTAAGAAGTATTGGTGATGCTTCCAGCATCCCTGTTTATAGCTCGCAGTGTGTGGGTGCTTCTAGCTTCTATTTATGTGACTGGGATTTGTCCTGTGGAATAAATAATAATTAATTTTTCTGGTGTTAATACTCCTGAAGTTCCCAAGAGCAGCCTCACAGCTCTGCACACAATTATTTGTAGAAATTACCATGTGTGAAATAACAGCTTTGTTCTGACCCAGCCATAACATTTACTCTTGGGCTGGTAGGAAATGGGGCACTCCTGAGCTGCCCTTCAGTGGGAATTCTGTAATATTTTGGGAAGAAAGGAAGACGAAAGGGCAGAAATAACCACAACTTCTGAAATTTTTGGCTTAGTCAAGGTATGTTTAAAAATCCCCCAACATTTTGAATGAAATAAGTGAATTGTTCTGGAGGTACTGAGATAACAGTTGCTGGTTGCTTTTTTTGAATTTTAGAATAGCATTCAGAAAGTGTAAGGAATGAAAGCACACAGGAAAGCTGAGAGATTTATTTTGTTTAATTTCCTCTTTTTTTTTTTAAGCCACAGATAGGATTTATTTGCATTTTTAAAAACCTGTCTGTGGGGGAATGGAGCCACTAAAAGCTGGAGTGGCTGTGATGAGGCTGTGATAATTAACATGGTTTGATGTGCTCAATGCCTTGAAGCAAATCACTACAGAATTCCTGGTCCTGGGTCCTGGGGAAAAGGCTGGGATACATTAAATTGCTTTATAGGCACGCCCCTTGGGTTTCTCAAGTGGTGTAATGAAGACATTTTGCAGCCATCCAGCTAAAAATGCCACAGAATTATCAGTTCTGAAGAACCTTAGCAACAATGTGCTAGCTTTGCTGCCCTCACTACAAAGCAAAAGAGAAAAAATGGATTCTCCTCTGTGCTGCTCTAAGCCAAGAGGAATTAACTTCTGGAGAGGAGTAGGAGGCAAGTTTCACCTTAGATGCTTGTATTCTCTGAAATAAAAGATGAGATGACAGCTCTACATTATTTAGTATCAAACAACTGATGCATCTAATAAGAGAAGCAAGGGAAAATACCCTCTGAATTTTAAATATCTAATTGAGGCAGCAAACCAAATAACCACAAATCAAAGGCTTGCAGCCATGAGAAAAATACTGGAGAGGACAACCTATTCACAGTGACCCAAAGAAACCACTAAACTAATGCACTTGAAACAAGGATTCAGGAAAGGAAATAAATCTGCTACCTAGAAAATTAGGGGGAAATGGGGGATTTTTACCTCTTTGGTACTGTATTTTTGGCTGGATTAGTAACCTTTAATATCTGCTGCTCCATAGGTGAGGACTGTTTGGTTCTACTTCTGTAAATCACAATTGTTACGGATTTTTTTTCTTTTGATGAGATAAATCCTACCAGTTCCCTGCTTTACACTTCTGCACCAATTTATTTTTCCTGAAACATTTTTTCTCATGTTTTGCACAGCTGAGCTGTGATCCATCTGTCTGTGACAGAGATGTTTATTCTTAGTCCAGGATGGAATCTCAGACTCCTGTTTCCTGGTTACCATTTTCCTTTACCCAATAGCTGCAGATTTGGATGTAGGATATTGAAAACCTAAAATTTCAAGTGGAGCATCCTAAAGAATGGAAACACTTCAAAGAGCTCTCAATGTCCTCTGAAAGCTGCAGCATGGAGTGTAGGGACCATCCACAGGCTTTTCCACACTGAGCTGCTTCCATTTTATTTCCCAGTCCTTTACTTTGGATTAGAGTTGTCATATCCCACTGGCCAATTCCAAGGCACTCCCTTCTCTCCAGCCTTCTTTAGTCCCCTTGAGTCTGAGGTCAGCTGGAGTTTTATAGCCTATGAACTCCCAGAAACCTCTGTTGCTCTGCTCTGTCCATTTGGGATTTTGCCTTTCCATTTTATTTCAGGCTTTTGCCACTGATCCATCTCCCTGCATAAAGCTGAGCTAGGAACAACCTTATATTCCCCTTGCTCATTCCTCTCCTCTGCCTATTCCATTTTAGCTGATAGTGATCACTAATGGCTCCTCTTTGTGCTGGACTTGGTCTCCCTCGGAAGTCTGGCCTCACCAGCCACACTCCATTGGATCTTTGGGGGTGATCCTTCCTGACAGCATAACCCCACTGGGGATTGCATTAGCCAGGCATGCAGAAAAGAGAAAGTGCCTGTCTAGTGTAATAAAATAAACACACAAGGGGGAAAATTGCCAGCCAGGGGTAGAGCTGGGGCTTCCAGTGTCCTTCAAAAACCGTCTCTGCGTAGGTGCAGTAATACACCCTCTGATTCCCTCAAATCTTTAAGCTTTTCCATAAATTTGTGGGGTTTTTTAACACTAGGTATCCAGTGAGTTTTCTTTCATCTCTGTGTAGGTGCAGTAATACACCCTCTGATTCCCTCAAATCTTTAAGCTTTTCCATAAATTTGTGGGGTTTTTTTAACAGTAGGTATCCAGTGAGTTTTCTTTCATCTGTTCAAATTTCATCTGCTCTTCTTTCATTATGAAGAAAATGCTAATATTAAAAAAGTGAAGTCATGCATGTGCACGCTTAGGGAAGTACAATCTTCCCTCAATTCAAACTGATCCATCAGTTTAACCCTGAGTCAAGTAAGTTTAAGCCAAGAAAACAAAATTACATGAAACAATCTTATTTCTTCTTCATCCTGCTTTACAGTAAACAGTGTTATTAGGATCCTGAAACTTAGTTTATCCCTCCCTCACCACCTCTAGCTCCTTCCCTGGAGCGTCCACTAAATCCCTCTGTGACTGCACCCTACAATCCTTTCAGAGGCAATTGGCTTATGGCAAACAAATGGAAGCCCAGTTTGGTACCTTGTTGCTCTCCTCAGGAACCCAGGGTGCCTAAATCCTTCTGCAAGGTACAAAACTTAGCAAGTTCCTTTATTTTTAACTCTTGCTATATGTACAATAGACAGTTTTCTCTGTGCCTTGCTCAATCTCTGCAGTGTACCCACTTACATTTACAGACATATTTCACTTGGGATTCTGCGTGGGGGAAACAAATCTGTCATTGACACAACTTAAATCCACCTGTGATCAGGTTAAGTGGCTCCAATGACACATTAAGGATCATTTCCTTGAGGTGCTGGCTGTAAATGTAAACCACAAACTCTCCTCCTTTTCAGGTAAGTTATTTCTTAGGACTAAATGAGGTTTCTGAAAGAAGTGGGGACTAAAGCTGTCCAGTCTCAAGAGAAGGAGGCTCTACAAGGGGAATTTAAACTGGATGTGGTGAGTGTCATGGTTCCTGCCATAGTGAAATGTCTCCCTAGGCTCTGGAAGCTGGGTCTGGCTGCAGAAACATCACCCTGGAAGTTGTGTTCTTCCTTTGCACCTCATTTTTGCTTGGAGCTGGAATAGTAGCAAAGAGTTTTTTGGTGTAAACTGGAATTATAGAAAAAATACTCTGGATATGTTGTTTTTCCAAGGCTGTGAGCACCCAACTTCTGCTTGAGGTATGTCTGGTGATGGAGACACTGAGCAGGGTGCAGGAAGGTAAAACTTCCCTGACTTCCTTATGGAGTAATATTGCAGCTGACCAGCTAGAAACTGGGAATGGGAAGCTCAAACAACCCAAGATGGATTATCCTAGGCTCCATCCCAAACTGTTGAAGGGAGAAAAACAGCCTCTATCCAGGCCATTAATCTCCATCCATCCCCGTTCCTCCTCTCTGCCTGCAGGAGCAGCCCCTTTCAGGAGCTGTTTCCTCACAGCCAAGGAGGAAGGCTCTGTCCAGCATTCCATGTGGAGCCGAGTTCCAGTTCTGTGCGTTTCCATGTGTTTCAGGTCTGGGAATGAGCAGGGATGTCTCTAACCTATGTACAGATACCTTTCTTGAAGGGACTTCTTCTATCAAACTGCCTCTTTGGTACTTCTTTTTCTCTGTTTTCTCCCGTATTTTTTTTTCAACTTAGCCACTCATATGCTGGATAAACAGTTTCAAAGAGCTTTCCAAATCCAAAAGATGGGGATGTTATACAAGTTAATCTCGTGAAGCGAGATACTTCCTGGGAAAGCCTCCTAAAGTAATTTTTTTCGTTAGTGAGTCCTTCATTACAGGATTAAAAGCTAAGCTCCTTCCTCTCTCATTTCTTCCACAAATTAGGTTTTCATAAGACCTTTTATGTGTTTTTCTAAGTACCCTAGGTCTTGCCTCTTCTGGCAGAAGTATAAATGTTAATAACATTAATTACTTCATGCTAATAAACTACTTTTGGGATCCTTGGCTAGGAAAAATACAGGAATCCCTCTTTTTGTAGTTTTTTCCTGTGGTATTTTAAGTGTAGTGGGGAATATCCAGGGCCACATAACAGATGGATATCATTGACTTTTATGCAGTCTAGATTTTGCAGAATAACCCTGTTTTGGCTTTCTGAAGTCATGCCTACTTCTAATACTGATATTTTAGAGGGGGTTTAGCTTTGTAGGGGAAACTTGGGTCTGTTAATTCTCCAAATCTGGCAAGTGGTGTCCACAGGCAAACCCTGGATCCCCTGGAGATGCTCTTATGGGCTTTCCACGTGGGGCCAAGGAAGGATCCTGGAAAGCAGCAAGCATCCAGTAACTCCATACAGTGAAAAGCTTCCCTTTCCTGAGCTCTCGAAGTTGTGGCCACCATTATGGAAGTGTTTGTTCTCCGCACATCCGGAATTTTAGGGGAAGTGCAGAACAATGTACAACAATTAACTGCCAGCCAAAAGGAAGATGTATAAAAGATGGAATACATAAGGTTTAGCAGCCCAAGAAATGCGCAGAAATTAGCATTTGGGATCCAAGGGCTCACCCTCAGCCATGAGAAAACATGCACAGGAAAAGGAAAAAGGGTTGTGCCTTAACTGGAAGTATAACATTTCTGATATAAAAATGTCTGATTCCAGTGGAAAAAGGTCGTTCATCTGACAGTCCCTATCTTAAGAAATGCTGGGTAGTGTCTAATGTTCTTAGGAGTCTCATTTAATGAGATTTGACCCAGTGACAAGATTTCATTATGACTTCATTTAGAACCCTTGAACAAATGGAAAGGAGAGTAACAGTTAACCTGAACTCTCTAAAGATTTTGTTAATGTACCTGATTTCCTAGACAGGAAAAACATCTTTGTCGAGTCTAAGAAAATCTGTTAATAAAAGGCATTTATTTGTAAGTGGAATTGGAATGTAAAATAACTGGAAATTTTAAGAGGTGTGATTCCTCCTCTTCTAGGAGGCAATGGGAGAAGTCTCCACTGTGAGAAAATGATCAGAAAACAGCCTTTGGCCTGATAGAGAGCATTTCTTTTTAAACATTAACTGTAGATCACAGTATCAGTTCTGGTTTATCACTGTGATAAAAGTTCAGTCCACTGTTGTCTTGAAATGACTGAACTGACTGGTGAATGTTTTGTAACTGAGAACCATTTACTTTTGTAACTTAAGCACTTAATTGCTTCTAATTGGTTTCTGTTGCAGAGGAGATTGAGATCCGCATGACAGAGCAGGGAGGAGAGGATGGGGGAGCCCGTGGTAACCACATTGTGAAGGCGCCAGTGGTGTGATCAGAGGTGTCATTGTGGGGCAGGACAAAGGAAAAGGAGGAGGGGCCTACGAAGCATTTGGGAATGCGCGCAGAGAAGCGACTGGGGGTTCTGGGAAAGATCGCTAAAGGTTAGTGCTGGCAAGCAAATCAGGGAAACAGTTTTTGATGAGGATTAAGTCCTCAGCTAATCAGTGTCCCAGCTGATAAGAGCAGTCAAAACCATTGAAATCAGCAAGTCAGTAGCACCTGGGAGAGCTGGCACCATGGTCTGATCAGGGAAAAAACCCACAGAACTAAATCAAGAATTAAACACCAAACAAAGTCTCAAAATGGGCTCCCTGGTCCATGAATCAGTTTTGTGCCTTTCAAGATACAGGGGTAGATGTGATTGAGTCATAATCCTAGTTTAGGAGAACCAAGGAGTCATTGTCACTGCAGCTTTCTGTACAACCTAACCTTCATTGCCCTCATATGAATCAGGAGTAAGCAGAAGGAAGTCGATGTGAATGAGAACAAAATTTAGTTTTTGGTATTTGCAGAAACTTAAACCTAGATTATACCTTGTTCTGGTTTTAGAGCAATCAGTTGTATCATCTAGGACATGCTTGTAAGAAATAAAAGTTCCTGAATTCAGTGGTGTGCCTTC
>VZSR01001262.1:307015-507343 GCA_013398615.1 Brachypodius melanocephalos | reverse complement strand
GTGTGCAGCCTCCACGGCTCCCACCAAGAGCTGATCTAAAAGGGCTGATCTCAATAAAGGCACTAAAAAGGAGTTGGTCTCCTTGCGCATTTATTTCATGCTGACTTCTGAAACAGTACACAACAGTATAAACGTATTTGAATATTATCAATGAATAGAGTCGGTGTAAAAATTCCTTCCTTGTATTCTTTTGTCTTTTAGCCTGAATAGTGATGGACTGTTTAATATTGGCACAAGAATTGCCAATGGAAATTATATTTCTCCCAAATAAATGCTGCTTGTGTTCACCAGTGGCACAATAATCCCACTTATGTTGTGCAGGACTAATTACCTCCAGTGTAAGGCTGCTAAATGAGCAGTTGTATTATGGGGGAGCAAAAGACACCCAGAACAAACTAGGTATAAACAATTTGTACTTCCTCTTTCAGTATTATGAGAGGAAATGGCTTTAACTGACAGACAGCAGGATTAGGTTGGATTTTAGGGAAAATTGTTCCCTGGGAGGATGCTTAGGCCCTGACACAGGTTGTCCAGAGAAGCTGTGGCTGCCCCATGATCCCTGGAAGTGTTCTAGACCAGACTGGATGGGACTTGGAGCAACCTGGGATAAGGGGAGGTGTCCCTGTCCATGGCAGGGGGTGGGATTGGATGGGTTTTAAGGTTCCATGTGTGTCATTAAACTCCACTGAGTTGTAGAGCCCTAATGAATTGATCCAAGCACCGGCCTGAGTTGGCACCAGCCAAGTTCAGTCAGCAGCAGATGAAAACCCTTGAACTTTTCTTCAGTACTGGATGTCACCTTACTTGACTTGCACTATGGCCACTGTCAAGCAGTTACTTTCTGCCAACAGGTTGAGCAGTTGAGTTGTTCATTTTTGCCTATATTCAGAAATGGAAAAAAGGTACATTTTAAAGCTGTACTTTATGGGGAGCATCTGTGTGCAGAGATGATTTTTGTCTCCATATAGCAGTACATGTTAGAAATTACCCTGCTGGTGTCACTCAAGGTATTTCCTCCTGGCTCTCTCCCTCATCCTGTGTAAACAGATATAAAAACTGAGATTTCACCTGCTGTATAACCCTGTATCAATAACAAGCCTTCTTCTGGCATGGATAAAACAAATCTTTGGGAGTTACCACATAAGGAAATACTTCTATTTAAAAGCTCCACATCTGGAAGCTCTGAGGTTGGAAGAGCCTCTCTTCAGCTATTTGAAGGTAGAGTTACTGGTTTTGAGAGAATTTGAGTTGGGCTATGGGAGGCCAGGTGTTTGCAGTGTCCCCTGGCTGAGCAGCATAGGTAGCACGGAGTCACAAGGGCTGTCTCAGGGCAGGTAAAATTTAGCCTCCTGTGCTTTTTCCCAGCTGTCTCTAAAGCAAATTAATGAGAGCAAGTCTAGACCAATTTTTAACCAACAGCTCAGACAGGCTCTCTCCTTCTTGCTAGTGTTTTGTCAGCATAATGACTGACTGGCCTTTTATCCCCTGCGAGTAGGGCATTTGGGGAACTAAATGCTCCATAAAATCAGACTTGGGTGAGCAGGGAAGCCTCATCTAAAAGCATGTCAGTAGCAGGTGAGCTGCCTGGCTGGCAGAGCAGGTGTACCTTGGGGGGCCTGGGAGCACTGTCTAATCAGCCATTCACCCTCAACTGCTGCTGCTGTGACTTTCATCACAGCTTGTTTCTGCAGGAAGTTGCTGGAGAGCAGCTGCAATTCTGCATTTCTTCACTTCATGTGTATTTATTCGGAGGCAACTGGTTTGGAAGCCAACACCCTTGCTGTCTATGCCAAGAGGATCAGCTGAGCCTGCTGCTGTCACCAAAGGGTGTTCCAGAAGAGCTGCAGCAGCTCTTGGAGACCAGAGTGTTATGGCTGAACTGCATTGTCTTCAACTAAAAAACCCCTGTCCTATGGATCACTTGTTTAATGCCAAAAAACACTTGGAAACACAGCAGATTATACTATAACAACACAATGTGTTTTCCCAACTATCGGAGCCTGATACATTTAAAATAAGTATAATTCTCCTCTAATGCTCTGAGCTGCTCTGTTTCTGTGGACTAATAGAAACAGATTTTCAAGTTGGGAGAGAGGGGCTCCCTACTTGGCAACTTCTGAGCAATCTGAGATGTGGAGGGAAAAGTCTTTGACAATTACGGTAATTAAGAGAGAGGGAGGAGCAAGAAGGGGAGATGTTTCCTTGAGCAGAGGGACAGTTTCTTGTCTGCCCTGGTTTAAGGAGGGGAAGGGCTGCTTGCTCAGGGCTCTTTCTCTTGAGTAACTGATGAAGCAGATTAATTCTGCAAGACACAGAAGCCAAGGTGATGCTGACTGGGCATATCTTGGAGCTCTCCAGGTCTCTGGCAGCAAAGGGAGGAAACAGCATCAGAAGAAAATCATTTATGTTGCAGCAAGAACTATCATGTGCTGGCTTGCTTTCCTCCGGGGTGGGAGGGGAAAGAGAACACCAGTTGTTGCCTCTTTTTCCCTGCTAGTGAAGGAGAGGAGCACAGACAGGAATGTCACGATACAGACAGGCACAAATCTCTGTAAATCAGTGCTCTTGACTTGTCAGGGAATCTGTGCCAACTGTTAGCACAAAGGAGTGACAATCAGGGACAATCTTAACTCATAGGTGTATGTTCTATCCAGTGTCACCTGGTCCTCAGGAGTCAGGTGGCTGCTGTTACAGCTCAACTGGTGCAAGGATTGTAATTATGCAGACCCTCTTGCAATGAATTCACAGCCAAATGGAGTTATGAAACCATGTTTTAAGATTTAGTCTGTATAATCAAGCTTGTGTAGCAGAAAATAAGAGGCCACATTTAGAACCAAGACAGATTTTGCCAAACACTGAGAAGGATGAGAGATATAATCAGGGAATTATTTTCATTTTTCTGATTCTTTCTGCAGCAAAAGTCGTCATAGGGGTAATAGTGAAATTTGGAGTGTGGTGATTGTATTTACCTTTATTTGGAGGATCCTGAAGCCTGTGACCCTTCCATGGGTGCTGCTGCCTGACATGGTGACCTAAACATGTGCTGAGCACAAAATCTATGTTCCCTTGCGACAAATCTCTTGTTTCCTTGCGGGAAATCTTTTGGACTCTTCTAGGATAGATCTTGGCTCTGCTCTCCTGGCTGTTTGGTGTTGGCCTTGTGTCAAGGCAGATGGAAGTGGCCTGTGACAGAATGCTGGATCATGTGTCCATGTCCAAGGAAGGAGAATGCTCTGCAGGGCCAACCCTTCCCCCTGGCGATACCAATTTACTGTTCCTAATATGGCTGTGGTTTTTGGCCTGTGCTTTAATCAGTGATCTTTGGCCTTGTGGAACTTTGTATCCCTGGAGACTGCAGCACTGCCAGTTTAGTCCAGTCTGGAGCAACAAATGGGAGACTTGGGGAAAGCTTCTATTCATGTAAAGATGGGGAATACTGGGGGAACCTGTTCCAGTCATGTCAGCCAAGCTGTAGAGCAAGCATCAGCCTAATGATGAGTGGCTTATCCGAGGCTGATTTCCTGTTTAAAAAGTTAAGGTAATAATCTTTTATTATTGAAAAATCAGAATGATCAGCTGAAAGCACCAGCATTTAGGGAGTTAATGGCTGGCTCCGTGTCTGTGCTCCTGTGAAGCATCTGGAGCAGTCCCATCCCTACTCAGGTTCTGTAGGAGCTCCCTTGTGACTCCATCCCCCAGCAGTCACCGTGGGGGACAGAGGCTATAATTGATCCTGGTGATTCTCAACCAGCATGACAGCAAAAGACTGGTCCAGTGTTCCCTAAATTGCTGCTGGAGTGCCAGGATTGGGAGCAAGCACAGGCACCCGTTGTGCCCTTTACCCCTCAGCTGCAGTTGAGCAATGCCCCCATGAGCTGAGCGTCTGGTCTTCCCAGACAGACACAGTAACTTCTCTATGGAAATGTTCATACCAATTAAATCTTATCATCAAATCATTCTGTTCCATCACTCCACTTAATTAGCCATGGCCTTTGGTATTTAAGCAATGCTGCACCGTGCCAAAAAATGAAAGTATTCTTTGTGTGGTACACACCCAACAACTGCCTGTCTGACAGCCAGGGGCAGACCAACAAATATTTCTCCTGCACCAGAGGAGTATCTGCTGGGAAATGTAATTGCCCATTTCTGTTTTTTTCAAACTGAAATGAGTTAGAGGCTGTGGTCTTTTCATCTGGGCACTCTGCTTTCCTTGCAGCAAAACCAAGCTGGTTTCTCCTCAGCTGTTTAGTGAACATAAACTGTGATGAGTCACACGAAACCCACAACTGAAGGGGTTCCTCGAGTGTTAGTTGTTAATATGGTCTTTCTGTTTACAAATGATAAACACAAGAAAGGAACACAAATTAACTGCTCCTTAGTAGCAGATCACCTAAATCCTTGTAGCAGCTATCACCTAAATCCTTGTCTGCAGCAGGGCCCTTGACTTTAGGAATCTGTATCAGGTCTGACCTAGTTTTATTTTATGTTTGGAAACATCCAAACCCAGGCAGATCATCACATCCCACTTTCAGCAAGAAAGCGCCTGATTTGGCAGCCTCTGTTGTAAATGGCTTCAATTTTTTTCCCCTAAAATTTGAGTAGCTTCTGTAAGTCAGGATAAAAAGCTCTGTGATCTGCAGAATCCAGCCTGGAATTGCTCATCAACAAATGACAGCCAGGGAAACATTAGGAATGAGGAAATAAAAATGGTTAGTTTCCTGCTGCCCACTGATGCTGAGACCCATTTACATTGCCAGTGAGAAGGAGGCCACTAACTTACCTGTGACAAGGAATCAGTTGATCCATGGAAACAGGAACTCTTTTAATAGCCCCCCCAAAGCTGTGCCCTGCCATCTGAGGTATTTGTCAGATGTGACCAGGCACTTGGCCTATTTTTGTCACACAACAAATCCTTTTTCCTACTCTACTTGGGGCTCAGTCCCATCCTTGGATATGAGCTCACTGCTCTTTCACTTGCATGGAAATGTTCTGTGCCTGAAGGCAGAATTTGGCTGTATCTGAATAATGGCATCTGTAATGTTCCCTCAGACAGAACCCAAAAGACACCAACAGGTGCTGATAATCATCCACCCTGCAGAGAGGTGTTTGTAAATCCTCCACAGCGCTTGTCTGCATCTTCATGTGCTTTTGAAAAATCTGCCCTGGGGAGGTTGGAGAAAACCTGGAGTTGCTACAGGAACAGAAGTGAGGGTTCAGTCTGTCTCGGTGGGCCAGACAGGACCTTAACCATCACAACAGCCCCATTCCTGCCAAAAAGCCCAGGTGATGATTTATCTCCTGTACAGCTGGGTATGCTTCTGTCTCTTGTCCTCCATGTGAAAACCTTGCTTTTCCTGTAATCCACAGAAGAGCTAATTCCAGAGGTTACATTAGCATGAAATAATCAGTCGCATCACCCATAGAATTCCAACATTGCTGTGAACCCCTGCCTCTGGTGAAAGCAATGGAAAAATATATGTTCACCTCTACTGAGCCACAAGTTCAGTTTCCTGGGAAGGCTAAGGAGTGGCTCCAAAAGTGCCATCATCACTGGTGTTTACTGATTTAAAACACAGACCCCTCCTGGCTTTTCACTTGTCCCAGCAGTTCTTTAGAAAGTTGCCTGTTTCCCTTCACCATCTTTCGGTGCATGAGCCCAGAGAACTCCGTGAATGAAGGCTTTCCTTGCATTCTCAACAGGAATTTGCCTTCCTGATCTCCAGATCATTCAACAAAAATCCTCTTTAATTTTTCCCTTGTGTCACAGGCCCATGGCAGCTTCACTGAGATAGAGAGGTTGTCACTGGTGTCAAAGCATGTATCCTATGGATAGATATTCACCTTGAAACCTCTCCCCTCACTTCTCTTGCTGTGGCTGCCAAGGTGTGGGGGGTTTCTGGAGTCTTGGGGGTGGTTTTTGGCATCTGTAGGCTGTTCTTATTTAGAGTAGCTGAGATTTTGTTCCAAAGACTTTTTATCATTAACTTTTTGTGTCACAGGTACCTTTAAATGGCAAGTGTAGCTCTATTTCAAGGGAAAGGGGAAAATAAAAGGAAAGAAGAGGTCTAACTTCAAGATTTAGCTGCTTTTCTGTGAAACTGGAGCAAGATCTGTTCTGGTGTGTGAAACCCAGCCTTGTCCAGAGAGGCTCAGAGTGGGGCAACAGCTCTTTTGCTTTCTGCTCTGTGTAAATAGCCTCGCTGCCCTTCACACCAGACTCTGGGGATTTCCACTGGATAATAAGTTAGAGTCCAAATACCGAACCGTTTGGGCTGATTGATGGGGGATGTTGTGCACACACCCAGGGTATGTCATTTCCAATCTGAAGGGAAGCAATTGTTTCCATATGTTGGCACGTTGGGGTTCTTGGTGCCGAGCCAGTTGTCTGGCTGCGATCAGGCAGCAGCATCTCTCAGTGATGGAAGATTATACCTTGGAAGAGGGGTGCTAACTTTAGGCTGTATTCCTTAAAAGGATACAAACTCTGAACACTTCTCCAGGATGTAATTTATAGTTCCAGTATGTTTTGACTTTACATAGATGAAAAAACAGGCCTTTTCTGTATGCACATATGCATAAAAATTCCTTCCTGCTCTGTGGCCCCCTCTCCCCCCCAAAGGAATCCAATAAAATAATAGCTGGGGCTGGGTTATGTTGCTAACTTGGCTGCATGGGCTGCTGCCTGCTGAGGCTCAGAAGGATTTCCCCTCTTATTAATCCAATTCCTTACAGGTATTTTAACAGCTACATCTAGTTTTTTAAACTAAATCTACCTTTTGTTGCTCAGCTGGAATTCAGGCTCTTGAAACAGATTTTAGAGATGTCCTGAACCTACCAAACCCATCGTGTTGGGATTTTGGGATGTTTTGGGTTTTTTTGTAAAGTGTCAAGCTGGTTGCATGTTGCTGTACAAATAAATTAATATAATTTTCAAACTTCATTAGTAAGATTCTTCCATGCCAAGGCCCTGCATCAAGCAGAGAGAGGCCAAGTTAAAGGCTGCTGGAAGAGGGTATTTTTAACACAGTGAGAAGCCACCATTTTAGAATATTCTGTGAGTTCCTGAGCTATCCACAATTCCCTGAATCACCATCACTGGAGCAAAGCTGCCTGATGGTGATGCAGCCAATGAGGGATCACCACATCCTTCCTGAAGTGTCTGTACTGCCAACAAAACCTGCAGTGGTTGTTGTGTGTGTGTGACCCCATTTGAAAAACACAGGCATGTCATCAGAGACTTCATTCTGTGTCATATCCAGGCCAATTCTTTTGGATAAAATCAGTCTGAAATTCTAAAAAATGCATTTTTCCTCTCCCTAAATGGTGAGCAGTCATCAGGCTTTTAATTCTGCAGCCAAAAGCCTTTGCAACTGTGAGACACAGTGGGCAGAACCACTCAAATCACGGATCAATGCTCCCTCCTCCAGCTGGGAATAAAGAACACATCAAATCACTCTGCCACACACACATTTCATTTAGGGAAATAGGCTGGATTGGCATTTAAACTCTGGAAATGTTTTGCAGTGATATTGTTTGAGCATCTTGGGGTTGTGTGTTGACCACAGGATGATCTTCTCTGTGCAAGACGGACAGATATGGAGAGAGATGTTGGAATGCTGAATGCCAAGGATGCAAGTTTCTTCCCAGGAAGACTTGCCATGTTGTGAGAGGAAAGCAGAGACACAAATTTGTTTTTCTTTTCAGTCATGTGCATGGGTTTTTTTATTTATTGGAAATATTAACTTACTAAGACCCTCTACTGGAATATTTACATAATGTATGTTACATGACCTGAAGACATTTTTGATGCCTAAAATTCCACTCAGAGGAATGAACTAATGTCTTTTAATAGAAGATTAATTTGCCAAACTGAAATGTATGAGGATACATATGTATTCAACTTTTAAAGTCATTTATTAAGAAAAGAGTTTTGATCTTCTGGGCAGGTATTTGGATATTGAGGAAAAAATGCTCAATGCTTTTATGGGAGCACAGGCACACTCAAAATGTCAATAATGGCATTATTCACATGTGTTTTTGAACAATGTGGCTTCTACTTTGTCTCTAGATATTGCTCTTGGTGCCTAAAAAATGTCAGAGTCTGGAATTGATAACAATATTGTTCAAGCAGCTACTGCCATGGTTGGTGTGAATATATATAAATACCCCTGGATGTGAATATATAAAAATACTCCTGGATTCCAGCATGAAAATTAGAAGCTAGAATTTCCATCTAGTTTTTTTTTTTTTTTTTTTCACTTTTAAGGTCTTCTACAATTGCATGTATAGATTTGGTTATTAAACATCAGGAATCAGGCAATTTGTAGTTCTACCAAAACAAAAAATTCTCTATATAAAAGAAAAGTGCTCATTTTAAACATGCCTCATTCCTACTCAGAAAGCTGTAGCTCCAGGGATGCCTCAAGCTTGTAGGGCTTCCTGAACAGCTACAAATCCATATGTGTGCACTTTTGTAGGAACTCCAGAGCCGTGTTTGCATTCCTGCAAACAGAGCTGCAGAGCTGCAGAGATTGCCATTCCCCTCTTGCAACTGGTGAAAGCCAGGGGTAAGCCTAGGATTGCTCTGCAGTGGTTGACCTAAAACTGCTGTGTTCTCCTACAAAACTGCTCCATCCCACCCTGCTGGAATGTAGGTCTGCCCTATCTTCAGAGCCACATTAGCACTAATTAACTACTCAGTGTATTAGCAACCTTGGCTATATGTGTCAATACTAGAGGGATGCTAATCTAACGAGCTGCTCCATGTAAATTACAACCTCATTGAGCCAACCAGTTTGGGAAGAGTGGGAGATCCATTTCCCTTGGTGATCTGTGAGCTCCTTCCCTCCCAGCCTCTCTGCCTAGCGGCCACGGTGACCCTGAGGAGCCGCCAACCTTGGACTCCGATCCTTTCCACAGCATCACCCATTTCCCTGGCTATTGCTCTGACAAAGGACTCCAGGTTATCACACTCAGACTCCTGTACCTGATCTGGCCTTTGCTGTTATTTGGGGCCTGTGGACCACTATTTCTGTGTGATGGTGCATGTTCCCAAAATAAAAGTCCTTAAATTAGCAGGTTCAGTTACAGGGAGCAGTCTGGCTGTAGCAGCAGAGAGCTTGATTTAGGCCAATTTGGAATTTTTAATTTTTTTTTTTTTTTTTAGAAAATGTGCTCTTTTGAGGCTAATAATTATCTAATTGCATAGTTAATAATAGATGCGTCTCAACATATTAATGAGGCATCGTATATTTTTCAAAAAGACTGGATCCTTTAGCAGATGCAAGCTTTGATCCAGCAATGTTGTAGCAATAAATCAGCATCTGTTCAAGGACTGCTGGTTATATCACAGGGATGCCAACTACATATTTACTCTATTTCAGCTCTGCTTCCACATTCAGGATTTATTTGAGGAGTTTGTGTCCTAGTGACTCTGACAACTCTGCTGAGTTGCTGCGGTGCAAATGGAAGTGCAGTGGCCTACATTTCCCTGGTGATCAGTGAGACAGCCTGACCCACTTGAAACATGTTAACCAGCCCTGCTTCCAGACAGCTGGGAGCACTTGTGCACCACTGGGCCTGGACTGATGCCATGTCTCAAGCTGAAAATTAAGAATTTCTGGCCTTTGTGGAGGATTTGATACAGATAATTTAAGTTGTGCTTGGTGCTTGTTTTCCTCCCCTTGTGCCTGGATGTGTCATGGTTCAGTGTAATGGGTCAGTCTGTGTTTCATTAAATATTAACAGGGAAAATGATTTGTGCTCGTTTAGAGGGTAATACTGCTGTGCTAATGGATGGAAAATTGCCTGGAAGGCTGCTGGTAAAGGTGTAGTGGCAACTGATGCTGAACCCTTGTTCTGAACTGCCCTGCTAGGGAGATGGGAAATGTGAAGAGGTAAAAAATCTACAGGAAAACAAGAAGAGGGATACTGTAAGGAATATTCAGCCACGTGCTGAGTGATCTGACTTTACACTGTAAAAATTATCCTCTGACATGGTTTTCATCCAGAGCCCAGCCAAAGCACTGCTCTGAAGCCACCTCAGAGCACTGTCCCTCAGCAAACCCTTGTGTTGCTGTGACACGTGTGAGCCCAGCCCAGTATCCCACTCCTGGCATCCACTTTCCCTTGTGGGAAGCGTTGTGGTCTCCCTGTCTGGCAAAGGCACTTGAGCAGCTCAAGAGAAGAAGCTGCCACTTGCATTTATGCCCCGTGGGCTTGCTTGGCCATGTCCCATGAGTGCTCTGACAATATTATAACAAGATATTTTTCAGTTCCACTTGCAGCTTCCAGAGCATCCAAAGGTCTCCTGGAGCTGCTCCAGGAACAGACCTCCTTTAGCCATTGGTGCAATGCCAGGGAGTCTGGTAATGAACCCATCCGAGGGAAGGTGGGACAATGTGCATCCGGTGTGATTAATGGCATCCAGGAAGGTGGAGGAGAACGTTTATCCCAGAGCTTCCGACTGTCTGAGCAGTAGGAAGATTTGTTGTCAGATGCTTTAGATTGGCTAACAATTAATATTAACGACGCGCTCTTTTGTGCTGCTGGGATGTGCTCTCCTTTGTATTTGTGTCTGCTGTAGCACCCAGGCTTCCTGTGGGCTTGATAAACAATAACCTAATCATAAATCACATGATTTGGGTTTCTAAAGAGAGTGTTTATGCTGTGACTTCACTGAATCCCACTGTCTCTGCCTGCGAAAAAGCTGGAATGAGTAAGATAAGAACAAGGCTAATGCAGAAGCATCTGTTTTGATACAGGCACTTAACTCTTGCCAGGCCTTGGCTCTCAGGGGCTTGTACATGTGATTATGCATTCCTTATAAATCAGTAACGTAGCATAAATAGGCGGTAATGTATATATAAACAGACTCTGATAGGCTTCAACTAATCCAAAATACAGGATTTGACTGTGAAAAATACTTTGAGAAATGCAGGGCCTGCTTGTTTCCCCTTCTGTTTATGTAAAAAACGTAATACTGAAGAGAATGCTGTGTGGCTCTGATGAGCAGAATGGTTGGGGATGCAGTCATAAATCTCCTGGCCTACAAAAGCAGCGGTTCAGCATCGTCTCCATGGCAACCCATGGAGCAAGAAATGAAATCTGATATGAAGAGTCTCACCGAGGAGAGCCGTATGCGAGTCACACACTCGTCGAGGCAGAGTGCTGGTGAAGCAGAGAAAATAAGACGCATTTTCTTTTACTTGTTGCTTCGTTCTGAGTATTTCTGCTGGGAATAAAAGGGCCTGACAAACCAGCCATTATTCCATGGCCTTCAACTACTCGGAGCCAGGCCAGCAGCCAGCAGAGCGGTCGAGAAACAAGCGCGGGCTCTGCCAGCACTTGAGCTCATAAATGAACTCAGCTCACAGCTGCATCTCTGAGCTGCTTGTGTTGCCCTGCTTAATGTCAACCTTGTTTCTCCTGCCAGTGACATGGAACTTTTGTGTGTGCACAGATAAAACCAACGAGTGGTCGATAGCTCCTAAGGGGACAGAAATATTCCCCAGCGCTGGAGGGTCATGTTCACCAGAACTGCCAAAAACAGAGAAAGGAAACTCAGTGAAAAGCTGAATGACCTCACCCACTTTCTTCCTGCAGAATTCCTAGGAGACACTAGGCTCTGAAAAACTTATCAAAACCAGACGTCAGAGAAATAGCCAAGGCATACCCCAGAATTCCTGTGAGAGGACACAAAAGTTCAGGCATTTCTCAGCTAAAGTGGATGTTGGCTGCCCTGCTGGGGAGGAGCCCTTCATGTCCTGCAGTGAAACACCTTCCATCAGTACAGGAGGGGGCTTTTACCTCCCGCACAGGAAAACGTGGAGACGCTGATCCCACCAGCAGCAAGTGACAAAAAAAGAGTCTGGAGTCACTCTCTTTGCTTATCCCAGCGTGTCAGTGACGCCAACCACAAGCTGACACCAGGGAGTTGTCGGAGGCAGCACAATCCTCCTTTGACGTACCAGCAGCTGCAGCATGCTTTGATGTCTCCACAGAACTCTGTGTTTATCAGAACTTTCTCTAATGGTGAAATTTCATTGCCTCCCTGGTGCCGTCAGCCCTTTGATTCCTTTCCTGCACCCCGTGAGATGATTTTTAGGTTCATCAACGTTTTCAGAGCTGCTGCTTAGAAGTGGAAGCTGCTATGATTCATGAAAAGGTGCTTCATTTTCTGAACCAGTTGTGCTTTTCCTTTCATGTTTTTGCTGGTTGCTAGGTGTTCTGGGGGTTTTATTTACTGCATCCCTTTGGATGCTGCAGTGTGAACAGCAATTCCATATGCCGGGTGGTGTCAGCTCATGATAAATGGGAGCCATTGTTGCTTCCGTAGGAAACAATGACAGCCAAGAGGGACAATTTGCTGCAGTCCACAGGAATGCAAAAATAATATGTCACTGCTCTCCACAGCTAATGAAGACAAACCCTTGGAGCAAGTTGTTTTGGGGGAGAAGAAAATGGTTTTACCTATGATTTGTCAACATTTTTTTTTTCATTTTGGGGTACATTAAGCAAGGAAACAATAAATTTATTCAGGGTTTCCCCCCCAGGCTAAGAGAAAACAATTGTTCAAGAGGCTGAAGGACAAGTTTTATTAATATATCTCCGGTATAATTGCCTGTACTGCTCACTGGTCCTCCCAATAGATTTTCTCCTGTATTCTTGTTTTTTAACTCAAAACCACTCCCCTATGCAACTGAGATAATTTTTCTTTTCTTCTTGCACACTTTCTCTGGGTAGGTTTTTTAACATGAAGTGGCAGCAGTTGTGTTATATTTAATCAGATATTTATGTAACACACACACACAAAAAAAATTAACTGCGTTAATTTACTGTGAAATTTTGCAAAATCCAGTTTTAGAGAAGATGCCTCAAAAGAACAAAATGCTTAAATTAAAATCTATGGGAGACCAAGTTCACATGATGGAGAGGGTGTTGCCGTCACATCTGGTGCTTTTTCAGTTTCGTGAGTGTCTGGAGCATCTTCACCAACCAGCTCTGAGGCACCACACCAGGATTCCCTGTACTTGGAGCTGTTTTAGGACTTCTGTCTGTCAGATCTTTTTTTTCATTGAGCACCAGTAAAATCAATTCATTAGATACTGTACATAGTGAGAAATCTGTGCCATTTAATATGAACTTGTTACAAAATACATTTCTGTATCCTCAAGAGTTTTAGGAAATAAGTGCAATATAGAAGAGATGAGTCTTGTTTTACATTTCTATTTTTTAATCAGAGATTTTGTGAGCCCAAGACTAAAAGTCGTGTGGTAAAATCTTTGAAATGTGCCAACATTTTAGGACTTTTGATAGTGGATACTAAACTCAGAAGTTCCTAGTATGTGCAGTTGAGTTTTCAGAGTGTTTGCTGACTTTTTGTGACACTTGGATGCATTGTTAGGCGCTCAGGCACGAGGAATTTCCTTAGGAGCTGTGCTACCCATCGTGTCTGGCTCATTCATATGCCAGATAAAAAATCCTGTGAGGCAGCAACAGGAGGATGAAAGCACTGGTTATGTTGTCACAGGTCACCAGCCCAGCCTACAGCCACCCAAACAGGCACAGTGGGGAGATGCCAACCCTGCTGCCCTTGGCTGCTGATGTGGATCAGAGCAGAGCAACGGCCCAAAGCATGCTGTGCCTCAGGTTTCAGCTTTAAGGAGGTGTTTCACTGGAGCAGACTCCACAGTCCTGCCCTGGAAGCATCCTTGCACCAGCTAGGAAGCCCTGTCCTGGCTGAGGTGATGGGAAACAGCAGAATCACAGAATGGTTTGGGTTGGAAGGGACCAACTCCTTGGCATGGGCACTTTCCCCTGTCTCAGGTTGCTCCAAACCCTGTCCAACCTGGCCTTCCAGGGACGGGGCAGCCACAGCTTTCCTGGGCAACCTCACCACCCTCACAGGGAAGGGTCTGGCACTGAACTCAGTTTGCTGCTTCTTCAGCTGATCACAAAATGGCAAAACTTGTGGCTGAGGCTTCTGGCAGCTCCTGGCTGCATTGTTTGCTCTGTAACACATTCATCCTTCCCAGGCAGCTCTTGTCATTGGGGTATCCATGTTTTTTTAATATAAATATGAGGGTAGCTTCAGGGAACACAGATTTATTTATTTTTCTCTCCTTGGAGAGGTGATTCAGGGTGGTGGGTAGGGATCAGTTGGACAGACACGTGTGTGTTGTCCAGAGCTCAGTCATCAGGAATTCCTATGAGAACTGTGCTACTCAGTGTGTATGGGTCGTGTGTCTGTTGCTCTGTGATGTGAGTTACCAATCTGTTTGCACACCTGGGCAGGCAGAATTGTGTGAAAAGAAACCTGGGAGAAGATTCCACAGTGTACAGGAAACCCCAGTCTAGACAAGATGAAGGTGGTTCATTATTCAAGGCTGCTGCATTTCTGCCGTGGAATGAAGACAGCAAGTGATTAGCCTTGTTATTGTCTCCATAGCACTGATTTAACAGAACTTGTGAGATTTAATCTGTCTGGGTGAGCAGGTGAATTTTTGGAACCCCTCACAATTAATCAGCAGCTGTAATTGCAATGCACAGCCTAAAATGTTGTGCTGCTTTCAGCTGACTGAGACACGAGGATGTGTCTGCTTCCAGTCCAGTGGCAAGTTCATAAATTCCATCATTCCATAATGCAAGAATTCAGCCAAAATAGCTGCAATACGGGATATTATGGCTTATCACCAGCTTCCAGAGCCAGCCCCAGGCTGGAAATTGTGTCCTGTCCTGCATTTGAGTCACCAAAGTGCAATGCTGAGGCTACAATTGCAAGGTGTGGGAGCTGATCCTTGTATCCCTGGGAGGAATTTCACCTCTCCTCTCTCAAGGCTGCTCGTGAAGGGCAGTGAAGCAGCCTCAGATGGCCCCACTGGAGCATCACACCGTGCTGTCATTTTCCATGGCAACTGGAGCAGGGGTAGCCTCACATTCCCCGTGGCATGTGCCATTATCCATGTGCATCCTGGCGGCTGATGCTCAGCACCTTCAGTAAAGCAGCAGCCACTCTGGGGAACAGAACACACTTGAAAATCAAAATAACTGGTAAGATACTACAAAGTCTTTTCCCGTCAATCTTTAGTTCTAGGGTGGGGCTGGAGTGAATGAAAATGCTGCCAGCAGCAGTTGGATCCGGCCGGGTGGCGGCACTTTGTGTTCCAATTGCCTCCGAGGGCCGTGGCTTTCAGCGAGCCCCAAGTTAATGAAACTGCAGCGTCAGTGGCTCCAGCCTAACAAAAAGAGTGGAGCCCCAGTTGAACACACATTTCCCCTCTGCAGTAAGTAATGGGGGCAGGACAAAAGTGCAATCTTTGGAAAAGGCCCCAGCCCCGCCGTTGCATTTCTTTGGCACAGATCAGCAGGGATTAAGCTGTGACCCATGGAAGTTCCTACTAGAACTCCTCTGTGAATACAACTGCTGTCACTGCACTTGGCAGGGAAAGTGGTTTGTGCAACCACAGAGTGCCTGTGAAACGCTGTGGTCAGACCAGGGCTGAAAGTGGGGAATATCTGATCTGAAGAGTAAACCTCAAACACAATGACCAAAAGGTTTGAAATTTGCTCTAGGAAATCATCCTATAGAGTATGTGCTGATGTCCTGATTACTGTCCTGACCAAGATTTTATTAAATTTAATAGTAACTAAACAGAGATTTACAGAATGCTGTACAGGTGGTCTAGAACCCCTTCAGAACACAGTTCAATGCAATTGTGCCTGTAGTCTTCTCTTTGCCTCCATTCTCTCTCCAGCTCTCCTCAAAAAGAGGATTTTTTTAGTGTGAAACTTATTTGCCAGTACTTGAGAGGAAATGTGAGAGCAATGGGATCAGTAAAAGTCCTAATCTAAATTTGTAGATGCCAAGAAGCAGTTAAGGAGGTGTGTGGGGAAGGTGAGCATTGCACACAGGTTTAGCACTGATCTCCTCATATCTTTCCCTGCTCCTTCCTCCCTGGACCAGACTGCCTGGACACAGCTCTGGACAGCGGAATATCTCTGAAGGTGGGATGTGCAACACAGACACTGGGCTAAGCTGCTTCAGAATTATTCTTTTGGGAGAACAATACAAAGAAAACACAAAATCATTTATTCACTACAAATGTCAATGAAACATTAATCAAATGCCAAGGTAGAATGAGGGCAATCTGAACAGTGTTTATTCTGCTGCTGAGTATCCAAATCAATTAAAAAAGGAACCTTGTCCTACACTGTTTTATTGGAAACTTATGGACTTGTTCATTTTTAAAGCTAAGAATCAGAGAAATCCCAGCCATATAAAATTATGGAAAAATAACTGTGTTTAAATAATTAATAGTGAATAATTTTCTAATGCTTTTTGCATATTTGGGGTGCTTTGCTGAGCTGTGAACCATTTTCATGGAGCAGTTGGTACTCCTGTCACTGAAATGGGTCAATACACTGGATTTACATGCTTTTATAGTAACCTTTCATATAAGTATTGCAAAGGCACACATCCTGGCAGTGTCACCATGACCTGTGTCTCTAAGCAGAGGGATTTCAAGCTTTGGTTCTCCTTATCAGAAATAGAGGAAGGAATTTGCTAGAACAGAATGACGAGCTTTAGGCATTCAGGTGGGACCAGGGAGATTTCTGATCCCTGGCTCTCAGCCACAAGGTGACAGCCAGACAATTTTTAGGACCATCAGCACTTCCTCTGTAAGGATGCTGCTTTCCTCCTTTGTAAGAATCCTTAAAGCTTCTCATGGATTTGAGGCACCATGATAACTGTGGCAATATTATGGCAGTCATAATATTTAAGTAGCTGTCCTGGGAGTCTGCCGGTGTGGTAAAATGTCATGCAGAGCCCAGATCCAATCTCAGGGAGAGTCTCCGAAGATGGGAACGCTGAGACACTGCTTCCTGATCTCCTAGGTGACAGGAGCTTGTGCCACTAATTGGTCTCTGAACCTGCGGCACCGGTGGTGACACGATGGGGCTGAAAGGCAGCAATTACAGTTGAAGGGATTTGGTAAAGAATTCGGTGAGAACGAATGCTGGGCGTGTACTCAGAGGATTTAATCTGTGCTTGTTCACACAGACCTGTTGTCTAGCGAGTTAATCGGAAGAGGAGCCTCAGGCTGCAGCATTATTATAAGAACCATAGTCAGCAAATGATGTATTTTCTGTGACCAAACCACAAGTACAAAACATTTTTTGGTGAAGCCAAAACCATTTGGTCTGTGTACAGCTCACTCACACATGCCTGCAACTTTTCACGGTGTTGAATTAATCCTTTTGAGGAGTATTTGCTATCTATCCCACGAATTGCTTTGCTGCTGTCTTGGTAGCAAGTTAATGTTGTGAGTAAGCTACTTGAGCTTGAAAAACAGTTTAATCCTATTACAGCACATAAGACACTGTCTTTTTAGGTTTTCTTTCAATAATGCTAGTTCATGCACTACTCCCAGATGTTAAGAAACACATTGTAAGAAGTCTGTCTCCTCGAAACAAGGCGTGGACCCATAACAGGTAAATGAGTATTACATTGTGCAGTCTCTGGGACTCCCAGTTGACTTCACCTGTGCCTTGGTTCATCACCATTCTCACAGACCATCATGCAAATAGTTTGCTAAAATATTTGATGTGTGTTTTCCTTCATACACTTAACCTGTAGCAAACACCTGGATTAGAAGCAGCAGGTACTAATAAAGCAGTGCATTGTCTTCTCCATGTGAGACAGTGTGTTCAGAAAGAGAATAGCAGCCCTCATTTGGTTAATGAGGCAGAACTATTGTTATAGTAATATTAGTAGTAGTGGTAGTAGTAATAGTAGTATTACTATATTACATAATAAAATTAATAATAATAATAATGAAGCAGCTGGCCTTTCAAGAAATGTCTGGGCAAGGAGAATTTTTGGAGTGAGAAGCCCTCTGCCTTTAGGGTCATGGCACAGGGCTCTGCTGTGACTGATCTCACAGGCCTGCTTGTTGGCTCTGGAGGAACAAGTTTGTGGGCTCATTATTCCATAGCAAAACTCTCCTTAGTACCTATGACTATTTTCTGCTTGCAGAGGTTGGCTACTCTCCAGTGCTGCTGATCTCCTGTTCTGGGTGACTTTCAAAGGAGCAGCAGTCCAAGTTGGATTGTTCTGGGACAAAGGCTTGTTCCCATGGTCTGGGACTCGATGTCCATGGGACACTCAGCCGCTCACTGACCTCACTTCCTCCAGCTTCCCAAGAGCTTTATAAGCATAACCCAGCAGCAGGGACAATCTGTGGCAGGACAGCCAAATCTTCTGTTGTAACCACCACCACATTCCATAGTCCTGTGCTGAAACAGGGACATACAGGTAATGGATATTTTATTCCAGTACTTTGTGTGTATGGAGCAATATATTTCCCTACATGTGTGTCAGAGTTTGAAAGAAGGATCCATTTTTAATGAGCTGTACCATGCATAGCTAATGCAGACGCTTAATTTTAAACAGAGAATTTGGTTTTATCCATTAGGGAATACTGTAAACCCTTGTGGTGAGTTAGGATGGCACAAGGAGGGTGCTGTTCAGTGGTGGCTTGGAACACCAGGTAAGAGGCACAGGTGAAAGTGGTCCTACAGGTGCCTCAGTCCCAGCCCCTGGATGTTGTCAAGCACAGCTGCTACATACATAATGTAACAGCCTGTTCCAGCTGACCCATTCCAGAGCCTCTTAAAGACTCAGTTCCCTGCAGGCAAGGACTAAAAATAAGTCATCTGAGAGGGGTACTAGCTCAGCTAATTAGCCAAGGAGCAGAGTAGTGACTGCTGCACTGATAACAGTGTCTGGCTGCCTCGTTCCAGTGCCTGGCACTGCCCACGAGGATCAGGAAGATCCTGCCCAAAGGTGAACTCCACAGTGCAGCTGCTATGCTGAAATGAGAAGCTCTCCAGCTCGGGATCCAGCCTCTTTGGCCAAATCCTCAATTTTTTATGTTCTGGTGGTACAAAGGTTGCACAAAGCTGGCCTGGAGTCCCAAGGAGTGTTTCCATTTCACTGAAGATCCATGATCCTAGTCCTGATCTGCTGATAATTTAAGTCTGTCATGATCACATTGCTGTCAGTGCACCCCACAGTGTTCTGGGCTACAAACAGAAGAGGTCAAACTCCCAGTCAGACCAGACATAGAGGCACAAATGCAAGACGAGAAATTTTCCCCAGCTTAATTTCTGTTGCATCTGACTTCTTTATCTGTTCAGCTCACTTCAAAGTGACATTTCTCCTTCCATGCTCTGGTCTGCAAATTTGGGGAGTAAACATAAACTTCTCTTTCTCCTAGTTCTGTTTTGGTTTTAATCTTTTTATTATTATTATTTGTCAGCAGTCAAAGAGAATTGCAGAGTACTTCATTTATGCTGATTGAAAGTGTCTGAGCAGTACCACCATGGGCTTTGTGCCCCAGGAAATCACTGAGGTCCTTTATGGCTGCTGAGCATATCTAGAAGCACCTTTTTGCAATGTTCTCCCTCTCCTGCCAGTTGTTTATTCATGCATTGACAATGAGGAGCAGTTGAAGGTGAGCTTACTCTTGCACTTGCAGTATATTAAAATTAAAGAGCTGTGCTTCCAAGAATTGCACTTTCCTTCCCCAAACACAAAAAGAAAAGCCAGACCTGAGCAAAGTGCACCAGGAGATAGGATATGAACCTCATTTGGCTCCCATAATTAAATACAGAGATCCACAAGATCAAAGGGCGCCTGGGTAAATTAAAAGAAAAGCCTGTATGAAATGGATCCATCTCTGGAGCAGCTTCGTATGGATTAGAATGATGTGAAGCCTCATCAGTCAAGGCAAAGGGGAATATGGCTGGGATTTAACTGTTTGGGCAGAGTGCATTTCTGGATTGAATTCAACATAAAAGCTGAACCAGACTGACACCCGTGAAATGGGGAGGTAGCTGTCCTGGGCCTGAAAGGAAGGGACTTTCAGAGTCAGTGAGAGTCTTTTTGTTCATAGCAAGTGACACTGGGGCGGAATCCTGTCCCCAGGCTGTGTGTCTGAGCCAGCAGGGAGGCAGGCTAGGGAGGTGAATGCTGCGGGGGCAGGGGCAGGCACAGCCAGTGGTGAATCGGGAATTCCGGGCAGCAGTGGAGCCAATCCAAGCAGGAGTGACACGTGCAGAGGAGGACAGCACATTCCTGCGAACGCTGAGGCAGAGACACTCGCGAGACCCAAACCTGGAACAGGTGAGAGTGACTCACGTAGAGTTTGGTGGGAGTGAAGCTGATCAGACTCATGCAGAGTTGGTCCAATTTAGCATGAGCATTTTCCAGGACGCCAGTGAGAGGATCTCTCCTTGCCCAAGGAGTGCTTTTCATTGCAAGAAGGCTCTTGTTTCCACTCTTGAGATTCCCACAATGCCACCTGAGTTTGAGGCACTCCTGCATCCGAGAGGGTAAGGCAGGGCTCTTGAGCATCGAGGAGAGCAGGATCAGAGGCCAATGAGCAGAGATTAGAGGAACAACAAACACTTGACTTTGTTATTGTAAATTATCCCACATCCTTCCTACCACACCATTTGGAGCCATCCCGGTACATCTGCAGGGTAAACACATGTCCATAAGAATCGAGTGCCTCTGCCCTGCTTTGTTAATCCCTCCACTGGTTCAGAAGTCACTGGGGATAAGGTCTAGCTCCTGGAGCCGGGAGAGATGATTGTTTCCTTATTTCCATTTCAATGTGCGCATTGCTCTTCCAGTTCACAACTCTTTCATGGCAGTGTTGATGATATCTGGGGACAGGGAACAAAGCAGGGATATGAAGGCATATGTCTGTGCGCTGAGCTCTTTCTGCAGCAATTAAAAAATCACATAACTTTGAATTACGTGGGACCCTTGAAAACCTTCCCTTCAGAGCTGTGAAACTTCAGAGGAGCTGAGTGCTGCCAGCCTTGTTGCCTTGCCCTGCTCTCCAATTTCCATGTACACTTTATTACTTGGAGTAAAATGTGTGTGTGCAGTGTCTCAGTGGTCCAGCCTCTGGTGCGTCCCCAAAGGAGCATCTGACTTGACCAGAGTGTGGATAGCCTGGTAAATTTCTACTGAACCTCAGTTTTAATAATATCAGAATACAGATATGTACAATATCAGTTAGTAATGAGCAGAGATTCCCATGCAGGGAGTGGGAATGCTAAGACTGGCAAAGCTTTATGGAATTGAGATGATGGATTGATCACTAGGGCTTGCTGCTAGATGAAAGCAAATTATTTTAAACACTTGTCTAGGCCTTTGTTACGCTTAAAGGAGCTGTCTGTCCATCCCAACATCCATAACCCTCAAAGCCTATGGACCAGTGGTGCTGTCTCTGATGAGTGGAAGTGCTGCAGAGCCTGTGCTGCCATGGGACTCCCTCTGGAACAGGGAGCAGAAATCCTCCAGATGCTTAACATGCAGATTTCTCTGTGAGGGCTAGAAATCTTATTGCAATTAGTTTTGAGAGGAACGACAGACTTGTCTTTACAAACAAGCAGTGGGTCTGCTGGTGGATAAAAAAACTAGCCTGAGAGATAAAAGAAACAATGGGAAGGATTCCACTGATCAATGAATGGAAAAGAAGATGTTTGCCTTTACAAACTGTAGGTTTGCTGACAAATGAAACTGGATATTGAAAGATGAAAGAAACAATGGGGAAAACCATAAATTCAGTAAGAATTAAAAATTAAAAGGGGGATTATACATTAAAGGGGAATTTTAGGTATTAGGCACTCTGGGAAGTCTGTAACTCTCAAGTACCTCAGCCAATGGGGAAAGAGAGAGGGAAATGCGGCCAGGAAATTAGGATAAAAAGGAGTCTGTGTCCTCCAAAAATCTGAGAGACCACAGGGGAAATGGCCCATGGCCTCTCCCTCTATTCGAATAAAGTAAAAGGACTCCTCTGTCTCCTTTTTGGACATAAACCTCTGGTGTTTGTGGATTAATTTTCCTAACAATTTGAGGGACTAAGAGGGACTTGGGAGGCTCCAAGCAGTCAGGAAAAAGGCAGAGAGAATAGGGTGTGGAGACCTCTTAACCATTTCCTCAGTGTTTAGTGCATGACTGTGACTGATTTATTGTGCCTGAACTGAAGGGGAAGATGGAGGATCTCAGAGCTTTGCATGCTAGGTCAGAGTAACAGATACATCCAGATCCACAGAGGACATCCACATCGTGTGAACCCATGCATCGTTCCAACATGGATTTGGGATCACGAGGCCTGTTTTCAGTTGCATTCTTCCCCCAGTTTGCTGTTCCTTAGCATAGCCAGAGTAGTTTTTTGCTCAACAGGCTGCATGGGGTTTAAATATCATTTACACTTCTATCTTTCTCTTTTGACTATAAGAATAACTCAGTCTGCTCCCTTAGAAAATTCTTGGGTATCAATTGCAGGTTTATTAGTTTGCTCAGAAGTATTCCTTGTTTACAGGTGAGCTCTGTTCTCAGGAGAAGATAAATAAATGTTCCCATCCTAGCAAACATCAGTGATGGACTTTTAGGCTTATCAATCCATTTAGATTGGTTCTCTCCAGAAGGGGAAAGGCTGGAGATTTAGTTTTGGTTGAGAAAAATTCTTTCTTGCATCACTGGAGGTGAGCAGAGGAGCAGGCTAGTGTGAGAGCCACAGGGTCTGGCTCTGAGCAGTGAAAAAATACCGAAAAGAGCTTGACGTGGTTGAGTGTTTCCTAAACAGAGCTGCAGGAGAGGGGGGCATCTGGTGGAATTAATTGCCTGTTATTTTCTGAAGATTGTAGCTGAATGGGAATGCCTGCAGCAGAGCAGAGATCAGAAGGATGGGGACAAGTTTTGTTTTTTCAACAAAAAACCTTTTTTTTTGTTGAAATCTATTTTTCGTCTAATAGAGCATCTCAAAAAGAAAAGCTGCATGCAGAGACTGTCTTAACACATTGATGTGCCCCAAAAGCTTTAGCTGCTGAGAAAACATATTATAGAAAATTCAGGTGCCTGCCAATAAATGACACAGACACATTGGCTGAGAGTTCCAAGTCCCCTTTTCCAGTAGCTTGTGAATGTCAGATTTGAACTTTTCAGACCAAAGTATCCCACCCTCAGTGTCAGGCTCAGGTTGAACTTGCTTTTGCTGTGGATTTTTAACTTTCAACAAAAGCACTTCAGCTCTCCCTCATAACCAAGTGTGTCCCACATATATGATTTGGTTTTCTATATATTGGTTAAACTTAATTGACCTGCTCTTCTGGGAGGTGGTTACCACAGGTGTGTGGTTTGCCTCATCTGTGAAAGTAACCCAAATTTAGACCTTATAAAACTTTAGTAATACCTTCTACCAGGAAGAGCCTTGTTGGGAGTTTGTCAGGGAAGAGTCTGTGTGATGAAACAGGTCTTGGGTGAGTCTCTAAGTAAAACTGGGCTGAACGCTGAGCAAGGAATGGCCTGGTCCAGGAGTGGCAGATGGCTGGGAAGCCAAACTGAGTCCACAGGGGCATTTCCAAGGGGCTGCTGCTCCACAGATGTTCCTGAAGGACAGCCAGCAAGGCAAGGCAGCCTGACTCTGACAGAGGAGGGAGGAGACAGCACTGTCAGAGATGTATTGGTGCAAGGGTGAGGTCTGGTGGAGTGGAATTTAGTAGATCAGCATGAATGAAACCGGTTTCACGGAGCCTGAGTCTGACTAGATCAACAGAGGTAAAGATTGGAAGCCAAATAATGAGGATTGACAGGGAGGGCTAGGAAGCAGCAGGGTGTTAGTCATGAGCACCAGGAACAACAAAACCAACCCCAAAACCAGTACAGAGATGAGAAATCAGAGTTAAGAGCAGAAAGCCAGGCATCAAGTAACATGTAGAAAAATTAGGAGAAAACAGAGTGTCTACTTAGTGCTATTAGGGATCATTTTTCCTGGAGACAGAAAGAAGGCTGGGGCCCAGTGGGAAAAATAGTGTGTAAGAGTTCATAACACAGGGAGGGCTGAATTAAAATTGCACAAGGAACTCTTCATCTGCAGAGGTGGGAGAGCACTGGAAAGTTGCATTAGTCAGAAGAGTGGTTTGGTATTTTTTTGGTTCTGAGGGGATTTTTGTTTTCAACAAGGGTAAGTAATCACTGCAAAAATGTAATAGGCTGCATAATGAATGAGTAATGAATTCTCTTCCCCTTGGAACCTCCAAATCTCTAAAGAACACAAACCTAACCAAGATATAATCCAGTTTGCCCAGGATTTATAGCTGGGGAAGGAAATGATGATGGGGGACACTTGCAATTCCTAATTGCAAAGTCCCTGTTCCTTCAGTCCTGGCACTTCTACATTTGCTCTGCTTGACCACCATTTGAATGTTGTTCCTTGGAGAGTCACCTTTCCATGAGCATGGGGAACTGCAGGAAGGAGCAGAAAGTCTTTCCCTGACTTGCTGGCAGCCGAATCAGTTTTACTGGCTCCTCTCTGCTGCACAACCCTGGCCTGGCAGTGTGAGCATCACTGGAAAAGCTGGAGGAGGGATCATCTTTGGAGACCCCAAATCTCTCCTGGAGTTCCGAGGTCATCAGGGACCAGATGATTCTAGAAGTTGGAGAGGCTTTTGACTCTGCCTGCTTGCTCCCATTTCCAGCTTTCCCTGTGGGAATTGGCTGCTGAGAGGAAGCTGATCCTGATCTTCAGGCCTCTGCTTGTCCCTGCAGCCTGGACACAGGCAGCAATGATGCAATACAGGAAGGGAAGCAGGGGGAAGGGAAGGAAATCTCATTTTTCCTCCAAACATGAGAATTATTGATGCTTTGAAATATGACAATGAAATAATTTGGGAAACTACTGGAAAATCTGCTGTGGGGGCAGTGCTGTCCTCTGGGCTCTGAGTAGTGGCGGAGGTGAAACAAGGATCTTTTCTGAGGCTTCTCTATAAACCCCAGAGCCTGCTGGCCTTTTGGAAAAGGGTGGGAAGTCCGAGGCTCTGTCCTGGGTGGAGACCTTTCAGCTCTGAGGAGTGGGAAGGATGCCAGTGCGCTGGGGCCGGTCCTGTGGCCTCTGCTATCTCCTGGCATGGAGGGCTCTGCTCCTCCCAGGCCAGCAGCTGACACGCTGCCTCCTCACTGCTCCCTGAGTGTTTGCCTGCAAAATCCACTCAAATCTCACCTGGATTTTGAGAGATCCCTACTGAACTTGTAGGAAAAGATGCCCTGATTTCTGCCAAGGCTGGGGGATATTCTGCAGGGCCCTGCTTGCGTGTGGCTGAGCCACTCAGCTGGTGCAAAACCACTCTGAAGTAACACCACTAAAAATCTGGGGCATGCCAATCTAGTATGAAAATCCCACTGTCCTGCTTTAGGATGTGCCACCATTTGGGCTGGATGTTAGGGCAAACTTTTAGAGTTGAAGAGGTGCATAGAGAAAGGAAAAGCTGAAGAGGTGCATAGAGAAAGGAGGGAGCACTACAGAGGCTGTGACTGAAAGCCTGTCAAAAGAAGAATCTCAAACACAGGTCTGTGTGTGCCCTAGGAATAGCAGTCCTCTGTTATCCCTTCCATTCCCATTTTCCAGTTCAAGGCACTGGAAAGGTTTTTGTCAGTGACAGTTTTCTGAAGGGACACTCAGTGAAATGCAGCTGAGATAAGGCAGGCTGTCACCTGGGAGCATCTCTCTCTCTTTCAGCACTCCTGGCTTCCAGATAATTCCATTATGTGCACACATGAAAAGGGTCCTGTCCTGAGATGAAGTTACCAAGTCCAGCCAGGGCTCTGAATTAATGTTTGCAGCTCTTGGAGTGTTCTTCCCAAGACAGTGCATTCAAAGCCAACGCAGCACACAAATCTTGTGCAGAACATATAAAACTGTCTTAAAATCACTTCTTCATGTGCACCACAACAATCTTATTCCTTTTAAGTTTGGGCAAGGTGTTAATATTCTTGGCTGGCTGGAAACCTAACAAATACCTTTGACTTCTTCTTTGGCTGTGTTTCTTGCTGGATCTGCCAAGCATTCTTTAGATGTCAAGGTCTGGGATTTATATGCTGGAAAGCGCATGATATTTTTGAGGGCATGGAGTTAACCAATTTTGCACAGAATGTACTGGTTATGTAAAAGTCATATTTTAGAATGAAATCGATGCCTTATGGAAAATCCTAAGTACAGAAGCAAAGGGAAGCTCTGTGTTTATGCACAGTGCAGATCCAACCCCAGGCCTGGCTTTGCATGATTCTCCACCCTCCTATGTTGCTGTGCTTCAACCACGACCTGAAGGGTTCATCCCAGAGGTGAAGAGCTCCGTTTTTATGTCCCCTCTCCTAACAAGAGTTTCCTCTTTGGCATATTGTTTGTTTTCCACTTCATCTGAATTCCAAAAGCCTAAATAGTGAGATAACACCAGGCATTTTGCAATATAGACTAGTGGATTTCTCCATGCTTCCTGAAGTTTTGCTGATTTGTAGAATGAGGGGAGAAGGTGAACATCCTCCTCTTGTCTTGCACCACCTCCTCATTGCACTTACACCCCATCCCAACACCCCATCTAGAGGTGGTAGATTAAAATCTCATGAGACTGAAGAAAAAAGCCAAGTGGGTGAATTTTTATATTTGCCTTTCAGAGGTATCATATGCATTTTAAAGCATTTTTGAATGGCTAAAAAGGAAAATAAAGTTACTTTTTCTTTTTGTCATTATGTGAAGAACTAAAGTATATTAGTCATACCTTTATTTTAGTTTAATGAATGGAGAGATAATAAGATATTTCCAAATAACAACCCTGGAATGGAAACAGAGATTATCCTTTGCTTTTCTGGGCTGTAGTAAAGGTCTGATTGGGAGCTTTGGTGAACTTTAGTGCAAAAATACATGGAGTGAATATGGCTTTACCATGAAAAGCAGATATGGATTATTGCTAGGTACATTCCATAGTGGAAAGGCTCACTTTTGAGGTGGATGTGGATCCACCCTGAGCATGTCTTCATTTATTTGTGAGATTGTTTCCTGCTTTTTCTTATCGCAAACTTCCAGCTGTGAGATAAAGGGGCAGCGCTGACGTTTCGGTCTCTGGACTAAGGGATGCAAAGAGGCCTTTCCCTCCAGGGAAGCGCTTGGACAACTATCCAGGGGTACACGGAGGCAGAGAAGACTTCTCCAGCTTCCTTCCTTCAGCTCTTAGTTTGATTCCACTGAAATAGAGGGAGTAAGAGCAAGAACAAACCTGGACGATTTCACAAGGATTTTAAGTCTTCTTTCCTAGTATCTTTTGCAGCTGCTGGCTGAACTCAACACTTGAATTTTTAGCAATAATTAACTCTTTACATGTTTCCTAAAAGAAAACTTGCTTTATACTTCTGTCTGATCCTTTCCCTGTACTAAACTCCTTTTTCTTCAAGAGTAGTCCTCAATAGCAGATGCAGCATTCCAGCAGCATTCCCAGTAACAACAGAAGTAACGTCATCCTTTTCTCCTGGAAAACAATGGAGAGTGGGATCGGGAGTTGACCCAGATTCTCCCCTTGTCATAATGTCAAACTCAGTTATGAAGATATCTGAACGTGTAAAATTTTAACTTACTCTTCTAAAATCTATAAGGAAAGCCCTGATAAAACACATTTCAGTGATCTTTATAGTAGTAGTTATTTGGGCCTCCTGTGATAAAATGTTTTAGTCTGTCCTAGGACAGAAATGATTTGTAGGAAAGCCACCTGAATAAAAACACAAAGCAAATTCCACACTTTTCAGCGTGCTACTGCTTGGAATATGAAAAAACTTCAGACATCGTTCTCTGCTCCCCTGACCTGACACCTATCAGTCACAATAAATAGTAGAAATGTTGTGAAATGAATAAATAATGACAAATCTCAGGCCCGGGTGCTCTCCCTGCTTCGGGCGATGCGGGATGTCCTTGGCACATTGCTGCTGTGCGCAACTTTTCCCTCAGCCAGCACAGAGGGTGCCAGCCTGGTTTTGAGTGGGCCCCTTGAAACCACATTGAAACCCTTCTCCCAAAGATGTGGCAATGTCTGGAGTGTGGATTTGGACAGGCAGGGCCAGCAGTGCCTTGTGGTGACCTGTGGAGCAATGTGGCGATGGCAGCTCTGGGAGCTTGGGCTCATGGAATGACCCTTCCCTCGCACAGCTGCAGCCTTGGCACCCTCCAGGCTGCCCTCCCTGGGCATTCCTTGCTCCATGGGAACAGTCTGCAGAGAGCAGTTTGCCCATATGGATTCATCTGGACAAAGGAATTTAGGAAAAACTTCCATTCTTTTAGGCATGGATCTGAATCTGGATCTCATTTCCATCTTGGCCTCTTCAGGACCAACTGTTCCCTGAAGTGAAAGCTCCAGGCTGGTTCCCTGTGTCGAGCAGCTTAGTGTTCTAAGGCAGTGAATATCAGCCACTGTGGAAGTGGTAAAACTGGAGAAAAATGGGTGAGATGAGACCAGAACTCCAAGACTGAACAGGGATATCCAAAGTTACCCCTATCACCATTGGGTGTTTTTTAATTATTATTTTTCCCTGTGAATCTTTCATTCTAAAATTAAACAAAAACACTTGAAGTTCACAAAAAAAAAATCTGCATTTTCATGCTATATTACTTTTGCTTATTTTTGTTACATTTAACCCTTACTTCCCTTCCCTGTTTTGTATTACCAAGACAGAACTTTTAGTCCAAGTGATAGGTGCACGCTGAATTCTTCCACAATAATTGGAAAGATGTCAATGACTTTCCCTGTTTTCAGCATGGACCTGATCCAAAGCTCAAGGAAGGAAACTTTCAGCAGGCGTTGGCCTGTGTGTCACAGGCACTTGAATGACTTTCTGTGCATAGTGGGAAAATAGAATTTTCCATTCTATTATTTTCCTTTTTAAAAGGACATGCAGTATGTACTGGGTTATTTTTTAAATTATTTATACAACTGTATCCTGACAAACTACAACTTCCTCCTGGGTAAACAGAGCTCCAGTTTGTTTCTGTAGTGCGAAGCTGTGTTTATAAGGTTGGGGAAGGACCACAACTAGTGTGGGGTATGCTGTTCCAAAAATCCCCCCTTTATTTTCTTTACAAACTTTGGGGACATTCTTCTTGTCTGGGTTTCACAAGTTTTGATTCCTTGTACCACAAAAGCTGTTTTATGTAACCCACGTTTGTTTTTATTCAACATTGTAGGTATGGATTTTGAATAACTGTATACATAAAACAGTGAGTTCCAGGCACTTGAGGGGAAAGTTGCATCACAAATCTTTACCATTCCACATGTATTTCATCTTGAAATTCCGGCATCAGACTCTCTTGTCATATATTAAAGGCCATTTTTCCATTCTAGACTTCCATTGGCTAGACAAGGTCAAAGCATTGAGTTGGCAAGTGTTTTCTGGTACCTTGAACAGGGATGCAGGGAAAAAAAAATCAAATCCTGGTCTGTCAGGTGCTTTAAAAAGTTCATCTCTTGGCTGAGAAAATCACTGTGCTGTCCCCTGGGTTTGTGCCATTTTCCATGGGTAACACAGAGGCTCTAAAAGCACTTGAGGATTGGGAAAAGCAGCAAAAGCAGTCTGATTGTATAGGACCTCTCCTCCCATCAGCTTCCCACTTTTCAGACTTTCCTAATAGCCATTTTGTTGGGGTTTTTTCCCCAAGTAACAGTCCTTTATACAAAGCTGGATTGCCTGCAAATGCAGAAACGTCTGGATTTTTTTTTTTCCCATGAAATCCAAACCCCAGTTTTTGTGCCAAAGGATTCCATGTGGGTTTGGAACTGCTGCTTCCCCAGGACCAGAGCACGATATTTACCTGGTGTTTTTCATGTAGGAATAAGTGTGCTGGCTTCATCCCTATGGTTCACAGGAAAATACCAGTTTGTTTGGCTCTGTAAAACTTACATTTTTCCTGATGAAAACACCCTGGATAAAAAGTCATAACCTCTGAAGATGAGGTGACCACTCGGTTAACTGGAAACAAAGCTGCCTTCCAGGAGACAGGGTTCCTGGAGAGGAAGGATGCAAGAAGCATCACCTGCTGTGTGAGTTTTGCTCTGTTTTTTCTCACTTTGTTTTTGTTTCTAGAGAGAGAGTGTATTAAACACTAGTCTTCTAACTGATTCTATGCTTTGACAGTTTTGGGAATAACATACATGCTGAAAGACAGGAATTTAGACATTGTGACCTCTGGCTAACTGCAATAAAGATAAAAGTCGAGAGTTTTCCAAGGAAACTAGCCCACGATTAAGATTTAATTCTGCAATTCACTATTCCCCCTTCAGCCATCCTGCTTTGTTATGAAATTTCCAACAGATGGCTGGGATCCTCGAGGGATGGAGAAACTGTTATTATCCGAATATTAGCAGGCTTTTAAACCTTCCTCCTACCTTAGCTGTTGTGCTAATGAGGCTCCCATCTCCCCTCCAGGGTTTGCTTCAGGGTTTTCTCCTGCAAAAGGGACTTTTCAAGGAAGTAGTGAAAATGATGAAGGAAATGTTGTAGGTACGGCCTTGGGAGATTTCCCCTCATATCCTTTCTGCGAAGGGCTAAATAATGCTCTTGATTTTTTTTCCCCTTGTAGAATAAAGATGTTTGGACTTTGAATTGAAGTGTGTAGGAGTAAACTTTGCAAAGCTTTAAAATAGAACCACAGCAAGAGGGGGAAAGCTGCATTCTGCAGAAACCTGCTGCTCTAGAACAAAGGAGCAGGAGTGTATGAAATACCAGATCCTCTGTCTTGGATTTCAGGTAAGCCACTATTTATAGGGTGATCACTGAAGCTGACTCCAGGCTTCACTTATAAATAGCTGAGCTCACATTTCCCTTCTCTGTCAGAATTTTGCCAACTGCAATTTCTTGATTCCCTTGTCATGCTGAATGTTGCTGGTGGTTTGTGGACAACGTGGCTGGGCAGTGGTGGGAGCTGATAAAGTTGGATTCACTGATAGATTCCCCTTCTTCATTAGCTAATCCTGCATGGATCCAGTCCTGCATTGGAGTGATGTGAGAATGTGGGTATAAGGGGATTCCATGCCTCTGAGGGTCCAGCCCTTGCAGAGAAATGGCTTAAATCAATTAGCGAGATGGCATGTCTCAGATATGTCTTGAAAAATCAAAAGGGTTTTAATAACAAAAGAAAATAATACAAACACAAAGAGCAAAGCCAAGCACAGTATAGGGACAGGTTCCCTATGCCTGCTACAACATCCCAAAAATGCGTCAAGCTTCTTTGTTCTCTCTTCTACTTAACAATTCAGGTGGGCTATTTGGCCCTTGGCCCAATGAAATAGGCAACAGGCTTTGAGTTACACTTTCCAAGCCCAATCAATGGCTCTGTGCTGGCACTGAGCCAATTACTGACAGGACAACGAAGACATTTCTGGGTCCCTTACCTTATAGGAAGTACAAGGGGTGAGTGTCAAACTTTACCCTATATGGAAAACACTTGCTTGGGTATGGGGTGCTCTTCTACATGGGTGCTGTTGACTGGACACAGACAAGACTCTGATGACACTTTTAAGATGAAACTTGGGGCTTCAAAGTCACTGCAGGACTTCTGACTGAAGTTTGAGACTCAGATTTTATGAAGAGGTGTCTTACTGTGTGGGCTTCTGAGGAAATCCTGCCGGCCATGCCTTAAGCTCTTAAAATCTGCTGTGCTTGGCTGCTTTTGACTTTTTAAAATTTGGCCAGATCCTTTGTAAGGCAGAATCATGACACTGGGGGCTTTTGCTCATCACAACATGGCAGAGTCACACTCAAATTGCTCATTCCTGGAGTTTGTGTGGAGACTTCCTCACTAAGGCAGTGACTGTTACTGGCCAGGACATTTTCAGGATAAGCAGTCCTGCATGGTGGCAGTTGAGAGATCTCAGCTAAATGAGGAAAGGGGAATCTTCTTAAAGGTTCCCGCTGAATTAAAAGTTACCAGCTTTTGCCTCCAGACCTGCACCTGAGCAACAGCCCTGGTGTGGAGCCTGTCCAGGAGCTGACATGGAAGTTGTGAGTGTGAGAGGGAGCAGCTCCGGCCTGGAGCTTTGAATAATAGAGCTTCTGGTAAATAATTCCTGTTGATGTGTCTTTCTGAAGATCGTTTCATCCATCTGTGTGGCAGCATTAAGACAGGGAGAGCAGATGAGTGCACCTGGATGAGGCTCCACTCGTGTGTCAGACACCTCCCTGCACATGGAACTGAACAAGGAATCATGGCCTCAGCAACTAAAGCCCAGCATTACCAGAGCAAGGTAACCACAACAGAAAGCATTTAAAAATTTGTTTATGCTGGTGGGTTCTTGGAGTATGTGCTGATGTCTTAACCTGACCTGAAACTTCAGTTTCTGTACGAAAAGTAAGCAGGCTGTCAGGAAAATGAATAAAATCTGGGAGAGGGCTAAGAATTTAACTTTTTTCCTGTAGTAGTTAATGGACCAGCTGTACCTGACAACTTTGTTTTATCAAATTACATGAGCTGATGTGTATTTTTCATAGAATCATGGAATGGTTTGGGTTGGAAAGGACCTTAGAACCCATCCAGTTCCATCCTCTTCCATGGCAGGGAAACTTTCCACTATCCCAGATTGCTCCAAGCCCTGTCCAACCTGGCCTTGGACACTTCCAGGAATGAGGCAGCTTCTCTGGGCAACCTCTGCTAGGCCCTCACCACCCTCACAGAATTTCTCCCTAATATTTAATCTAAAACTATTCTCTTTCATATTAAAGCCATTACATTTCTAATTAGATGCATTTCTGATGCATCTAGGAGAAATGGAGGAGTAAAACTATGGTGAAACAACAAGGAAAGAGAATAGTGTTTGGCAACAAGGGGCACAGCTTTTTGCAGAGAATTGTGCAGATTTTCGTGGGACAGATAAATACTGAGAATTTTGATCAGCTTTCTTCTGCATTTCTCTTTGGGTGAAGAAACCTTGCTGCATCAAGACCTTTGAGGCATTGAGGCTCAAACTCTGCACCAAGAAAGTGGCTTTGAAGGGCCAAGAAATATCCTTTGCAGTTGTAGACATCCTCTGTGATTGGATTTCTTCTGTGTGGAGCCCACAGAACACAAGAGCAGGTCCCAAGATATTAATTTCATTTTTTAATGTACTGACTTGAACACAATGGGAAGGTCTGCAGGGGATGTTGTGGTATGCTGGCCCTGAGCTCCTGCCAGCTCTCACTAATGCTTCCTGTCCTTCCACAGGGATTCCTGCCAGGACTCCTCCCGGCTGCTGGAGATTGCTGTGATGCTGGCAGGGAGAGCAGGAAAGCCATCTTATCTTGTCTTAACACTGTCAGCATTTCCACTGCTGACTCTGGTGGCGTGGGAAGGAGACAGCAGCTGGCTGAGGCCAAGGCCAAACTTTTGTAAGTGCCCTGTGCTTGAGTCATTTTCCAGGGTTGGGGATGTTGGGCGCATGGAGAAATAGGGCTGGAGCTCATGGGAGCTGAGAATGGATGCTCTGGGGACAGGGTAGGCACAGAGACTTGGGGAGCACTTACTAAAATAAGGCTTTCTCAACAAAAGAGTATTGCCAGAACTCTGATATGCAGCCTGAAAGTAGAGTTACAAATAGTCTGCATGTCCCTGCTCTTTGTTTCTCCTGGTAGAGCCCTTTCCTCTGTCACACACACCTTTCCCTGTGGCTACTGCATGGGGATACCTGGAAGAGTGTTCATTCTCTGATGCAGAATTTTAGGCAGGTCAGCCTCCTGAGCTGGTCATAGAGAAAAGGCAAACTGAGGATTGAGGATCAGACACATTTATGTTTTCAGTGACTGTTGGGAAACAGGAATATCCCAGTAAATCCATTCTGGGAAATGCATTGCTACAATGTGTTCCTGAAGGTTAAGGGTGTAACCCCGAGCTGGTCGTTACCAAGGTGCTGAGGAGAAAGAGGGTTCTGTGAGGAAATGTTTGTGAAGAGGAACCATTCTGCTTCCAGACATGCTATGCGCAGTCAGGGAGCTGTGTTTTTCCTCTGGGCAGATTCTTGCCCATCTTTGATTTTCATCTCAAGAGCTTGGCCAAGTCTGCCACGAGAAAAAGTTCCAGTCTGTGGAACCCCAGAGTATGCCTTGGAGCCCCACTCTGTGTCTGCAACCAGGAGTTACAGGTGGAGGAAAGGTGTGTCTGGTGGGGAGAATGGATCTCAGTCATGCTGGGAACCTGTGGAACTGGAACTGTCTCATAACAGGTGGCTTTTCCAGTCTAATGGAATGAGGGAATTTTTTATTACAGTGTGAATTTCTTGGTGTGCACTTTTATTGTGTTCTTGGAAACTGACATTTTCCTTCAGTAGACTTTTTTTGAGTTTTAGTATTGTTTTAACAATTGTGACTCATAATATCTCATCTAGATGTGCTGCTTTTGTATCTGCTTGGAAGCACCCTTTTACAAATTCATATGTGGGCCTTGGGGACATGGTTTAGTGGTGGCCTTGGCAGCACTGGGTTAATGGTTGGACTCAAGGATCTTAGAAGATTTTTCCAACCTAAACCATTCTATGATTCCCATTTTGATTCAATTTATTTTGAATGATGCATTAGGTTATTTAAACTAGGATAATTTTTAAAATTATCTTACAGAGAAGTTGGAATATAATTACCTGTATACACCTGTGCAGTGTTTTCGCCTTGGTGAAGGTGTCAATATGCACATAGATCTATTTTTGTGGGATAAACAATAATATTGAGTGTGGTGCTTTGGTAGATTTTCAAAAGGAAAAAAAAAAACCCCAATATTAAATATTGCTTCAACTGTGAAGAAATCTATGTTTGCTTGGGCAGAATGTATGAGGGAAAAGGCCTTGGGCTTCAGGGCCAAACTAACTACGAAGTAACAGGGCTGAAGGGGAGTGACTTTGCTCAACATTGTTGCTGCCCCTTTCCACTTCATTTAACAACAGTTTCAGCCACAACCGTTCATTGCCGTCCTTTCAGTTTGATTAAAGGAGCAGGAATGTGGATGTCAGTGGGAACAACCTGTTTGTCTGACTGGGTTTACTCATTGACATTGGAAAGTGCTGCTAGTTTACCTTGTGAGTATTCCCTGCTGAATTGCCACCAGGCTGTAGGCTTTGGCTTTCTAATTCTGCAAGTGGAAGGCTCATGTTGAAAATACAAACAAATTAGTGCAGTTGTTTTTAAAATTAAATGAGCATCCTCTCTGTCAAACCTGGAAATGCTGCTGTGAACTATCAGCAGCAAAACACTTGTACCTGCCCTGTTCTTCACCAAATGACAGCTCTTTAAAAGGGAGAAAATGACTGTCAGTAACTGGGATAACTGGTTGGAGCCCACCCCTGCTATTCTGGTTTTTGCATCTCCAGGCATTCATTCCTACCCAGTTATTTCCATGGGAATCCATGGCCCACCCATCTTTGAGCTATGGGGGCTAACAAATCTTAAAATACACTGCGTGTTCTTGCTCACTCCCAGACACTGCAGACTTTTGTCCCTTCCAAATTGCTTGATGGATATTAATTGAGTGAAGGGTGATTTTTGGGATACTTTTAAACATTGTAGCATTTGAATATATATATTTTTTTAATTGTGTCTGTATACACACATTTTTACTGTGTCCCGAGGTCTGGATATAAACCAGCACAAGTGACAAACATGGAAGTATGTTCTTAGATCTTATCAAGAATCTTGTAGGTTTCATGGGGGCAGAATATTTTAAAGAGACTTTCTGAATGCCAGAGGAACTTTTCCCAAGTTTAAGGGACTTAGTCCCTTTGGGGTCTCACTGGAAATTGGGAAGAGGATGCACTGCAGGAGAAGTAAGGAGGTGGCTTTGGCAGGGCAGTTGTGGAAACCAAAGGAGAACAAAATATCCAAAAGAGCCTGACTGATAATTTTGACAGGCTGGAAATGAAGTAATATTCATTATGCCAGGAAGTGGATATTGGAAATTTTGGCAAAGCAGCTGGGTATGAAGGGGCAGGAGCCAGATAAGAGGGAGTTTAAGATACGCAGAGGAGAGGAACTCCAGACAGCAGTTAAATAGCAGTGAGTGAGGGGATGAAGAGCAGGAGAAAAGGGAGTGATAACCAAGGAGCCAAATGAATCCAAAAGTGGTTTGTTGATTTTTTAAATAAACTACATGGATAGCTACATCCATAGCTGTATTGCAAGCAAGAGGTGAGAAACAGTGGACTGGAGGGAAGGAGCATTGGTATGAGGAGGATGAGGACAGGGAGGACAGGATTAGCAAAGGAAACCTGAAGCAGCAGTGTCTGCCTCTGACCTTGACTGTGGAAGACGGGAAAGGAGAAACGGCGCACTGGCTGTGGGACAGCAGTTTTCTCTGGAATGACAGGCAAAATCCTGCCCAGGAAAGGAGGAAAAGGGAAAGTGTTTTACAAGGGGAGCTGGACCTGGGTTAAAGGGGCTGGGTTACACTGGCAAAGGGAGGCTGTTTACGTGGGAAGGTGGTAGGACTGGAGCAGCAGCAGAGGATGACTGCAGTGGAGGAAGTCAAACCCGGGATGGGGTTTCCACTAGGAAGGACAGAGCAGCGGGAGGGAGAGCAGCACTAGAGGAAATGGATGCTGGGGGAGAGCCAACATTGTCTTTGCGATAGGAGAGGGTGTCAGAGGAGGAGGAGCAAGGAGGCTGGAAAGACCCAATAACCAAATAAATGTAAGAGAAGGGAAGGGGAGCCGGGAGCGTCTGGTAACACCCACGGGGAGGCTGCGAGCGAGGGCCGGCGGAGGGGGAAGACCTGGCGTGAGCACAAGGCAGGCCCGAGCAGTAGCAGCAGCAGGAGCAGGAGCAGGTGAGGATGCACCCCGGGCGGTGCGAGCTGCGGGCCGTGCCGAGCCCCCCGCGCCGCAGGGCCGCCGCAGGGCAGGGGCTCCTCCCGCGCTGTCCCCGCCCCCCGCGCCCCCCGCTCCGCTCCCGCCGGGCGGGGCACACGGAGCTCACGCAGCGCAGCGCGGGGCTGCGGGTACGGCCGCTCCCTCCGCACAGCGCGGAGCCGCCGCCCGGGCAGCGCCGAGGTAGGGCCGGGAGCGCGGAGCCGGGATCGAGGAGCGCGGATGGGGGCGGCCCCTCTTCCCGGGTGCATATGCGCAGCGCGGGCGGCTCCCCCAGCCTCTCCGCAGCCCCGATCGGCGCGGAGAGGGCTCGGCTCTGTCAGAGCCGCCCCGCCCCGCCCCGCCCTGCCCTGCCTTGCCCTGCGGCGGCCCCGGTCCGTCCCCGGGGGCCGCGGCCACCGCCCCTTTCTCTCCCTCCCCTTCCCTCCCTCCCCGCCCGCGGTGCCGCCTCTGCCGCGCAGCCGCACGCCCCGCGCGGTGCGGTGCGGAGAGCCCGGCTCGACTGCTGCTCCTGCGGTATTCCTTGCCAGACGGATGTAATTCCTTCTTTATTTTTCTTCGTCGGGGCGGGACGCGGGGGACGGTGCGGGGTTCGCGGCGCGCTGTCAGCCGGGCCCTCTGCGGAGCTTTGTGTGCGGGAGCGCCGCGCTGACCCCGCCGCGCTCCGGTGCGGGGCTGCGGTCCGGGCGCGGCCATCGCCCGCCGCCGCGGGTGCCGCGGAGCCCGCAGTGAGCGGCACAATGCGTGGGCTTGCTTCGGTTGTCTCGGGGCTGGCTCTGGCTGTTAGGTGGGTACAGGCCTGATTTAACAAAAAAAAAAAAATATGGCAGACTTGTGCTAGAGACTGTGAGACTGCAGCAGCTCTGAAAAAACCTTGTTCATGGCACCGAGGCTGACGTTTCATTCGGTAGCTGATGTTTTTCGTTTTGGAATGATGATACAGAACTAGAGTGAGCATTGAATTTGCGATGTTGATGTCTTAATCGTGCATGAAATTGCATCCTTGTTTAAAGGTGAGTAGTGATCTGTGTTTCTACACTGTACTCCACATTGTCCATAGGTATAAATGCAAAATGTTCAAGATGAGGATTGCAGGGAGAGGGAATAAACACAACCTGTCAAGATTCAGAGCGTTCGGCTCATCCTTCGACCTTTATTGACAGGATACCAGTATTATGAAACCTGGCTATTGAACAGTTCAGGAAAAGGGCTGGAATTCCCGCAGCCCGGCATCGTGCTGACAGGCATCTTGGGGAACAATGCTCCCCGGCGCCGGGGTTAGAGAGGCAGGGCAGGGAGAGGAATTTATTCCGAGAGATAGCAGCCGTGTGGAAATGTCAGGGGAGGCTGTGACTCCTCAGGCCATTGCAGGAAAACTCCATTGGAGGAAGGACTTGCATATGCTCAGAAAGCTCTGGAGAGAGAGACAGGAGTGAAAATGGAATGGGATAAAGGACTGCGAAGGTGGGTGATGGCAGCAGGATGTGATTTTTAAAGAATTGTTCTTATCCTTTAGCGTTTTTCCCCCCTCCATTTTTCTGGGGAGAACAGAAGTGGCTGTAATGATGCCTCCATGACTTAGCAATGGTTGTCGGGCTGTGAGGAGGGACGAGGCTCTGTCTCATGTGTCACAACTAGTGCTGAAGAGGCAAGAAAATAGAGAATATTTTGTTACTTCATGCAGGAGCATCAGCGTGGAATTATGAATGTGGAATCAGGAGGTCAGGTTCTGGAACAGAACCCGCTTTGAGTTTTTCTGTAATGCAGGTTAAGTGCAGCAAATGACACTCACTAAAGCAGGATGCAGCATTTTGGGATAAAATAGGGGCTTGCAGCAGCCATGTGGCAAAAAGTGGTAGAGATGCTGTTTCATCTCTAAGGTGGCACGGATCCTGCAGTTTTTGGAATTGCTGTGTGTCACTGAAGCCCGCCTGCACTCAGGAGTGGAGCAGGGAGGGACAAAACCCTCTTGCTGCATATATGGAGACCAGGATACTGCTGTGTGATGCTCCAAGAGCCCCTGGGGAGCAGGAGGAAAAACCATTTTATGAAAGATGTTTTCTTTTTCCTTCATCATCTATAAAATGGAATCAGTTAAACTCCTTTTATTGGATGGGCCTGGATTGCTCGTTTGCATTACGTCACCTGACTAAGGATTTATTTTTCATGTGGATCAGTTACGAGATGTAATATTTGTAGTTGGATTGCCTGCAAAATAATTGTATTTCATTAGCAAGGAGCACATGGACATCTTTCATGGAACACAAAGGAGAAAGTCTGTTTATGCAGGTGTTTAAGGGTCAGACTGCAAAAGTTATTTAGACTGTTAATCTCTATAGGCACCTAAATTCCTTAGTCATCTGATCTGGGCACAAGTGAACAACCAGTACAATAGTTTATCATTGCACATTAGCCATGAGTCAGCTATTAAATCCTGCCCAGACTGGTGTCTGTGGCCACAGGCTTCCTGACTGCCCTTTCCTTAGGGTCTAGGAATACCTCTTGAAGTGTTGGAGCCTCAGGGGTTGGACAGGTGACCTGACATCAGGGCAAGGAGCCACCAGCTGCCCTTGGATCTCTGTGGCTCAGCTGAGGTTGTACAGGAAAACAGTGCAGACTCTTCCCTGTTTGCCTGGAAACTCCTGATGAGACCAGGCCTATGCTCCATGGTAGGAGCTGCGTGGAGCCATAAGGGCTTTCCTGGCATATCAGCTCCTGCCATGGGCTGCTCCTGTTCCCAGCTGATGGAGCTGGGGAGTGTGCCAGCACGTTGGACCCTTACCTCTGCTGAGGCTCATGGCAGCTTTCCCAAGTGAAACCATCAGGAATCTGGCCTAGAGGTGTGAAATGTGAAAATCCAGTTTAACATCTTGCTTCAAACCTGAGAAACCATCTCATGTTGGATTGTTCTGACCAGATGCCACTTGTGTGGAGAAGCAAGTGTTGGAGCTGCAGCTCCACACCGAGGGGAGTGTGATCCGTTGGGATCTGTGTCCTGCAGAGCCTGGTTTGGAGCCTGCTTCCCCCGCTGCTGGGCTCTTTTCTCCCCACCCACATGTGGTTTTCGTTTGTCAGCCTTTTATTATTACTCTTAAAATGATCTGTTGTGAATTTGTTTTTCTAATGAACATGAATACAACGTTGCAGCAGTTACAGCTGGACCTTTGGAGGCTTTTCCTGTAATGAAAAAAAGGGTTTCAGAAAGATTACATGTTTTTTTAAAAAAGGAAAGACATAAGAAAAATTCTTCCTATGCCCACTAGACTCCAACTTATTCAGCAGCTTGATCAGAGTGACTTAGATGAATTCTACATATATTTAAACAGGCAATATATTTTATTTTGTCCAATTTTATTTCTTTTTCATGTATTGTTAATCCCAGACACATTTTTTACTGTCAGTTCCTCATTTTAAAAGGCCAGTTTTGCATGTGTATTGTTAGGTGAGGGTTGAGTTCATAACAGGTTTTATGGCTGGCGGGGGGCTGTGTCTGGAAATGTACGTGATTATCAAAAGGTATGCACCAATGTATAAGGGTTGTGCTCAGGGATTGTGTACATCTTCCTATGTCCAAGGACAGATTAAGGTTGAGGCTTATACTGAGCTATTGTTTTTCATCACTGTTAACATTTTTCTCATCATCTTCTCTGTGAGGTTTTTTCTCATTGAATGGTGATAATTTCAGGATGTTCTTACTTTGTCATGTCTTTTCACTTTTCTGCTATTCTCTTAATATATTTTTTGATTGTTTAATATATTTACTCTCTTATTACCTTGCACAAACTTATGTTTGTTTTTAAGCTACATGTGTTTTGGCCTACCAGAAACCCCTTTGGTGTGTCACCACTGCCACCAGAGAAACACATTTACGCCGCTGTGCAGCCACTTTTATTCCACCATGTGCTGAGTGTTAGAACTTTAAAAAGAAATGGTGAGTTGCTTTGATTTCAGCAGCCCCTCACGTCAAGAGGGCAGAGGGGACTGAACAAATGAGGCACTGCATGTGAAGCCCTTGTGGTAGCAGATGCTGACCCACACCTGTTGGATACTGGGAATAGCCTCACTGATCATACCCATGCCCTTGGAACAGGAGAGGTGTGCCATTAACACTCTGTCCTGAGAGCTAAAAATACTCTGCCGCCAAACGGTTCACAGGTAAATGTTCCAAATTTAGCAGTTTTTCTGTTTACTGGAATTCCAAACATAGGCTGTTCCATTTTTGAGAGAAGTAGCCAGACCTGCTGAGCAATTTGCCTGTGATCTGTGAAACATGTTCAGGAATGATGTTCCTGGATTTCATCTCAGGTTTTGTTCATGTATCCAGAGCTGTGCACCAGAGGAAACAATTTCTCCTTTGTGAGAAGAAGAAGCACAGATACAAATCATCAGAGAAGCTGTGGGCTTGCCTTGAAAAATGAAATGTTTGTATTTCATTTTTAAGACAGGAATAGGGATTGACTGACAGCTCAGTTTGATTGGTGTGACCACTGGGTTTGGTTTCATTAATCATATCTCAATACAACGTGGAATGATCTCTGGAATGGGCAGCTGCTACTCTGCATGAGATGTGGGGTCTGGGAAGAGATGTAGTTGCAGACCCAGATTTAGGATGTGACTGGAGAGGAAGAGATGCAGACCTGGAGCCACCCAGCCGTGCCCCACTGCCCATGGGAGTGACTGGCATGGGGTTAATGGGTTTGAAGTAGTCGACTTAATGAATAAAGTATTTATGCTTGTGTTCAGTCTCCCTATAGGAAGTGCTGGGGTAGCTGTTGTGATCCTTCCTGCCCTTAGTCTGTCAGACACCTTTAGTTCTGGCTTTTGTTTTTTCAGCTTGGCTCGAGGTCTTTTAAAGCAGCATCACACTGAGGTCATGCCTGTGCTAAAATCTCCTGGCCAGGGCTGCAGTGATGCCTGCAGAGGTCATGGAGGATCACGCCCCACCCCAAAATGATGGAGTTGGATTTTCCATTTTCCCCCCTTCCTTGGAGGCATCAGTGGCCAGGCCTGGGTGGGAGGTGCTCCGAGGTGACGCAGAGGTTCCTCTCCAAGCCTGGCCCTGACATTTTAAGGTTATACTGATTACCCAGTTTATCCCAGGCAGACATTTTTACCAAGCCAGACCAACAGGCATTGTTGGGAAGTCTTTAGTTTTTGCTGTGGGATTCAGCCCCAGTAGTGTCCCAAGAACATGGTCAAAATCTTCTACAAAGAGTTGTGGGGATTTCCTGCCATCCAGCAGTAATCCAGATCTGCAGCTTTTGGTTTTGTAAGTTCCTGTCTTTTGTCTGAATTAATCCTATTGGTCTGTGGATTGATTCATTATAGAATGACATGGGGTATCTGCTTTTGGTTCTTACATGATAAAAGGGATCCTTGTGTTTGGAAGGGCAAGGAAACTGTGCATGGTGAACTGTGGCAGCCTGGGCAGAGCCCGGGATACAGTGCAGCTGATCACTCTGGGATTGTGCACCAGGACCAAAAGCTGATTTTTCCCACTCATGAAATCAGTTTTGCTTAGTGCCTAGACACTACAAATGCTTCAGCTAATTATAGCAAGTAGCTCCTCTGTTTTTTGGCTTGGAAGGGAAAAGGTGCTGCCTGTTGTATGTAAACTAATTTAATGTAGATAGATTTATTTGAACACCCACAGGTTTTGGGTTTGGGCATTTCAGGTGTTGGCTTTTGTCGGTAGCTAAACCAATGGTGAGATATTTCTTGCCAAGGGCTTTCACTGACTTTTCTCTTAGTAAACAAATATTTAATGAAAATGTTTAAGAGTGATCTGCACTAGTCCCTGCAGATGAGGTGAAGGGCTCATGGCTCTGGGGAGCCAGTGGCACACACATTTATAGCAACTCTGGAATGCAGCTTGGAGTTAATTTTTGGAAAGGGACTTTGGGACTAGATCTGCCTTGTAAAGTCTGGGTGTTTGATCCAGGAAGATCATCCAGTAGATCACTCTTTGCTAGAGCCTGGATCATGCAGTGAAGAAGTCAGGAGAGTTCTCCATAACTTAACAGGAATTCTTTGTCATGTAAGGATCCATGTGGGATAAAGATAACTTGGTTAGTTTTACAGTTGCTTCTTTTTTGTAATGTAAAATATTGTGACCTTTTTTGGAGCACAATGCCGTAAATAACTCTCTACAATTTCATCATAGTAAAATATGAATGGATTAATTGCTACCTTTTTATTTTTAACCTTTTTTTAGGGTAATGCTTTCGTATAGCAATTTTAGATGCTTTTAGGAGCCTAGGTCCTGAGCCTGAAAGAAACCTGGTTGGGCTTTGGTGGAGCTACACTGATTATCACAAGTTGAAAAATCTGCCTTGCAGTTTTCAAGTTTTCATAAAACAAACACTGGAGCCTGTTGTGTTTTATTCTGTTGGTGTTTTTTGGCATCAGAGAAGCTTTTCCTGATTGTTTTCCTCATTTGAAGGCTGATTGTACTGAATGACCTCTTGCTACTAAAGGGTGGGTCAGTTTATGTGGGAAAGTCTTAGTCAATGTGTCTGGGAGATAAGTGGGACTGCATCCCAACGAGCCTTGTGCGTTAAATACTGGAATGTGCTGGGGACCTGCCAGGAGATTGGAAGCAGGACTCTGCGACAAGCCCAATGCAGTCACACTCTCCCTAAAATAGCACTGTGGATAACAGGAGATCTGCAAAATTATCACTTACCTCATTTTCGCACAAATTCTTTCCTAAAAATGGATTATTGACTGAGGGTTCAGGCGGGCTTTTCTGGTATTATATTCCACTTACATTTTGAGCGCAGTCACGTTAAGTCCCTCTTAAGTCTTTGGCTGCAGGTAAGAGGGAAGAACCTGTGGTAAAACCACACAAGTTCCAGCACAGGAAAAGCCATTTGTATCATCCTCGTCATCACCTGAATGAGAAAGGAGATGTGTTTTACCTCAGTGTAGGTCAGTAGGAGCCTCTTCAAATTCATCTGGAACAGTCTGGATGTATCAAGGCGGAGATGAATCAGTTCAGTGGCCTCAGACATGCCTGGGCTGGCTGTGGGTGACAGGCTTTTGGCACTAGCCCCTAGATGCAAATAGCCAGTGTTTGGATATTCAAATGAGCAGTGTTTTACCACTGCAGACCGTAGATGGTTTTGTTTAAGGGGAAAAAGAAGCAAATTTGATTTTTAGCCCCATGTCAAATTTGTCAAGGGAAGAATCTGATTGTGCAGCTTTAGTGGTTAGCATAAGCCAGTTAAACTTTAAGTCTGGGGTGCCTGAATTAGTTTCTTACAGAAAGAGGATGAGTTGGCTGCTAAATGGGATAGTGTGAGGAAAGTGTGGGGGTGGCTGGGTTGGGAGCAAGGTTGGGAGATCCTGAGTCAGCAGGTGGTTGTTTAGCCCCGGTGAGAGGCTGCCCAAGAAAAGTATGGATCCAAATAACCATTCCCTGGATGTGTGTTTGCACTGCTGCAGGGCCCTGCACAAGGAACTCTGTGGAAGGGAAAATAAAAGCGGGATTGTCAGGGAATCATAAGATTGTGAACAAAAAGTCTGGAGTGCTGTAAGTCGTGACCTTTTGGTGCCTGCAGATTTGAGAACGAACTGCGCTCTTGGAAAGGCAAATGGATTAGAGGTCATTTGTGGAAAATATCCCTCAGCATCTGGTGTGCACTGCCAGCCTGGTGTCATTTCAGCTCCTGAGCCTCACAGGATGTGAGTCCCAAGAAGCCTGGACCAGGACTGACACCCCAGGAATCAGATCCACAGGGATTGTGCTTGGAGCAGAGTGGTGTCATATCCCCTGTGCCACTGAGGTTCTCCATGGGGAGGACACTCACTCAGCTGCAGCTGCCAGGCTCTGTTACCCTGCTCCACAGTCCCTCGAGAAGGGAAAGCTGTGAGCCTCTGGATGAAGTGGTTGTGCTCTGAGCTTGGCTGGGGAGGAGGATGTGGCACAGCAGCCACACCCCTGTGTCCCCTGGAGGGATTCCCTGACCCCAGGTGCCCCATTGATCCAGCTTTGCAGCTTCCCAGCGCCTGGGTGTGTAAAGGAGCTTTATTGCTGCTCCAAGGAGGGACATGATGACATCAAACCCAGGTAAAAGGGAAAGAGAGGTGAAAAACTGCAACCCAGTGGAGTTTCAGTGAGTTCTGCCTTCTCCAGTCTTGCTCACTTTCAGGTTTTGTGTCAGGAGGCATAAAAATTTCCAGAAATTGCAGTTTATGTAAGAGATGTGAATAATGGCTAATAATAAGTGAAACTGCCATAAGAAGCTGGAAGAGGGGGGAGGTAGGTTATTTTTAGAGATCTATTCTCATTGTATGCTAGACAAACAAGAATAAGGTGACTTTGCATTAAACATACACCACAAAGAAGTAAAGATATTTTCCCCAGACAAGTCCCCATGGTGCAGTAATGGTCTGTACAATCTGCCATCTTAGGAATGAGACTCAAAACTGCTTCTTCACTGTTCAGTAAGAAAGGAGGGATCTTCCATGTGATTTTCATTGCAATACTCTGATTCTTCTTGCTCTGTGAAGCTTGAGAATGAAATATCTGAATGCCCACTTGTGTCAAGTTATACAGCTACATCCCAGCATGGGATGTTGTGTCCATTTACATCATCACAGTCTGAGACTTGAGGTTTTAAATCCTCTTCATAGAGAAACAAGAATCTCAGAATCACAGAATTAACTGGGTTGGGAAAGATTGAGATCATTGAGCCCACCCTATATCTGAGATAATTTTGTATTTCTCAGTTATGTTTCAGAACCATTTTAGAAATGTGAAGATTGTAAAAAAACCTGTAAAAAAGATCCCAAAATATCAGAGTCAGGGATGGTGATCTCTCTCTGTGGGCAGGTGACAGGGAGCGCACAGCTCTTACCTAGCTGTGTTTTTAGTCAGAGTAATCCTAATCAGGTAGTAAATCCTGAGTGAGATTATGCTGCTGCAGCAAATGCAGCAAAGATCAACTGCAGGGCTAGAGCAGGATCTGGAGATGCCTGCTTGGATGTTCACTGAGGCAAACCTGAACTTTGAAGGCTTTGTAGGATCTTCTTCTGAATAAGTGGAGAAGAAGCCTGGTCAAGACAAATGATGTGTTGGCTGCAGCAGGGCTGACAGGTGAGGAGCACATGGACATTCCAGGACAAGGCAGAGCACTGAGGGATGTTTCTACAGCTGCTGCTGACCAGCAGAATATAGCATGAATCACTTGGGGTTGCAGTGGCACAGCAGAGCTGCTGCAGTGTTCAGAGAGTCCCAAAGTTCCTCAGATTCCTGGCATGGGGCGATGAACCCCCATGTCACCCTTAAGTCAGTTTTCTGAGCAGAGCATCCATGTTATTTATTTCAGGGTGCCTCTAACAGGAGGACAGCTGTTGGCAGTTTTAACTTCTGGTTGTCATAAGCTGTGGCAGGAATCCAGGGAGCCATGGAAGAGCCCTGGGCCTGAAATTAATTTTCAGCCAACTCGATTAGTCTGCCCATAACAGACTTACCACTATGATTTTATGTGTATTTTGGGATAAATGCAGCCCCTTGCTGGTGTTTAGTAGCTTGGCCATCATATCTAAAGGAGAGCTAGAAGGGCATGAAGATGCATAAAACAAGGAACAAAAATATCCTTGTATGCATTTTTAATGCTCTGCTTTGTGGATTGATCAAAACAGTGCAATTTGGTGGGATGAGCACTGAGAAATGGTCACTATGCAGCAGCACAGTTGCTCCATCAGAGGGGAATGAATTCCCAAATTGCATCCCAAGCATGTTATTAGAGGATTAAAGAGCTGGGAGACTCACCTTGGGTAACTGTCCTGAAACTGTGCTTACACTCATCATACATATAAATAACTATTATGCAAATATTACCAGAGCAACAAAGCAGGTTTTGATTTTGCTTTGTGCCTTGCAAATGACCAAGTCTCTTTTCTCAGTGTTCCAAATGATAATTTTGTTTTCCCCAAACACAAAGCACTGAAATTACCTGTGTAGTAATTGGAATATACCACTCAATTCCTCTTTCTCTGGATTAGTCTCAGTGTACAGTAGCAGACTGGAATGTTTGGTACATAATTTCCTTCCTTGATTAAGTTGAAATTTAAGAAAATTTCCCATTTGGGCTATCAACAGGAGGAATAAGTCTTTGTTCCTTTAAAAAATCTGCCCATTCTGGTTTTGACTGACATCACCTGCTGCCTGCATATGTCTCTGCAGAGAGGAAACCTCCTCAGTTTGTACCAGGAGAGGTTTAGGTTGGATATTAGGGAAAAATTCTCCATGGCAAGGGTTGTCCAGCCCTGGCACAGCTGCCTTGGAGGGATTTAAAAGCTATGTGGATGTGGCACTTGGGGACATGGTCAGTGGTGGCCTTGTTGGGTTAACGGTTGGACCTCAGAATGTGTCAGGAATCAGAGGCTGGATGGATGCTGGATTCTGCCTCTAAGTGCTCATGGGTTTTGTGCTGATACTTGGTCCCTGAATATTGCACCTCAGGGATCTGTTCTCCAAGAATCACTTGGAAAACCCTTTGCTACTTCTCAGAGAAGTCTTGGATATGACTTGCCATAGAGAGCTTCGTGTTCCCTGGGGGTGGTGGTGTGGGAGTTATGATGGGAGGCTCCAAAATAACTGCAGATAATAATAATAATAATAATAATAATAATAATAATAATAATAATAATAATAATAATAATAATAATAACAAGAACAACAAGTAGAAGAAGAAGAAGTACTGGTAACAGCTCCTCTGTCAGTGGAATGACCATGTCAGCCTTACCTGGGGTTTGGGTTTCTCTCATAGGGACTGATGAGGCAATTCCCAGAAGTGACATGTTTGGGGAAACAATGTGCCCCTGTGTTTGGTGACTGGCACTTGGCACATTTTCCTAGATTTGTTGCTAGAGAACCCAGGTCTCCTCAGGGACAATGAGGAATTTCCCTGGCTCTGCTGATATGGAATTATTTTGCTTTACCTGTTCCTGATGTTGGCAGGTGGTAGCCGTGGGAGCCAGAGGATCCTCCGTGGGGTCAGATGGGATGGGTTGGAATGGGATTAGCTTTAGATGTGTTTGGAAGTGTGTTGTTTGGGGGAATCCAAACAGCCCAAATTCATGGGCTTCTTCCTGAGTTGCTGGGTTTAGAAGGAAGGCCAGGGGCTGTCTTGTGGTGTCAACAACAATGGGGAGGAGGCTTTGTAATTTGAGTGTTGCAGCAAACAGAAACCCTGCAAAGGCCAGAAGAAATGCAGCTGAGGGAACTTTTATACAAGCCTATGGTTAATTTTAGCTGAGAGTTTGGGATGTAGGTTTTTTTAATGGCTTTTAATTTCAAGGGCTGCTGAGGGATGGGGAAGAAAGGATAACGTATGTGCCGACCTCCCAGCCCTGGTTTTAGCTGTGACACCTGGCTGGGCTTAGCAGCCGGATTTTGTAAGCTTTCATAATTAGTAATTTTGTGCTTTGTGCATGGTGGTTTCTGTTGCAGGCTATGGTAAATCTCCCCAGCTCTGTTTCCACTCAGAATTCAAAAGAGCATGGGAAGCACAAGCCTTTGCACAGAGCTTTGTCACTACCTCCTCTGGTCACCTCTCCCTATTACAGTGCTGTGATTGTGAGGCATCCATAAAGCCAGTGCTTTGCTAAAAATAGTCCATTCCGCTTGCAAATGCTATTACAATTCTGATATTCAAATATTAAACCTTCTCCGCAGTGTTAAAAATAGCTGTGAACAGATTCATCCTTTCCTTATTCTCAGCTGAGGAGTTGAATATTGAACGAGTCAAAAGCTCAGTCCTGAGGCTGGAACTGTGTGGGAGTTGAGCTGAGGCTTCTTCATCCCTCTTTCTTCACCCCTCATCCACTGGTGTTGTTGTTGAACACAGAGGACAAGTGGGTGGGAGAGAGAAACGAGCAGGAAGTGGATCAAAAGAAAGTGAGGAGTAGCCAAAATGAAAGGGAAAAAATAAGAGTGGAAGCAAAGTGAGAAGAAAAATCAGGATTTAAGTAGAAAACTGCATTGAGAGTGTTTCATCAGAATGAGGCTCTGATCCTGATGGCTGCCAGACACGGATTTCGGGAGCAGCTGGCAGAGGGTGTTAGGCCTCTCAGGGCTGTGGGTACAGCCCTCCCTCCGTGCCTGCGGCAGGAGCACTGCAAATTGCAGCAAGCCACTAATTGCCCTTGGGAGGCCACTTAAAAGGGTGGGAGCATCCCAAGGACTGAACTCAGTGGGAAGATCAAGGGCTTGGCAAGTTGGGATGTGTGCTCCAAGTGCTGATATCCTCAGCCTACACGCTTCAAGAATGCACAAATTGAAAGGCAGGTGTTTATGTTTCTCCCCCTTCCAATGGTCTTGTGCATTAACTAATGCAACATTTAATAATAAAATACCATTTCAGCAAAATAATTTCCTTCCATTTGCCATCAAGAAAAGGCATATTGGAAAAGAGAATTTCCTCTAGGGTAAAATAAAGGACAAGCAAACAGAAATTACCATTATAGGTTTAATGGGGAAAAAATGGATTTATCATGTGGCTTGAAAGTCATCTTAATTATATTATAAGGCAAGGAAGAAACCAAACCTTTTTTTCATGGAAATGGAGCCCAGGAAGGCTTTTAGCAAACACTGTTTAGCCAAAAATAAGAGTGAAGGAAAATTTAATTTGACCATATAATCCTGTTCGTCCAGGTGAGTGATGGCAGGACTGCTCTCTTTGCCTTAGAAACTCCAAGGGAAAGGAGATCCTTTTTCCCCTTTCTGTAGGGAGGAGACCAGCACTAACATTTATCAGCTTAAGTTGGGTTCAACCAGTTGTGTTCAGCTGGAAACCCCTCTGATGACCATCCATCAGAGCTGGAGCCTTCTTGGGAGCGAATCCTGGAGCATGTGGATCCCACAAGGCAAAACCAGAATGCTTTTCTCTGACAATATTATCAGCAGCCTAACAGGCTTGTCCTGGATTTCCCCCAGCAGGGGTGCCATTTTGGCTGTGGGGACGTGCTGCCAGAAGGTTGGCAGTGAGAGAAGAGCTTGATAAATCTCCGTGTCATCACTGTGTCTGCAATCACTTTGGGATCGCAGCACTTCGTGCCCTAACACTGCCCCTTGGGCCCCAGCAGCTGTCTTTGGAGCCGTTCTCTTCTTTAGGAGGTGCTCCAAGAAAGGGAAGGTACCTGTGTGTTCTCCTACTTCCTCTGGCACCCAGCCACCCTGTTCAGGTCACAAAGCCCATATCTTGGAAACCCAAAAGGGCACAAATATCAGTCACAGATGAAACACCCAGAAGAAAGTAACATGCTGTGGACAGGGCATGGCATGGCTAGTCACATAACCAGGATTCAGTTCTGGTTTGCACTGGCGTCTGGCTGCTGGTCAGGGTCTCTCAATTAGCCAGTGATTTTTCTCTTGTCCAGGTCACCTGTTGCTGTAAATGGAGCCAGGATTCCTGGGCTTAGATTTGTATCAGGTTCCTCAGGTGTGGTACTTGTGCCTGTTGCCACACCAAAGGCAGCTGTCTTAGCTCAGATCTGCACAGAAATGAGTTTTAGTTCCTCTTGCTTTAGCAATCCAGAGAGAATTGAGTGGCTTGTCTTTGGAAGGCAGTGCTGATGTGGTGGAATGTCCATGTGTGCTGTGCAGGGAGCTGCCCTGCAGGCCACCAGTGTCCCCCTAATGTCTTTACTTGAGTCCTATTAACCACTTTACATACAGAGATGTTGACGCACTTCTCACACCATATTGGTGCTTGGGTGAGCAGTTAAGTGCATTATTTTAATTCAGTAGCATCGTAGATGGATTAAATTCTTCACACTGGCGTTGTTTCCTGGGCAGAGCATGCTCACAGGAGATAACAGAGGTTACCAGGCATCCCAAATAAGTTAATTTTTATTCTTCTCTTTTACATTTGAGTTATGCATGAAAAAGATGGGTGAGCGGTGTCAGCTCTAGATAGTCCAGGTGTGCAAGTTGTGGATTTCCATGGCTGTGATGGCACTGCCTACTGGTGGCAGTGATCTTGATCAGGTATCCTGTCAGGTATCACCTTCACCTTTCTGTCTGGCATCCCCACATCTTTTATCTCCTTCAGTTTTATTCAGTTATTTTCATTTTCAAATCACAGTGTCCTCATGAACCTGCCAGCCTAAGCCCAGGTTGCTGCAGCCATGTCTTGGGTTTTCTCAGATAACTTCTGGAGGATATGAAAGTTAAAGTAGCTGGAATATCTTAAAGGATCTTGGCTTCAGTGCTCATTTTTCATTGACAAAATCTAGACCAGCTTTGGACAGGTGAGCAAAATTTAAAGTTATGTGAAGAAGAATCCCTTCTCTGTAAGGGAAAGGAAAAGAAGCTGTTCAGACTTATGGCTGGCTGTTCTCAGGAGGGCTGAATTGCAGATCTCTTGTCCTCAGCTTGCTCATAAACCATCCTTGATTAATTTAGTAGCAGGTCCAAGTGGGAGGAAGGAGAGGAAGACATTCTAGTCTTGTTGAAAGAAAATCTGCCTGAGGAGCAGGTGAATCCAAGCTGTAATTCCTGCAGAGCTTCAAACATGGCCCTAATTTTGCTGATTCAGAACCTCTTTTCTCCTAATCTTGGCATGGATACCTGCAGGCAAATTTGTCCATGTCTTCATTCGTCAGAGTAAAGCAGTGAGGTAGGGACTGGAATTCCCAGGACACAGACTGGGAGAGCTTTCCTGGGAGTAGTGGGCTCACGTGTGCTCAAGTGCCCTGTGATCTGGGGAAAAAGCCCTAAATAGGGAAAAATAAAGGCCAGACAAAGCCTTATAACAGCATTCCCGGGACTAGAAAATTCCTCCATAGCCGTGACCACCTGCTGCTCTTAGGGCTCCTCCCAGGATGTTTTTTGGTGTGTCCACTTTCCTGTTTCACTTGCACTGAATTAAAAGTACTGATGGCTGTGATTTTTTTCTTGGTTGAAAGTTTTGTGGGTATTCCCTGGACTTGCAAAGCAGATGATGACTCTATTTTCCCTGCTCTGACCTTGTGAGCCTTTCCAAACCTTGGGCAGGGGAGGTATCCTGAAATCCCTGTGCTAGAGACACAGCTGCTGTAGGCTGACTGTTTGGGATAATGAAAAGAGGGAGATTAAAGTTTTGCCTCAGGCTTGGAGCACTGGAGACTCAATTAATTTGGATGAGAGTTGTTGGTGTCCAACACCTGTGAAAATGAAGCTTCCAGCGCTTTGCTGCAGGTAAGGAAGCAGCTCTGGGTTGGGATCTTGGTGCTGTTTTGTCTCAAATGAGACTTATAGAGTTAAAGAAGTAGTTGCTTTGGAGGTAACACATTGCGTTTGATATTTTCTGCCAGTTTTGTTGCTAAAAGGAGTGATGGTAAGGCTAAATTTGAACCCCTCAGTAGAAGTGGTTAATTAATGTGTTGTTTGTGTTCACTCAGAGTCACAAATCAGTAGGGAAAGGTTTAACATCAGAGAGGTAAAGTGAAAATGTGAGTATCCATTTCCTGCAGTCTGTCCCCTTGCTGGTTTATTTATTCCCCTGCACAACCAACTCTCCTGTCAGACAGTTGAGCATGGCTGTTCTATTTTAGCTGATAATTTTTCTGTGGTTGACACTTCCACACAGGAGCCCAGACCCTCCCCTTGTGCCAGTGAGAGATGAGGTCATAGATGCCTGCTTTGGCCTGGGAGGAGGCTGTGAGTAAGGAGTCATTTTTGTCCTGTGAAATGCCAGCCCTGGTGCCTGGCTGGGTCCATCTCGGATGGGAGGCGGGAGCTGGCAGCTCTTGCTCTGCACAGAATATCTGAGGCTCTCTGTAATTTCCCTCTCTCCAGGTCCCCCTCCTGCCTGGAACCCACACCCTGCTTTGTTCTGGGTTTGGCCAGCTTGGAGAGGTGCCTTGCTGTGCTACAGCTCTCAGCACAACAAACCCACCCAGTCTCAGCATGCTCCAGACTGTGGAATTCCAATGCTGGATGGGGCTGGGGTGGTGTCATTAGGTGCCAGAAATGCTATCCCGAGGGATAAGAAGTTGTAGGGAAAGTGGCCTGGTTTAAATCAGTGTTGCTGTTCCTGCCATATGTGTGGGCTCCTGGCATTAACTCAGGCTTGAATGGTCCCCACTTTTAAATTTCACCCCCTGTTTATTCCCTGTTACAACATCTTTAAATCTTGTGCTTCACCAGGATCCTGGAAGAATCCAATAGCAGCCACTGGGGAAGGGAACAGAGGAATACAGAGGAAAGTGCCTTCCTTGTGATGTTTAAGATTTTCAGCAGCCTTCAGGAATTTAGAGGTTTTATTTTAAATCAGGGTTTTTGTTAATCTTTCAGCTAATTTCCCTAAATTCGTAGGTGGGTCAAAGCTTCTGTAAGAGCATAGCACTGGTAATTTTGCTGCTTATACCCACTTTATATCAAAATACATCACAATAGGCTCTGAAGAGTGTGCAGCAGAACTGAGCTGCAAAACAACCCCTCTGTTGTTGTACAGAACCTATGGTAGCTTTGAATGGTATGAAGTTTCAGTAAGCATTAAATCTTTGTAAAATACCCAGTACAACTCTTGCGTATCTGCAATTAATAAGTAATTCAGCCATGCCAAAGTCAAGCAAGCACAAATCCCCTTTATACCACAATGTCCCATCTGTCTAATCTATCTGTGTCAAATATGGCTTGTTTGAGTCTGTCCTTCCACAGGCTGTTCTGGGTAGATTAAATTAAACTTTCTGGTCAGGGGAATACTTTCCATGTTTTTAGCTTGGGTAACAAACATGTGTTTGGTGCTAGTTTTTGTAATGTATTTGGTAAACAAGTATGTGGTAGTCAGCACAAATATCTTTTTGTCATGGTTGACCAGAGGGGTTTTACAGCTCCAGCACCTTTCCAGCAATTTGTGTGGAAGAGCTGAGGGAAGGGATTGTCCTTCAGGTACTTGCAGGTGGACAAGTACCAAAGTGGATCCTGTAGGTTCATCTGTTTTCCAGGGCTTGTTTTCTGTTTGTTCTCTGCTACTCTGGGAAAGCTCTGTTTGCCTGGAACTTGCATTAGCATGGTGGAATGTCAGAAAGGAATATTGAAAAGGACTTTGTTTCCTTCCTGCTCTGTTGTGCCAGTCTGTGTGAGTTGGAAGTGCTGGGGGAGTGCAAGGAGCAGCACTGCAGTGGGGCAAAAATAAACTCTGGGATTTGCAGGTAACCATTTTCTTTTGATGTTTTTCCAAAGCTGGTTCAGTGCCCTGTGTCCTCGTGGATTACAGAAGTTGCTGTGCTGGGAGCTGTTGTTGGACAAAAGGAAGCTCCTTTTGGAGCAGAGCTGGGGGCTGTGGGCCGTCGGCATGGATGTGTGGCTTGGATTATGGTGACTTGGGTTTTACTCCCTCTTCTGCACAGGGGATGCCTGATTTTGGAGAATAGGGACATTTGCAGGGTCCAGAGATCCCAGAGGGGCTCCCAGGCAGCTGGGCCTTCCAGGAGGGATGCTTAGGGGTGTGGGACTTGTGCATCCACATGGTTCCCAGATTCTGATGGAAAAGGCTCAACTCTGCTGCTCCTGCCCTGCCTCTGAGTGTCTGCACACCAGGCCCCAGTGGGTGCCAGCCCACTCCTACGGCCTGGGGATGGGAGAGTTCTCTCTGGGGCTGCTGTTAAAGCAGCACAGACAGAGCCTACATTCATCATTACCCTCTGGAGAGAACCAGAGCAGATAACTTTTCCTGAGATGCGTGTTTGGAACAACAACAGTCTAAAAATTCTGCATTTTTATTTATTCAGTCACATTACCTTGCTCTGCTGCTCACCACCTCCCCTCAGCCTCACTCAGGTTTTTTTTTTTTTTGTCTCCATCCTTTTCTTGCATGTGCTTTAGAGGGAGAGATCCCTGGTCTCCAGGCAGCTGAGCCTGCTGTGCAGTGCCATGTGAAGAGAAAGCAAACTCCAGCCATTCAGGAATTAAAATGGCTGAGTTGGAGTGTGGTGAGTGTTAAGATGGAGTCAACCAAGCAGATCATTCTAGAAATTCCAGGGGCTGATTTTGCTGTCCCTGGTGAAGTTATGAGGCTTCCCCTTGTGTGTTGTGTTGGCATTGATGGCATCATTAATAGAGATGTTTTATTTAAAATCCCACCTTCAGTGCTTCTGTTCAGCTGCACATGATGCAGGAGTAGGAACCAACAGTGGGATCCTCTGGAAGAGAAAGGGCAAAGCTGTGAAGGTCTGCTTTAACCTCTTGCTGCCAGCGTCTAGCTTTTCATGGAGAGTATAATGATTGAAAAGCTGGCATAGTGTAATCCTGAGGTTTATATTAAAGCCTCTTATGAGTGCATCACGCATTTCCAAACGCTCCCATTAATGTATTCTCTTTGAGAAATGCTCTGATCCAGGCGTTCTCTGGGTTTACCATTCCAAATAAGGATGCTTTAATTACTGGTGACCTAATTTGAATATGGGCTGGACTGATTTAATTTAAAATATTGATTGTAGCGCATTGGATTGGTTATGCTTTTGCTTTATTCCTGGAGCAGCCACCATCCTCACTCAAATCTGTGTGTTGAGGTCCTGTCTTATCCCAATTCCCACCATAAAGGGATGCAGCGCTGACCTGATCCTTTTAGTTAAAAGTCTCATTGCGCTTTTACGTCTCATTCCTCACTTTCACCGGGGGTTCTGGAGTCTGGAGCGTGGGTGGAAGCCACGGAGAGGATGGTGGTCAGGACTCCAGGAGACATCTGGTCCCGTCCCAGATGTGTGTGAGGTCTGGGAGCTGCAGTGAGGCTGCACTTTCCCTAAGGAACTGTTATGCTGCATTTTCGGTAAGGAGGGGAGCTGGGCCTCCTCCAGATCCATGGGAGCTACGAGAGGGACATCAAAGCACAGCTGGTCAAGAGCGGGGAGAGCATCCGACCACAAATAATTGTTCCAGCTTGAAATGCCAAGTGACAGTGAAACTTGAAACAAATGGTGGGGTGGGTCTGCTCAAATCTGTTCCTGGTGGGGGTCGTCAGAGAATTCCAGAACCGGTCCAACTTCATTTAAAACCAATGTTGGTTTTGAAATCCTTGAAAACACCCAAGTTTTCTGGTCGGTTTTTAATTTTTCTGCTCCAGACGCTCGTTTAGTGAGGCTTTGAAAGCATGGGGATGTTGGTTTTTGCCTTGAAAGTGAAACAAGGCTCAGGATTTCCCCCGGGAAGCGGAGCTTTTAGAGGCTGAAAAGGCAGCAGAGAGCTTTCTCCTCCGGAGGTTTGTCCTCGCCCAAGATGGCTGTCAGGAGGGACATGTGGGAGAAAGGAAAAGCAGGAAGATCTGGAGAGGTGCCAAGCATTTAAAAGGGCTGTGTAGTAAACAGTCATTAGGTGGAAAATTATCAGGATTAGCGCTTTCTAAATGGCTCCAGGGCTCTTCTGGGTTTTGTTGGGTTATTTGGTTTTGGTGGTTTCTGTTTGGTTGATTGGTTGGTTGGTTTTTTTAACTGTAAATCTGAAATTTGTGAGAATCTGAGCTTTTAAAAAGTAAAAGCTAGAGGAGGTTCTACCACTTGTTTGCAAGCATTCCTTCACAATCGTATCACCCCTGTTGTACTTACTCTCTCTAGGTAATGTTTTAATTCTTATTAAATTAAAGAATCATTTAGGTACACGAAATAAGATAATATTGACATAAGGCCCAATCTGTTCAGGATCCAAGGCAAGTGATCATGGCAAGTGAAGGATGTCTCTTTCTTCTTGTATGGAAATTACTTCATATAGTTGCATAACCCAAGATAATTCCAGACCTTAGTCTTCTGTAATTCAGGGAAAGGTGGAGGAACTGTGACTCAGAAAACCAGGGAGAATGGGCAGTTAACTTTTGTGACAGATATTGGCTTGGCTTGGGGACAGAACATGGTGTGAAATTGAGCTTTTTTCTACTTTTCTCTACTTCTCTACTCGTCCTTTTCTAATGGTGCTTTTTGCCATCTGAATTCCTTTCAGGAAAGGGAGGTGGACACACCCCACCCACATGCTATCTTCAATGTCTATTTACCCATATTTATTATAGAGACTGTAGTCATCTTGTATGAACTCATGTAAACACGAATAGTAAAACAAAATTGTACAATTTATCAGTCACAATTGTACAATAAAAGTACAATTGTGACTGATAAAGTCAATTTCAGACCTGTGGAAAAAACATAATCTCCAGAGATTTATTTCCAACCCTCCAAATTTACCAGATTAACTGTTTTTCAGATGGGAACTGAGTGTCTAAATCTGTAATGAGGTCCTGACCTTTATAGGATCTGTGCTGTGATCCGACATTGTTGGAAAGGATGAAATCATTTTTCAGGAAGAATTTATCAGCAGCTGTGACTTGTGGGAAAGGTAAAGGGCAAAGTCAGGCTATCCAGCCAAACTGAGGTGTTCCTTGGGCAAGGAGGGAGGGGGCCTGGGTGCTCCTTGATGGGTGTCAGAGCAGAAACTCAGTGGTCCCACATGCTGGTGTGCAGAGATACAACCTTTTTTGGTAATTTATCCTCCTTTGTAAATGCTTGGAAAAACAATTTCCAAGTGAAATACAACTTGTTTTGCCATTTTGTGCTGGTGGAAAGAAATCATTCCTGATGTAATTTGAAATGGCAAAACCATTACAGGTCAGTTATGAAAAATGCCAGTCACTTCCTTTTGTTTTCACTTTCATGGTGTTTACTGTCAGTTGCAGAGCTTTGCACATTTCAAATGTTTTGCAGAATTAATTTAATGGATCAAGGTTCAGAAATCTGGATGGGAACTGAAATACTTTTGCAGGCAGCTTAAGCCGAATGAGGTTTGGGCTCTGTGCACTGGGCAAGCAGCAGTCCCCAAAAATGCTGAGCAGATGTTGTTTGCCAGAAAATAGGAGAAAATGTGAAGATTATCAGGTATTTTGAATACTAAGAGATTTAATCATGGATTCCAACTGCTGTGGACTTGGTATGATGTGTCAGATTTATTTTCTGGGCCATGAAGTAAGAATTAAATTGTCTGATTGCATTTGAAAGTTGCTGGGTAATGAAAACAACAACCAAGATAGTATTTAAATATGAAATGAGTATCAAGTGGTATTTATGGAACTCTGAGGAGAGATTGTTACTGAGAGGAGACAAATGGAGATCAAAAATTATTGGTTTTTGAAGGAGGAATTTTGGAATATTTTTCCAGGATAGCACACATAGCTATCTTATTAAAAACTCCAAAAGCAAACAGGTGATAGAAACAATCTGTAAGATCCTGTCCAGTGGAGAGAGCTCCATAAATCTTCAACATCTGTACCCAATTACTAAGCTTCTTGGTGCTTTTTTTTTTTTCCCTGTAGTGTACATTTCTCACTATGAACTAATAGTACATAATAATAAAGTGCTGGCTGTCTGCCAGCAGGAACAGGGCTTTGACGAACTTTCCAAGTGTTTGTAGAAGTAGAAAAGCAATGCAGCTGTTGGACTGGGGCTGTGCCAGCTGAGGATCCATTTCCCAGACAAAAACCTCAGATCAGAATGAAACAAGAATCAGATATTTTACGTATCACTGCTTTATGCAGGTTCTTCCTCAGTGTTGCAGCAGTGGGGTCTGTGGGCAGGTTTTGGGCTTTGCCCCTGGAGTGATCTCACAGTTCTAGTGCATTTTCTTGTGGTTCCTCCTGTTCCAGGAGTTGGGAGCCCTTGGTGTGACAATGCTTGGTACAATCTCCCTGGGAAGTCAATGCAAAAGACCATCAAGCTTTTGGACCCTTTGGACCCATTCCCCTTCCCGGGGTGCACAGGGCGAGTTCTGTGCAAGCCAGGCTGTGTTTACGTGTGGCCAGAGGCTGTTTGGATCCAAGTGCCAATAACAATAGTTGGATGCTTTGAAGGAGCCAATGTCATTGGTGTGTTTATTTGCCTGTTTTACTTGGAGAATCCAGAACTGTGAATAATATGCACTTAGGAGGACTCTGGGCTCCTCTCGTGGTCCCAGGGAATTGAGGAGCCCTTCTCCTGGCCCCGGCTCCTGGAAAGGCCTTTGGCTGGCTGTGTAGCCAAGGTCCAAGCTGGAGGGATCAGGGCTGGCCAGGGTTTGTGTCCTGGCTGGTGCTGCTAGACTCACTGAGGGTAACGTCTTGGGGATGGTGGACAAGGCAACACTCCAAGGATTAGCAAACTGACATGGAAAACCTGGAAAGAGTCATCACTCTATTATATATAAAATGATAAGTATCTCTTCTCTCACATGAATCAGCACACAAGGATGTGTACTAAAATATTTATTAAAAAAAAAAAAAAAAGACTCAGCCATAGCAGAAACATCAAAGAACCAAAATACTGACCCGAGTTATTTAAGACAGCTTTTTTTGGGCTTTCTCTTCCCATCTCTCATCTTATTTCCCAGGCCCGTGTGCTTTCTCCTCCCAGGATGCAAATTGTTTGCTCAGAATGTTCTGAATAACAAATTGACTTAATTTAGATGGCATTAAGGCTCTTTAACCCATCTCAAAGGGCAGGGATGCACTGAGGACCTACAGGCATGCATTTAAATGAAGGCAGTAATGAGACAGATTTCTTTTCCTTGCCTGACTATTTTATCTATGCATCAGATGAAAGTTGGAGGGGAAGTTTCTGTTGGGAGTTGGCCAAAAAGAATGTGAAGAATGTAGAAAGGAATTAACAGCTGGTGTCCATTTAAAACTTCCATGTGGGCAAATGCAGGCAGCCTGCTTAGTTTTACCTGTTGTGTTCCTCTGGTCAGTGCCCACTAACCCATTAAACGTTTAGTTTAGAGAAGAGGAGACCAGTTCGGATGCGCTGCTCTTGAGTCTCCTGCCAAGAAGTGGATGATGCATGTTGTGTGTCCCTGGGGAGGATGAGACACATTTCCAGCTCTTTGGGAAGGAGTGGCTCAAGCTGTGCTTGGTTACTTGAACCAGGAGTCTTGTTGGCCTGATAGAGTCGTGCCTTACACTGTCTGACTTAGCGACTTACTTGTGTGACATCTGACATTTCCCTCTTCCTGGGGAGGGATCCTTTTCCAGACTGCTTTCAGCCATGTTTCTGGTTTTTCTAGACGAAGATGTGCATTGCTGCTGCTGCAGGCTGTGCTGATTTGCAGGACAATTCTTAACACCTCTGTTTTCAAGTGGGTGTTTAGTATCAAACTGCTCCATTTCTCACTTCACTTTCCAACCAGCTCTGATCCAGACAAATGCTGGCATTCCTTCACCCACAGTCAAGCATTGTCTTCATCTCCCCAAAGCAAAAATTGTCCCATTCTGTTGGTTATTCTGGGTTTATTGTCATTCAAGAGAGAACATTTAGAATCCATATAGTACCTGCAACATATTCCAGTGCAAGAGACAAAGCTTTGCATGATCCCGGCTGTCATGAGCTCCAGCATCTGAAGGAGGTGCTTGTTCTGGAGCAGGCTTTGATGTGCCTCCTCTAGGACCACCACACTGTCCAAATCAGAGTTCTTTTTAAAATTCCTCTTTACTAGGCCAGCTCTTTGTACAGATCTCAGGAGATGATTGAGCATCTCTGGCTATAGCAGAGCTCACTCAGTGAGGGTGGTCTCGGGAATCTCTGGTACCTGGAGCCATTACCTGTGTGGGAGCAGGTGGATCATCTCGGCATTTCTTTGGCGTAATTAGTGTTGTTTTGTGTCTCCTCTTAATGAGAGTCTCTGCATGTTTGGACTCGGGGCTGCTCCTTCCTGGATTGGTGCCGGAGCTGCTGAAACCAGCTGTTGCTTCAGCTCTGTTGCCTTATGGAGATAGTCAACAAATCCTTCTCCATTCCTGCCCCCAGAATCTGGATTTAGTTGTTTGTTTGTTTGCTGATTCCAAACCTGCCGACTGCTTAGCAGGTTATTTATTCCAGTCTGGCCCTTTAAATTGCTTCCCTGCTCTGCCTGCCTGGCTGTGAAGTATCGCTAATAAACAGAGTCCAGAACAAAAGCCTCCACAACAAAAACATCCTTTTCTCCCTGGGCGTCTCCCTGGGTGCGGTTTCCCACCGCTGCTCTGCAGTTTGGGGGTAGAGCCAAAGCAGCTCAGTCTCATTCTTCCTCCCTGGAAGTTGTCACCCGGCAGCCTCCCCCGACGAGCAGCTCCGAGCAGGGAGGAGGTGCCTGTGCACAGCCTGTCCTCAATTTCTCCCTCTTGGCTGGGAGTGATGGAGCCTTTCCCTGCCCTTACATAAAACCCTCCAATACGGAGGAGTTTTGCCCAGGCGTAGATCAGGGTAGCTTGACATTACTCCCTGGTTTTGTGCCCTCTCCCTCAGGGACACTCCAGGATTGCCAAGCAGTGAATGTGCTCAGCCTCCCACGGCTGCATCTTGTTCTGGCTGTGCCTCGGCTCAGCACTGCGGCATGACCCAGGTGGGCGTCGCAGCCTCCCCTCCGTGGGAAGGAAACGGGAGCTCGGAGGGATGTCGGCAAGCGAAGATGGGCAGAGGCTCTGGCTCACTCCCACTCACCCACAGGTTGAACGCCCATTGATTGGGCCGGGACCTTTCGGAAGGGTGGGGTGTGGAAGTGCAGAGGGAAAATAGAAGGGCAGGGGAGACAGCCGTTGGCTGCCTGGTAAGCCAAGCCTGTTGACAGCCTGTAAGGAGGTCAGAGCTATCGCATCTCGACTCCAGAGATGGATGGCAGGAGCAGGAATGGAAGTGTGTCAGTGCCTGGAGTCAGCTCTGTAGCAAGGGCACGGTCAGGGTGCTCTCCTTCTAAATGTAATCCAGAGCCATCGGTTCTGTGTGAGACCCCCTCGCTAGGAGTGGGAAGTGGAGGGGAAACTCCAGTCCCGGAGCCATGGCGTAGCACCTCCAGTCCCTCTCCCACCCCCAGAAACTCTCCGTTTGAATAAATACAACAGATGTAAACTGATATTGATAAATTATGTGGTCACACAGAGGCAATCACAGCATTTCTTGAATGACCCAGTGATGTCTGAGTTGTCTTTTTTCCTGAGGGAAGTTTCCTGGTAGGTTGCAAACTAAGGTGCTGTCTCCATGATACCCCTCAGCTGGGTGCCACCTGGCACTGCCAGTTTGCTGCCCAAGTAAACAGTGATGTCACCGAGGGCATTCAGGTTGCCTGGGACTTCCTGCCAAGTGAGGATCATGGCCAGGGTCAAGATACGAAGCTTTTCTTCCACCGGCAGCAGTGCCCTGATCCATAGGAAAGCCAGCTGTCTGGCAGGCCAGAGGCAGCAGGAGCATCTCCACTTTCGGTCCTTCCCCAACACACAGCGGTTCCCAAAGCTCAGAGCTCTGTTTCTCGTAAGCTGGAAAATGGGGAACTCCTTTCCAAGGGCACCTGGTTTTTATTGGAACCCTGCTCTGCGTGAGCGCTTGAAAAATACTGAAAAGTATTTGTTTTGTTCTGCTAAAGAAAAGTAAATACCACTGTAGACAATTGCCCTGTATTTTCACATTCTTCTGGTGAAGGTCAGCCCACAGATAGCTTCTAGAACAGTGTGATACTAAATATTGTCCTTTAAATGCTCAATGGCTGTGGAAGGAATTTTTTGGGTAGTTTCTTTGGAAATGTGTTGATAAGTAGTGAAATACTTTGTCCGTGGTGTCCTCCAGCAGTCCATCCACAACTACTTGTTTGAGGTGTTTGGGAAGTGGATCTTTGCCTTGTTCTGTGATCAGGATGGTGAAGGGTGAAATGCAGAGGCTTCTAACACCTTTACAAGGTGATTTGGTGAAACAAGGTCCTGGTCTCCTCCATGGTAACTGTGAAATGAATGAGTCATGCTAAAGCTGAGGGGTAGATCAGAGTAAAGGTTATCTTGAGTGAGAGCCTACATCAGAAAAGTCCTTCCTGTAGTTCCAGAAGGGACTCAGCTGACCTGAAGCCTTTTTGATTCCAGCTCCAGTTCATTTCCTCTTGTGGATTTTATTTGGGTTCAACCCAGAGCACCCTCTGTGGTATATACAGACAAGATATTGTTAATCCTACTCAGATTTTTAATCACTTTATATTAATTTACCACCATCAGAACATTTTTGCTATTACTTTATTTATCAAAAAATTCAGGCAGTTCTATGGTCAAAATTTCCTGTCTAAGAATTTATAGTAAAATAAGTGCATGGGCTGTAAGAACTGAAGGGCTGTTGGCCTGCTGGCAGTCATATTCCCCAGAAAAAGGAATGGCATGCCAGCTGCTGACCCCACAGATCAGAGCACACAGGTGCACCAGCACATACTGGCTGTCTTGTAAAGCCCTCACAACATTCAGGATGCTATTCCAGTGCTGAGCAGAACCTAATCCTTGGTTTGCAGCTTATTCCTTACTTTTCAAAGTGACCAGCTGCATTTGCACCAGAACAAGTCTACAAAGTCTGAAGAGCAGATTCAATTAAAACTCATGGACTGGCACTTGAATTTCCCTCCATGGGTACATGCTACCTTGGCCTAGGCTTTGGAAAAGGCCAAGGGATGGGCCTTTCTGGATGGGTTACCCTACTCAAAAATGCAGCTTTCTCTGAAAATGGGTAGGAAATCTAACAATTGGAATGTAGAAGTTATAAATAATGCAAGAATGGAGGTGGAGAGAGAAACTGCTGAGCCGAGCTGGTCTCCTGGGTTTTTTCCAGCTAAGCCATATGCATGGCAGGACATTCCCAGATATCCTAATAATTTCAGGGTCTGTCTTTCACTGATGCAGGGAAGACTAATAGGATGGTGAAAGTGTCTTTTAAAAGCAAATAACCAAGAGCTGCATGAATTTAAATCTATGGGAATTTCTTTACTGCCTTACTTAGAAGTGGAAAACAGGATGGTGGGTTTAGAAAATGCCCAGCTGATGGTTCATAAGAGTTTTTGCTTCCTGAGTTACATCTCTTTTGGCTGTGTTGGATAAAAAGGTGGTTTGTGAGTTGGAGTGAAGCTGTATTTAATTCATGGCTCTCACTGGAGCAGCCATGGCCTATTTCATGATGTACTTATTGGAGTTGAACCAAGCTCTTACTGCTTAAATACTACTGACCTTGCCCAGCAGTGCTTGTTTAGGGAAAACCACAAACACATGACAAAAGAGGCTGAGTACTCTCTGTTTTGCTTAAAAACTAAATAAGGAGTTAAGATATTTGAGCATTCTTTGAGCTGGGCCCAATATGTGGAGTTTTATTCTCACAGCCCTCGTGGGTGTTCATGCTCTGTGTGTAACTCCAGGCCCTGCTGGATCCCCCTAGACTTTCCCTTTCAGTACGGATGCAGGAATGCTACTCCCTAGGAGCTGCTGATGGCTGAGACAGAGCCTTCCCCTCAGCAGCTTGGCAAAATGGGTTTTACATTCTTCAAGTGATGAGGGGAAAAGGAAGGGCAGTCTCAGAAGGAACTCGGTGCTCACTCCACCCTGAAGTGTTGTGCGTGGTAAGTTTGGTTCTGCTTCATCTTTGCACTCCTCTTTATTAACTTCTTTCCAAATGCAACCACTTTCTACCTAAAATGTCCATTTTTTTTCTGGTTTAGTCTGTTCATAGTTTGTATGTAGTTGGTGGTGGGGCATGGCCTTCTTTAGAGGATGGTTAAGAGGCAATATCTATTCTAGGATGTTCCACAGGGAAATACAGAGGCCTAGGGAATCTCACCCCACAACTCCTGTTATGTGTCTGACCTTGTATGAAATCCATATGAAGCCTCTTTCTACCCTCTTAATGTTTTAAGGAGGCTCTTCAAATAATGTTGGCACATCTTGGGTTGTAACCTCAGCTGGATGGATTTACCTCAGGTCACAGAGGGCAAATTTGGACCACATATATCAATTAAATTATTCAGGATAAAATGCTGGAGTCCAGTTCTTCTGGGTGATGTATGAAAAACAGGGTGAAACTTCGTTGCTCCAAGTGTAGAGAGAATCAGACCAGAAGGTTTTAATGGTCTGTGCTGGAACTGAAAGGTTTGAAATAGATATTTGTGTTTTAAAATAACCTATTTTCAGTCACTTTGAGTTTGTCTGTGCCCTTGGTGCCCTTGGCTGTGGTTGTTGGAATCCTTGTCCCTTGTGGGGCATGTGATGCTGGGTGTGCCCTGGTCACCTCTGCTGACAGCACTGGGGCCTCCAGTACGGTGAGGCTGTGTCTGTTTTCAGGGAGCAGCACAAAGACTTCCTGAAGTTGTTTCAGTGCTAATTTAATTATGTACCCATCTCCCAGCTAGAACGTGATATCCTGGGGGCCTCAGAAGGAAAACAAGAGCCTGGAATCCACTCTTAACTGCCTGTTTTTGGAGTGATGGGTTATCTGAGATGTGGGAAGCAGACCTCCCTTGTGAAGGACGGACTGCCTGATTTTAGTGACCTTTGCATGCTTTTCCAACATGTATTGGGAATAAAAAGGCTTCACTCTTGCCTTGTTTGCGCATTCCTGAAGTGCCCCACATGCTGATTGTGACATTTGGTAGCACAGCCTGTCCCCCCTTTGCTGTGACCTTTCAGGGTGCTTTGGGCTGTTGGGCTCCACATTCTGCGGGAGTCAGCACCACAAAGTGGGTTTACTTGTGAAGCAAAGACAAAGACATGGAGCACTCTTGGGCTGGAAAATGCAGAAACAGTATGGTTCTGTTTGTGGAAAGAAAGATGGGATTGGGAGAGGGGGAGAGGGGATATTGGAGGTCAAGGGAGTTACAGCCTTGCTGAGTTACTGCCTTTATTATTTTGGGATTGGTTCAGCAGCTGAAACAACAAGCCAGAACATAAGTGAGTGTGCTGCCCTCTCTGCCCTGTCAGGACAGGGGAGCTCCTGTCCCTGGAAATGTGCTGCAATTCAGCAGCACAGGGGCTGAGCAGGGAGATGGCTTGGAAACACCTCCTTGGGCTTCAGGCTGAGAACTGGCTGGAATTGGGACATGCATTTTCCAGTCTTTATGCTCAGGACTACTTCAGTTTCTCAATCCAAGGGTTCTGTACAACTCTTGAGTTTCTGCGCTGTGTTTTGTAAATACTTGCAGAGTTTGACCTGTGAGGGTGTTTGATGTGTATGTTCATTTGGCATCCAGACCTGAGCCTCTCCCAAGGTACTCCTATTGACTCTGACCAGGCCACTTTCCTCTGTTTTGAAGCTTAGGGTGAGAATGGGGGGACAAGATATGGGTGGACCCGAAGAGTTCAGAGGAACTTCCCTTTTCCAGTTTAAATAGTGGCTTAAAATGACATTTTAATTTTTTTTTTAAATGTCTGTTGTGAATGTTGCTCAGAATAAATGCAAAGTTTGGTTACATTTTATCTAAATTTCCCTCTTTTTAGTAATGATCATTGATGTGAAGAGCTAGACTGGTGAAACGGTTTGAGGCATCAGTAGGAGGGAAAGTATCCTGCAAGGAGGGTAATGGAATTGCTTTCTGTGCTTGTCCAGCCTTGGTTTCAGAGGGCTACCAGAAAGGAGGCAGTGTGTAATGTTGGTTTCTTGGAGGTACATATCTAATCTGTGGGATCAGGACACCATTCTTTTTGTCACATGGTTGTGTCTGTGCTTGCCACCAGACCCATGTGCTCTGGTGACCTGGAGATGGGAGTGTCTGTTCTCCCCTTTTCAACCCCGTCACACCATCAGTGGGAGTTAGAGATGAATTTACAATTTATCTTTAATGCCAGGAAAGCTGCAATAGGTTGGGCTATGTGTTAGCCAAGGAACAGTCTATTTACATAAGCCATGAGACCATTTGGGGATTGCTGTTCAAACTATATTTCCTTCAATCACAGTGCCATAAAAACCTCTTGACAATCCTTAGTTAGAGTAACATGAATCTGACTACAGTTTAGCATGTTTCCTGGAAGAATAGTAACTCTTGAAAAAACAATGTTTACTTTAAAGATAAACGTAACTATTAGGAAGCAATTCCAGATGTGTGGTTATGGCAGAATTTCAGGGATAATAGTCATAGCCTGTTTAGGGAATTACATGATGGCATTTAAGAGTAGCCAATGAATTTTTTAAAAATTAATTCATTCTTCAGATGGGCCGAATAAAACTGTTTGTTTTCCATTATCTGAGAAACAAACAGACCAGAATCTGGTCTATTTATGAAAGCAAATACAAAAGGTCTGACCCCTGGATGTGGCCTTTGAAAACTGTCTGAGAAAATGCTCTTCCTGGTAGCTGATTTTTTTCTTCAAGCCATTTCTTCTTTTTGAAGATAACGCCAATCCCCCTGCCCCCCCCCCCCCCTCAGATTATGCAATAGGTTTTAAGGAATGCTTTGAAATGAAACGGTTTGATCTCTTTTGTCACATGAGGTTGTCTAGTATGGTACCCATAGCAGAAGGCAACAGAGCTATATTTTATCAATTATGAAGAAGTTCAGGGATTTACAGATTTTTCTTGACCCATCGTGGTGGGCCTGTGGATTCAGGGCCTGGGGCAGTTCCATGCTATTTATTAGTTCACCCCTGTGCCCGCTTATCTCTGGAATTGCCTGCTGTCATCTCCAAGCCAGGTGCAGGCAGCACTGGCAGATGAGTTTAAGAGGGTGTGGATTAACTGAGAAACCCAAGTGCCTGCTTTCTCTGGTTTTAAGCGCTATATGACATCCTAGAGTCTGAATTGTGAATAGTAAAGGAACTGTGACCTGCCATTTATGAAGTGACTTGTTCCCAGTGTTTTTATCCAGTCCTGAGAGTGGGTTGGCTTGAGCAGGATGCTGCTCAGGATGTTGGCAGCTGAAATTCCTGTTGCCTCTGGCTCTCTGCAGAAAACATCATTCCTTTATTAGAGGGGGTATCTCAGCTTAAAGCCAAGCCAGGATGTTTAAGTGACAAGGGTTGTTCCCGCTGGAAAATTGGCTTCCCTCTGTCCCTGTGCTCCGTGGTGATCTCTCTGTGGATGTTGGTGGGCGCTTCATGCAGAGGCTTAAACAAAATCTGTAAATATATGTGTGTTACATGTCTGTGTGTGCTACACATACACACACATACACAGAGTTTTCAGCATGGTCCTTCAAGTGCAGGGCTGATTTCACAGGTGGATTACATTCAAGGTCATTAACACTGAAATTGGCTACATTACGGGCTCAAGGAAAATGCTGAACCATTTTCCCGTGTTAGTCTCTGGGCAGTGTTGGTGGTACTCTCTGCTGGTGTTGTTCATGTCGGATGAGGACGTCCTTAATGTAGACACAAGATGTGCTGCTGTAGCTCATCCCAGCTGCAGGACCTCCATCCCTGCAGTCAGGATCCTGCAGCTTTCTGCCAAGGCTCGTGTTTATCTTCCCTCCCTGTTCCTGGAGGCACCAGTGGGTTGTGCTGGATCAGAGCTGCAGCAGGACTCAAGAAAAGCTGTTTTCCAGCAGGGGCTGAAGGTGGTTGCTGCACTCTCTGTAGCTGTGTCTATCTCTGGAATCAAGATTCCGTTGTGTTCTCCTCACCTCACTTTGCTGCAAGGTGCTTATTTTTATCCATGCAGCGTTTTCCTGGTCCCTGACTCCGCTGTCCCTGTGGCGGGGAGCTGCATCCCAGAAAAGGGAGCCTGATGTCAGGGAGTGAGGTGCTGCTTTAATTAGAATCAGAACAAGGATGCATGTTTTCCAGCCCTATAGGTGTGGGATAACAGGCCATTTCATGCTCAATTTAGCTTTATCTGGGATAGATTTTGTTTGTGCGATGCTCAGGGTGGGAGAAGTGATAAAGCACAAGCTAGAGTTGAATTTATTCTGGATCAAGTTGCGTGTGTTTCTAAACAGCAGTGACACAGAAATAAATCAAATCCCATGGCTTGTTCCATCTATATTAGATTATATGTCACTGCATCTCGATTTTGGGGTCACTGATTTTTATGGCTGGAGCTGCAGCTTTTCCAGTGGCACATCTGCTCCTCCTTGAGCACTGGTGAATATAGAAAAGATGGAAAATGATGCTGTCGACCAGCCTGTTCCCACTCGTTTATACCCTGGCTGCTCCATGGATTTAATTGAAATTAACGCTGATTTCAGCCTGTGTACAGAGATCAGTGGGAGGGTTTTGTCTAGGCCTGATGCTCAGTGAGGATCACCTGGGGAGTGCTGTGCAGAAACGCGGCGAGTGGCATTTAATCCTTTCCCCCGTCTTTGCTCTTTGCTCCATGCTTTTGTTTGTTCCCAGCGGCAGGATCCGGCCGGACTGGCTGGTCCATCGTCAGCTCCTGCGGGGTGCACCGCGGGAGCATCGTCCCCACGACCTTCCCCAGAGCCAGTTCTCCTCGCGTTCCCTCGCTCTGTTGGCAGCTTCCCATGACTAAAGCGATTCCTTCCCACCTTTCGTGAAGGTTGAACACTCGCACTCAGCCCTTGGTAACAGCTCCTTATGTAACAGCCGCCCCAGCGCGGCTCCGTTCCCTTTTCTGCGCCAGATACCGGACTTTGTCCGCGCGGAAACACGGGACGGGCCTGCCATGGGGTGGGGATGGGGGCCAACCAGCCGGCTCTGATATCCCGGTCCCGGACGACGAATTTAAGCCGCTGGTGAGCCACGGCAGCCATGCCGTCTGTCGCGCGCGAGGTGGATTTATGTCGCGACATGCGGCTGCAGGGAGGGGCCGGGCCGGCAGGTGGCGCCAGCGCGGCGGGCGGGGAGGGCCGTGAGGGGCGGCCCCGGCCCCGCCGTGAGGGCGGGCTGGGCCTCACCCTGAGGGGCGGCCTAGACTCCACCTTGCGCTCCGGGCTGCCGGGGAGGGCGGTTACGTAGCTGCTCTTTTTCTTCTTTCTTCTTTTCTTTCTTTTCTTTCTTTTTTCTTTTTTCTCTTTTAAAAATAAAATTTATTTTGAAATATAAAAGAGAAAGAAAAGACAAGGGAGGCCTCGGGAGGGGCGCTGTGAGGGGAGCGCGCGTCCCGCCCAGGTAAAAGGGCGGCCCCCCTGGCTCCCCCTTGCCCGTTTGTTTAACTGCATTTCGGGTAATTACTGCATTTTGCAGAGGTGAAGTGTGTGTTTCTGAGGAGCACTGTGTTTCTGAGGAGCACTGTGTGCTCCTCAGGGTCTCTCTAAGCACTGACTGGTGAAGGGGATGCAACGCGCTGTTCCCACTGAGCTCACAGCTGTGTATAACCTCCCTCCTTCTCCTCCTCCTCCAGAGGTGTCTGCCTCTCTTATATCTAGTACTGATAAATACATGGAAATCTTAATGAGAAAGCAGAATAAATATGCAAACGACACCCTGAAAGAAGAGAACCTCACCCCTAGGGTTGCGTTGGTGGGTGCCATGTTGTTCCTGTGGAGAGTTCAAAGTAATGCATCATTTAGTTGGTTTTATCTGGATTAGTTAATAAATAAATTGCCAGGACCAGTCACAAAGTCAATATTTGCATGTGGAGGCAGAAGTATTTCTTCAGATACTTGTTAAAAGGCATTTGCTTGTCAAATGCTTATGTGGCTTTTTGAGAATCTGTATTTTTTTTCATCAGTATTCATACCATTTTGTAAAGGTATTGAGGTCATCTTTGTGCTTGAAGTTTTTCTTAGCTGAGTTATCCACAGCTCCATATGCTTTAGGCAACACTCACAGATCGCTAAAGCCAATGGTCTGCTTTGGAAAATGACAGTTGTGGAAGTGTTTTGTGCACTATTCTATCCATGTTCTGCTTTGTAGAGCTGAACATGATAATTCTGGATGTGTCTATGCAGCAAAGCTCTTGGCTTTGGTAAAGCAGTTAATTTTTTGAGAATATTTGTTCTCTGAAGGAGTGGTTGGTATCTCACCTGTTCTTGACATTGTCTTCAAGTTAAAGTCCCTGGTTTTTGAAACCGAAACTCCTGAGCTTGACCTTTACAACTTTCTTCCAACATATGTATACCATCTAAATGATGATTATTTTTATGTGTTTTTCTTTGACAGAGGATTTTAGGAAGAATCTGATGGTGAGGAGAGGCTAAGGAGAAGACTCAGGATGACGACAACGGTAGCGACAGATTACGACAACATTGAAATCCAACAGCAGTACAGTGATGTCAACAACCGCTGGGATGTCGATGACTGGGACAATGAGAACAGCTCTGCTCGGCTGTTTGAGCGCTCCCGCATCAAGGCCCTGGCTGGTAAGCATTGACCTCAGAATTGGGAAAAAAAGATAGGTAACAAAGCTCTCATCAAAATACCTCCATCTGGAAGTGTGCAAAACATCTCACTAGTCCTGGAAAGGAGGAATGTGGTAGGTGGAGGTAGTTGTCACGTAGTAATGAACGATGGGACTTTACATTCTTTCTGAAATACTTGCTGTCTTCTGCTGAATTCCATGTTGTCAGCAGAGAAATGGAACTGGATTGGATCTTTTCTCATTTGAAATGAGATTACGTTTGATTATTGCATATTAAAGGCCATACATTAACCATATTTGTTTATAGAGCAAAAAGATTATGTCATGTTCTCCCAGTTCTGAGTCACTGCCCTGCAAAGCAATTTTTACGCATTCTGTAAATGATTTCCTGACTTTTATGGTAGCATGCCCACATTTCTGACCTCTGAACAAAATGTCTTTGCAGTGTGGGACAGGCTTAGAAAACAGCTCAAAACTGTGCTGAGTATTCTGCTGGCGAAATCTGAGCTCTGGGGATGGTTTTAAACCCGACACTTCATGAAGTGTTGAGACGGGTTTATTAAATCAGCTGCACTGAGGCAAAGGTATCACCTGTTCCATTTGTGATTCCAATGGGCCTGGGGCTGGAGTGCAGTGTGCCCTTTCTGCTCTCCACTCTGGCCATTGGGATGTATTAGATACTGAACACCTTTAGATGTCAGGCACAGGCCAGGATCAGGTGTGGAGCTCAGCAACAGGGAAACGAAGTAGTTCATGCAGGTGGGCCGAGAGCAGAGCACATAACTCTTCCAGGGGATAGTAATGATAGTGACTTCATGGAACCACTTACAGAAAAGGGACATGTGTTAAATTTTGCTGCCTTTAATTACAGCAGTTCCCATCACAGTGTGCATTTGGAATGACAGGGAGAATATTTACCTGGGCAGGGCTATGCTGAATGGGATGAGAAACAGCTTGCTGGTACCTGTGGTGATAGACAAAATGAATATCAGCTTGCATTGCTTTATTTTAATAGCTTACTCTTGTTTGAGGAAGAAACTGTGTTTTACTCCTGCCAAGTTAGTGGTTGTAGGTTGTGTCCTGTTCCTTGGGTAGGAAATGCTTTTAGTACAAACCTCATGAGCCGTGTTTGGGTCCCAGATCTCACCTTACGGCACATGCTTGTTCCACTTACTTTTATAGCAAGTAGAGTGATGAATAATAAACGTGAAACTCTTATTTCAAGGAGAAGTAATGTAAGGAAAGTACTTGAATTATTTAGCTAGCCAAAACACATACCAATGTCAAAGCAAATAATTTTGCTGAAGATTTGATTCAGGTATTTAAACATTTTCCCACAGTATGGTGTATTTATTTTACTTCTGCATAAGCATTACTCATAGTTATTTTAAATTGATACATTTCCATACCTGTAATTCTCTACGGTTGGTGCTGAGAATGCTGTGTGCTGCCAAAACTTGGCTTAGCATCCTGCATTGCTGCAGCACTGCTTGAAAGCTTAATCATGGTGCAGGGAAAGAGGAGTGAGGAGAGGTTTGTATTTCAAATCCAAGGTTATGGTTAAAGGCTGAGCTGTGGTGCTCCTGGCACTGTTCAATGTATGTTTTCAGATATGCTGTCTGGTGGGTAATCTTTCCTTGCATCTCCCCAGAAAAGTGCTGGCAGGTTTTTAACAGCTGCAGCCTGAAGCTGGGCTGGCAGTAATCTCTGTCATTGTCCTCTTTCAGTGGAGATAGGGCCTTTCTGGAAAGGTGTTGTCTGATTCAGCTGTGTGTCACAGGACTGGGCACAGTGACAATGACAACTGGGTGAAAGCCTAGTGCAGACACAGTCAGCTGGGGGATGTCAGGAGGTCCTTCTGGGCTATGCAACCCGTGTTTGACTGGCTGTTGCACCATCACTTTTCTCTGGGTGAACTTCGCTGCTCTCTGAAGCAGAAGTAGTTGTGTGCCAACTTTGGGGTCTGGATTTACTGAACAACACTCCAGCTGAACTTGGGTGAGCGCTGGCTCTTTGTGGGCGTGAGCACTGGCTCTTTGTGGGCATGAACACCTTCCCACATCTTCAGGACTGGGCATCTTCTGATAATAACATTTTTTTCTCCAGAGGTCGCTGCCTGTGGCTGTTCTCTTGCAGCATGCCAGTGACAGGGCATAACAAAAGATTACCAGTGTCTTGCAGTTTATGAAATGCTCATGCATCATTATCCCCTTGTCTCAGTATGAAAGGTTTCCAAAGAACACACCAGGCACTGGTTCCTTAAGTTTCATCACCAAGGTGCAAGCTGCTGTATTCCAAAGTGGAACAGCTGTGGGCATGTTACACTGCCTGACTAATGCCTCTGTACTCTCTGTGGGTGCAGGCATCTTCTTTCCGTACTCTTCCACAAGCTGTGAAGTGCCTTTTTGGCAGAGCTTCCATCTCGTGTTCATTCTACTTTACTGTAATTGAAGTGAAACTTACTTCCTTTAAGGTAAAATAAGGTGAAGAGTGAGGAAATAAGAAGTGAAGTTTGTAGCCAGAGTCTGATACTCCACTTTAGGAAGAATCCTGATAGCCCCACATTCCATCAGGATATTGAAATGTTTTAAACAGCAAAGGCAGGAAGTGGTGGTCAGAATAATGTGATTGGAACAATGCCCTGAAGGAAAGCTCAGGTGAAGCAGGTACGATATAATAATAATAATAGAAACCCAGTGTTGTTAGTACAGCAGCTGATAAATGATGTTGTTAAGGTGGTCTGTGTACCATGAAAACCAGAATGCAAAGGGTTATTTTGGTTGAAAACCAAGAAGTCATCTGGGAACTCAGAATCCTGATTTGGAGGGATTTTTCAATCAGAATCCAGATTTGGAGGGATATGCAACCAGATTGGTTGCCATTCATGCTGAACTAACTCACACTGCAACTGATATGAGAAGGTAACTGATCCCTTCTTCTCAAAGTAAGGTATCCCACTGTAGGAAATCATCTTTCACCTGTCCTTGTTCTCAGTGGTTCTTTGGAAGGTCTTGCTGGAAGACCACGTAATTCTACCTGCTCTGTAGGAGCCAAAAAGATATCATGTTTGTGCAAGATTCTTTATTCACAAATCCTTAAGGGTTGGATTTCATCTGTCTAGGACCATTAGCTAACAGGATTTGTTGTGCAGCTCCTTGGCGCATGAAGCTCTTGAAAAAACCTTAAGAAACAGTTCAGTTGTTCAGCAGAATTTTTCACATGCAGCCTTTGGGATGTGAGGTTCAGGTGTGCCGTGTTTGCCTGCTCAGGTGCTGTTTTTAGGTGGGGTGAGAGTTGTCACCTCCAAAACCTTCCATTTCTTCAGTTAGTTAATTCAATATTAAACTTGGCTACAGTTACTCGCTTTTCTGCTCATTTGTATTTTGCCCTTTAATCCTCTGGGTTCATCCAAGTGACCAGGAGGTCTGTGACTCAGCTCTCTAGCCCATGAATTAAAACCAGTTTCAAAGTTTATGAAATGAGAGAAGTTTCCTAGTGAGGGCAAGAGTGCATTCTTTTTCCAGTTTCACCCAAGTGGCCGTGTGTAGGTCGGGGCACTCGCTGGTGTTGCACGACATGTTGTTCATGAGCTTTACAGGGCAAGCCAGGAGGCTGCATTCCTTAGTTGCCCACAACAGGCTTGTCATTCATGCCAGTAACTTAAATTCTCCCAGCAGCAAGAGGGAAAAAAGCATAGAAATTTTTCCTGAGGTGCTTGGTTTAGAAGACAGGTATCTGGACGATTCAAATCCCCTCTCTCCAAGTTGTTATAATTTAGACAAGAAAGGCAATTAAAGGAGCTTTTTTTTTTTTTTTTTCAGGCAAAGTTATGGGAATAAGAAATAACAGCTCTTTACTAGTATGTATAACAAACCAAACAACAAAAGAAAATAACTACAGCGTTAACAACTAAACAGTAGTACCAAGATCCCTGAAAACCTTGCCTCCCAAAACCAAGGACAGTTTGGTCCCGACAGCTCGGTGGTCCCAGTGGCTCCTGCACAAAGCTGGGGAGAGTGCGATGGCACAGGCTGGCAGCTGGGAACGGCTGGGTGTCCAGGCAGGGCAGGGGGCAGGGTAGGTCTCAACGGAGCAGAAAAGAGCAGTGCCGAAGAAAAAGCCGCAGTAGCGGGGCAGGGCCGGGCCCCCGGCTCCGCTCCCAGGCAGGTCGAGGAGCTCAGAATTCCCAGGCGCGCGAACAGACGATGGAAAATTTACCCGGGACTGGGGTTCTTTCCGCCGAACAGCCTGTCTGTGTCCTCTCCGATGGGTGTCCAAAGAGCAAAGCCAAGCAGGGCCAAAGCTGCCTCCAGCTCTCCCTTTTATCTGCCCCCAAAAAGCACTCATGTTGCCTCCCCCCTCCCCCAGAGAGACAAAAGGTGTAGCTAGGTTCTCTTTTGGCCCCCTTTGTTCTGCCCAAGTACCCACGACTATCCAGCAATTAGTTCATTAGCAACATATGGGGAAAATTCTATAAGTGAGAAGAAAAAGAAAGAGCAAACAAATCTAAACCCCAACATGAGGTTACACTATTGAAATTTTTTTTTTATATATAGTGGAATAGCTATTTCATAAGGTTAAAAAAATTAGAGAAAACTTCCAGTAGAAAAGTTCTGCATACCTTATGTGGGGCTAATTAGCGTTTTGTGGCCCTGATATTTGAGCTATTCTCTCCACAGCTCCAGTTCAAAAAGTCAGCAAAACAACCCCACAAAGGAGTGAAAAGGAAGATTCTGCTTCTAGTACTCTCCAGGTATCACACACCTGCCTGGCCCTGCTGTTGAGCATCTCTCTCACAGAGAGATTTCTGCTTCACTCTGAGCATACAGAATGAAGTTTCAGGTGTGAAACCAATAAAAAAGTACAATGATTTAGAGCTTAAGAGAATAAACTTTGGATTTGTTCTTGACTTTGAAAGAGCATACTCAGAATAAGCTCTTGCAAGATGTTTTCTGAGTATCCTGCGCCTGAACTATCCAGGACTTAAAAATCAGTCACTAATTTTAATAGCAGGAAGTGGTAAGGAAGGAGAGCTCAGCATTACAGTGATGCTTGTAAATCAATTTGAAAGGGCATGTGAAAGATTCACTTGAGACTAAACAGAAATAAAAACCTTGAAGCAGTGAAATCTGCACTGCACTGGTGTGGCAGAGCTGGTTATCAGCCCCTGGGTTTGTTTAGAGCTACAGGCCTAATGCAGGCGTACCCAGATGAGCATGAAAGGGCTTAATTTGAAAAATCTTGTTTTGCCCAGATAAAAGTTGATAGAATTATTTCAACAAAAGCTTTTCCAAATGTTAACCTCACCCTGTGCTTTCCTTCTGGATTTTACTTCTGGAACAATTTCTTCTGTTGTTTCTAACTTTCCTAGAATCGACAGGGGCGGATGTTAGGAGCAGCAGTGTCATTTGGTGTATTGTGTGTCATGCAGGCATGAAGGGAAGGAGCAGGGCAGCAGAGAGGCTGCTGTACTGCCACGTCACCTGTGGTGCTGGCTGGGACTCCTGATGCATGCTGTGCTCTTATCAGAGAGCAAGGAAAAGCTCAGCCCATCTGTCACTGCATTAGTGTGTTGGCTTTTAAAGTTGCCGTGGTGAACTGTTTCTAAAGCAGATAGCAAAAATCAGACAATAAATAATACTTTGTTCTTAGTGCGTTTATTTTTAAAGATGATCGGTTGACTGACCCAAAAAGAAGAGCCAGTATGTCTGTGAAACAAAATAACTTGCAAGTAGAGGCAAACAGTCTATTCGATGATCGAAAATGTAGCTTGCTACACAGGTCATTTGTATTTTGCTGCTGTAACAACGTGATTTTTGGTTTCAGTTGGACATGGTTTGAAGATTGGCCCTCTCTCTCTTTAGGAATCAAATAAGTCATGTTGCGAACTACAAGGAGGTGTAAATCAGGTTCTTGGTAGTCTGATTAGATCCCTCATCCTGGGTAGCTTCTTGAGTAGGGAGCCAAGATCCTGAAAAGAAGTCCTGCTGAATGTATCTTAGGAATTGTCTGGAACGGTGTCTGCTTGTCTGCTCCATGGACAGGATTTATGAGTACTTAGTAACTGAATGGTGCATGGCAGTGGTTGCATCCTAGTGAATGACTGTAATCTGGCACGCATTGTTCAGGCAGGATGAACTGGAGCTGGAAAAATAGGCTTTTTGTTTCTTTGGAGATGGAGCAGGATAGGAGCAGTTCTGCCAGCCCCACTCTGGAAAGTCTGAGTGCTGCTGTCATTTTACGTCTCCGCTAAAATCCTTTCAGGACTAAGTGCTGTCGAGTTGGACACGTATACAGAAGAGCCCAGAATTTTGCCAGCATGAGCCTGTGTTGACTGATCCCTGGATCTTGGAATTCTTGTGCATAACCTTCCTGAGCTGGAATATGGGTCCATATCTGCTTCTCACAGTTCCTTGAGGAGAGCTTCAGGCATACGCCAATCTTTATGCATAGAGGACTCTGTGTTTGGACAGCAATGCAATAATTTAACAAAATAAGGTGTAAGAGAATTCTGTGCTCCAGTTACGCTTAAGCATAAAAAGCCATCTGTACCCAGAGGAAGCCAATGGAAAGCTGATGTATGTGTGCTGGCTCTGTGTGCATAGGTGTATTTGCCTTTGGGATGTTACCCGTGATATGTGCATGGGGATAATCCTGCAGCAGGTCAACCTGTGTGGTCATACCTGGCAATTTCAATACTGCGGCACCACACTGACTTCCAGAGTAAGCTCCCTTATTCACAGTGATTTTATGTGGGAGCTGTGCCTTCATTCCCAGAGCAGCACAGCACACTGCTCTCCTGTCTACTCCAGTTTTCCTCAACCAGTCATCCCCATGGCATCAGTGAATAGTAGGAGCACCAGGGGATGTGCTTTTGGCTGCCCCAAAACACTGAGCTGAGTGGGAAGGAGTGTTCAGCATCAGCAGGGCAGGAGTTGTGAAGGGGAGGATAAAGAGTTCTGAATGCAGCAGCTGCTCTAGGAAAGGAAAAATGCTCCCTGGGAGACACCCTCCAAGGAGTCAGTGAGAGCTCAGCCAGGCACTGTCTTAAGCCAGGGATAATATGCTAAAGCTGACAATTTAGGGGAGAGCTCCCAGCCAAATTGTTACCTGGTATAAACTGGATTGTCCCCTGGCTTGTCTGAGGCCATGCTCTCTTACACCAGCTGGAAACCTGACCAGAGGTGGCCCTTCATGGGAAACCTGAAGACTGAAAAGGCTACAAATGTTCTTTCCTGTTGGAGTCAATGTTGTAGGGATGTTTAATACAGAGAAACCATGAGATCCTTCCTTGAGATAGTTAGATTGTTTTTAGATAATTTGCTGAATAATCTTAATTGAAAGAATTTCTTCTTTATAGAAACTACATGATAATATTGGCTATATATCTCTTTTTTAAAAAAATTGTGACTTCTCTCAGGGGTGAGCTTAGCTGTGGATGATTTTCAAAACCTAGTCATGAGTCTGTAATTCAAAAGGAGTCTTTCCACAAAAAATGTGTATGCAGAAGAGAATGTTCTCGTCTCATGTCTTTAGCATCTAACTAGCAACGTTTCTGTATTTATCTTATTTATTCGGCCAAATCTGCAATGTGCCTTGCATTTTTTCCTTCTATTTGTTGCTGGGATACTGCCTGAAAGTGCTCCCTGAGGTATGAATAATGTCTAACAGAGCACACTGCTAAGTGAAATTCAGTGCAGGATTCAAACATGTTTACTAATTTCTGTTAACCTTGGAGCTCTTCTAATGGGGAAAGATTAGTGATGAAGTCATTCCCTCAGATCAGAGCTTTGATTCGTATCTTGAGGTAATATCTTGGAGAGATATAAACCCAGATTGCCTGGAGACAAATTTCCTTGATGGGGAAGAGGCAAAAAGAACAGGAATAGGGATGAGAACCAGCCATGTAGAGAGGGTGATGAAAATCTACTTCTAACTTCCACTTCTTTAGTTTCCGGCGTTCTCCTAACAGTTTTGAGCTCTTTCAATGAGCAAGACAATTACTACTATTTTTATTTTGCCATCCACTTTGTCTGTGTCTGTTGTATGAAGATTTTTTCAAGTTTTTCTTCCTTTATTAAGCCTTGAAGGCAGAGGGGTGTCAAGTGACAGTGTTTGTACATCCACTTGTACAATGTATTATTTTTTCAATACGTCATATAAAAATGAAGTTGGTTGCTCTGGAATAATAACTTCATGGGTTGGACACAGTTAATACTTGTCAATTGATCACAGAGCTTTTTTTTGTGGGGAGAGGCAGTTTGCAGATGGGGACATACTCTGGCTTGTGGAGATTTGTAAAGATCAATGTATTTTGCTGCTTGTTTTCACCCAATTTCCGTTTTGCTCAAGAGTAGCAGGACACTGAATTGTCATGCATGAGTGATTATGGTGTAGCAATAGTGCATCTTCTATGTTCCTCGTCAGACTGAAAAGAAAAAGAAAATGAAAATAGTGCAAGAGGGAGAAAAAGGAGGGTGGGCATTTCTCTGACTCTCTCCCATACATATGAACATCGGTGCAATTCAGGTGGAAGAGAAAGGTGGGAGAGGCAATGACAATAATCCCAGTTTCTAACAAAGCAAATCAAAACCTATAAAAAAGAATTTTCTGCATGAAAATGAAGAAGTGTTTTCATGACAAAATTTCACAGCCAGCAAGTGTGTTAAGTGTGTACCTGTGCAGTGTGCTTGATTTGAACAGGCTTTATAAGGGCTTGTCCATCTATGTCAGGGAGCAAGCCAAGTGCATTTCATGGGCAACAAATAAAACCTGTGAATGCAGTTACAGCTTTTCAGGGGTGACTTCCCTCTGTGGGTGAGTTCATGGAGTATGGGAAGCAGTACCGGTTGGAATGCAAACCAACAGAAACAGTAATTTCTTCCAAAGTGTTCTGCAAGTGCCTCCTATAGCTCTTCCCTGCTGGCCTTCCTGGCAGGTGTTCGACTCCTGCAGTTAGCAAGGACATGCTGTTGCAAAAGTCAGGTCAACTTTCCTGTTAATCTGGGACTTGTGTAAACTGAAACCCGAAGCCAGGTGGAACTGACCCAGTTCAGTAATAAATTGATATTCTGGCCTGGTTTGTGAGAAAATTCCCAAAGGTTTTGGTGTCAGATGTCACAACCTAGAGATTCACCTGGAGCCCAAAGCTGGTTTGTACCTGGGACTCGGAGCAGAGCTGCTGGAAGGCCAGCCTGGACGTGGGAAAAGGAAAACATGTCAACAGACCATTCTGTAATAAAAATCTTTGTTTCCTATTTTTAAATGGACCCCTTTTCCTTGCCTTTGGATTGCATTGGCTCTCCAAAGCCGACGTAAGTCACAGAGAATGTATCTGGAAGGGACGGGGAGGACCCCCTGACAGGGTAGTTGCCACTGACCTAAAAGCCCCTTTAAACAGAAACATTGAGATACTTCGTGCAATGAAAATGTTACTGAAGAGGAGAGCTCTTGGTTTGCTAGCATTCATTTCACCTCCTTGTGAGAGAGTTATCAAGTGTTGCAGGACATGGCAGGTTACAAACTGAAGAGTTCTGTTCCATCCAATACCTGCAGCAGAGCTGATGAGTTTGGCAGCTCATTTCTGCTTGGTGTGTGGGCTGCTGCTCCCTGCTTCCAGCATCTTAGATAAAAAACTGGAGGGAAACTAGCTGACTCTTCAGGATTCATGTTATGCAAGTTGTCAAATAGGGTAAAAATAACTACTTCCTATTAAGTTCTAGAACAATCCCAGGCAAAACCTCTCTCTCCTTTCTCCAATATGTAAGGAAAGGTTTTGTTTTTACTGTGAGGATGAAGACAAGTGTGATAAAGAGTTTTCAGTTCCTGATTGTAGCATTTAGGGCATGTGTAGGAACTTTACCCACCTTCAGGAGAGGAGCAAAATGTTACGTGATTTCTCTGGCATTTTAGTTTAACAAATCATCCTTTTTATCTTGTATATTTTTTCTAGTTAGCCACCAACTAGAGATTTTACAAGAGCAAGAAAGAGTAAAGAGAAAAGACAAGGGTGATGATTAACCAGGCTCCTAATTATTGTAAGCTCTGGCTTAGAAACATTGATCCTTAGGAATCTGAAGGTAATTTTGCTGGATCTGACATTAGTGTCTTCCTTAGAAACCCTAGTTTTTTCCTTTGAGTCAGAACCTGTTTGCTTCAGCAGCATTTTTGAGACCCATGTAAAGACAGAGCCCAGGAGAGACCCTTTTGTGCTCTGGGGTTAGCAGCTGTTTCTAAATGTCATTTGTACATTTATAATATTACTGTAATCAACCTTTCATTCTCCTTGAGGCTTTGCAAAGCTCTGATCATGTCAGCTAGGACACTCTGCATTATGGCTAAGTGGATAATCACTTGTATTTTATTTACCCTGAACAAGTATGCAAGCCATCATCACCTGGCAGGTGCTATGTGACAGGGACAATTCAAACTGTGCCAGCAAAAGTTATTTCACAGTTATGAGCAAAAAATTAAGAACAAAATTTAGAGAGTGAAAAAAGCCCCCAGCACACGTCTCCCTCCTCAATATGCTAAGCTTAATATATGATCTGACCCTTCTTTTGCTCCAGTGCTGTAATCAGTAATGAATTACACCATGGACAATTTCCAGCTGTGTTGATGTGATAAATTGCACTTGGCCCAGTGCTCCCAAGCTATCTATGGTTTTAAAGCATTCAATCCCCTACATAACATATTATCTAATTAGTGTTGTCAAGGGCTTAGTCAATTAAAGATAAACAGGGAAAATTAGTAGAACTGAGGTGTCACAAAGGGCTTGGTCCATGCAGAGCCTTGTGATCGATCCGGTGCATTGCCACATGGCAGCAGAAAATGGCTCATATTCACTCCTTTGCAGTCAACAGCAAACCAGTGGATTAGGCTTGGTGTGACTCACACAAAACGGGGAGCTGGCAGGATGCCCGTTTGGAAGCAGCCTTGCTACATACCACGTAGCATTTCACAAACACGGACATGTCCCCATTTTGCTTTGCTCTTTCCACTGAATTCCCACCAACCTGTTCAGCAGAGCCTTCAAGATGTACAGTAGTGCCCAGCAAAGCAGCAGGAAGGCCCTGGTAGCTGAGCCTGGCACCAGGGCCAGCCCCAGGAGCTGAACCGTCATCAGCAAAGTCTGTCACATCTGCTGCTAGGGGGCACATTGTTCAGCACAAATGCCAACCTGGATGGCAGCTCAAATGAGGTCAGATATTCACAGCAAGTGCTGCTGACAACACCTCAGGGTCTGCTGTCTCTGTTTGTCAAACCTTGAACAAAAAATAAGCTCAGTTCAAGCACAGGTTCTTCCCTTTTCCTTTAGCTTTCCCCCCTACTTGCTGCGTAGCCTGCATTGCTCCATACCTGCTGTAGTTGCCTTCCCTTTAAGGTAGTGTATAGTGCTGCTGGGCAGGCCAGAATTGGGAGGGACAGAGAGGGGAGAGCGACAAAAAAAAATCAAGCCCCAAATTTTGTTCAGTATCTCTTGAAGCTTGCCAGCTTCAGTTGTCCCACAAGGGCCAAGCTGAAATGTAAATTTGTGTGTGTGGTGTTAATGTTTCATGATGAGGTGGGTAAGGCCAGTCTGTGTTTTATATGGGCCTAAGCCAAATAATTATTATTGGGTTTTAATATTTTCCTTTTGTAACTGTTTACTTTTTAATATTTTTAATAATGACCATGTGCATTAGTGCATTGCCTGCCAAAGGTTTTGGGAGAGCTTTCAGCTGGGGAAAAGTTCCTGACTTATGGCCTTCATGGTGTTAAAAATGTTCCAGTTTCCCCGTCAGTCCGTTGGACTTTAGTTTTACCTTCTGAGCTCACATAACAACACCTGTTTGCTCAAGGTGGGACAGAATGAGTTGATATGCCTGCAGGTAGGGCCTGGCTGCCTGCCTGCTCTTGAGGGGAAGGGTTTGCATTTAATTATAACGTAGGTCAGGCATGGCAGGCAAAAGCTGCTGTTGTTAGGAAGCTGCAGGAGAAATATCTGTGATGGAAATAAGCCTGTACTTGTGTGCTGGGCAAAACGCACTCCTCCAGCTCGGCGGAATTCACCTTGCTGTGTTAACAGCTCAGCTTACCCAGCTCTGCTCCTGAGAATTCGGGAGCCTTTGGTATTTTGTGCTGCCCTTCTTCCCATGGGAACCCCATGGCCAGGGCTGGCGTGTGAGTGCCTGTGTGCTGGAGGGACAGCTGGCTTCACAAAGATTATCGGGGGAGGGTTTATCAGGAGCCTGCCACATCAACCCATTGTTGTCTGGAGAACAGCATCCTGCCTGCTGGGGCTGCAACTGCAGGTGCTTCCTCAGGTCCCCCTGACGCCTTCCAGACATGTTTTTAGGGCATGAGCTGCAGGGTCTCGTCCCCTATGCAACCACTTTCCTCCCTGATACTACAAAACCTGTCTGGGGCAGCTGAGGAATCCTCCATGACCAAGTGTGGGTAGTGCTGAAGGAAATGAAGGCCAGCTTTCAGAAATGTTTTAGGCTCTACTTGAAGTGTGCTGTAGTAGCAGGAGTCTAGTGTAAATACAGCTCTACGGAAATAAAGGCATACCACGGTGAAAGCCCTTCTGTATCAATATAACTCTAGACTAGAGCTATGGTGGTGCTTTAAGTAAAACAGTATAGTTAAAAGCCAAAAATATTTTAAATGCCTTTATGACCTCAGGAGCAGTTGTGCCAGGAGCAAATGTGCCAGACATTTTCGACAGTCCATGCATTTTTGGAAACCCCAGCTTCAGCTGAGAAGTGTCAACTTCCATCGCTTCTCCCTAAACTGGACTTTGTGCACATTTGTTCCCTGGTGTGCTTTTATGGCTGGTTGAATTTCCACCTTGGAGCAAGCAGGACCTTGGGCTGCAATGTGTTATGGGAGTGGGCTGAGCTTCTCCCACAGAAATTGTCCTCACAGAAGTTACTATATGACTTAAACCTTGTGAAATGACGGTATCAAAACAAAGGGAACATTTTGAAATGTTTAATGAAGGGATGGAGTGGGAGGAGGAAAGAACATGGATTCCAGTGGAAAGGAATTTGGAAACACAAGAGAAAAATAAAAGAGAAAACATTTGTGTGAACATTATCAGCAGTTTTTAAAATGAACCCGCAAATGTTATATACTGAGACTATGAATGTGGAATTGACCTTTTAAATTTACTTACAACTGAGGGCTGGGAGCTCATGTCCCTGAGGGAAAGCTGACATCCTGTATCTAATACCACCTCCAGGAACTGACTACCAGGGCCAAGCCCAGCTGCTGCTCTGCACGTTTGTATTGAGGTGCCAGTCAGAGCTCGGCGAGGCATCCTTATTTACGTTAGAGTCCTCCCCCTCAGCGCGCAGCCCATTAATCTTGCAGTAATGCCCAACGCACTGATAACTGGGCAAGGAGCCACATGCACAGGGCATGTCAAAATTCTCAATATCGTCGAGTAACATAAACCGAAGTGACAGGAATTGGCTGTTTAAAGAACCTTTCGACAAAGCTTTCGTTTGTTCCCGGTGTGCTGGAGCGTAGATCTTCCCGCGTCCCCTCCTCGGCTGGTGCTAAATACTGAATGAGCGCTTCTGTGTGCGTGCGGTGCTTCTGCAAGCGGACAGCCTCGCAGATAAATAAAGAAAAGTGCCCTCCTTTTCAAGTGATAGTAATCTGAGACTTTTCCGTTACATGAGGCTCCTAACAAAAGGTTGTAATTCCAGCAGCTTCGCTCGGGAAGGTACCACCGTGCGAGGCGGTGGTGCCGGCAGCGCGGGGCCGGGACCCCGCGGGCAGCCGCTCCCAGAGCGCGGCGGAAGGACTCGCTGGGGCGTTGCATGAGCCGCTCTTCCCCTGCTCCGCCGCCCCTTCGCCCTTGGTACAGCCTTCCTTTCCTCTACCGTGCCGTATGGTAATCGAGTGACATCAGCCCGCGCCCGGGCGGCTGCTGTTTATATTACAAACCAGCAGAAAGGTCTGAGGTGTGCGCGGCTCCTGGGAGTGCCGGCCAGGGCGGCAGCGCGTGCCTCCATGCTGCCTTTACTTCGGCCTGAATTGCACGCTTGCTTTTATTTCACTTGGTTTCGCCAGAGCCAGACCACCATTTGAACCAGATTCAAGCACTTGAGAGTTGCCTGTTTTGGAACTGGGGAAAAAAACCCCAAAACCCAAAAACCACCCTCCTGGTGCTTTAAGTTTGAATCCATTACAGAGAGCTTACCGCCAAGCCACGCTGCTGGATTTTGAACCGGAGCTGTTATTTACTTAGGACTCAGGGGGGAGCGTTTTCGCTAGGGACTTGCGCCAAACTACTGGAGGAAGCTGGGATTTACCTGGATGTATGGTAAAGAAACTTGTGGTTCCTTTATGCTGCAGTTCATCGTATCCCTGCGTTACCTGTAAATGGAATTACAAAAATCAACCAGTATGCCCGGGCCGTTGTCCCCAGGATACGCAGCTCAGGTGCCGTATAACTATAACCAGTTAGAAGGACGATTCAAGCAGTTACAAGGTAAGCCTGTGCGGGTTTTTTGGAGATGTTGCCATGCTATGATCCTTGTAAACATGTTAGTCCGGGCTTATTCTCATTACCCCAAGGTGTTAGTAAGAGAGGACAAAAGTGCTTCTGTGGGATAGAGCTCTGAGTTCGTTTAAAGGATACTCTGTGGCTTTTCTCGCTCCGAAGGTGTCCCGAGCCTTACACAGCGTTAAGGTGTGTGTCCAGCCTCTGAGCCACTCAGCCTTTCAGTGAGGACTAAGCCAGGCCACGTCTCTTAGAAAAATAAGGGGGAGAGTGAGGAAGCAGTCTTCTATTTATTTTATCCTTAAATAAAGTACATTTAAAACTGGCCATCAGTCATAAATCCTAGCCGTGTTTGGGTGCAGTTTGCAGTGCAAGGCCCCTTTCCAACCTCTGCGTACCTCCTGCAAAGGCGGGTGGCTTCACTTCTTCAAATGAAGAACTGTTGCATAATTCCCTAACGAATTAGTTTGCTTACGCCATAGATATCTGAGAAAGCACTCATGGACCTTAATATTCCCAGTTTTCTTTTCTTTTAGACAGGGAGAGTGTCTTTTAATATTTTCCCATTCAATTCCCTGTGTGAGAACAAGAGGTTTCTTTTGGGGGTGCTATGTGCTCTCTGCAGGGGGGAGGATTGTGCCCAGCAGCTCCGTGTCTCAGGCAGGGTAAAACAAGCTCTGCTGTTTCTCTGTGGAAGACACGTCCCAACAATGAATGAATTCCGGGACTGCAGTTGAAAAATAAAAAATTCTTCACTGAAACCAAGCCTCCTCCTCCTCTAGATCCATGTGACTCTGGAGATAGTCCCAGAGCAGCTTGAGTAAAGCGAAGTGCTGTGCTTCTGTGCATCTTTCTTAATTTACTCTGGTCTGTGCTGCAAGTGTGGTCTGTGGTTCCTGTCAGAGAGAGGGCAAGAGCCTGGTTAGTTCAAAGAATATTCCTACTTGTTGGCTTAAGGAAGGAGGAAAAAAATTCTTTCATTCACAGCACTTGTTTTATCTTGTAAACTGGCTCACAGCAATGGCTGCACATTGCATGTAATGAGGCAAAAAGACAGCATCCTAAACACTTGGAAGATGGAAATTCTTGGGACAAGGCATGGAAAATCCAGGCTCCAAACTTGCACACAAGGGATTTTACAGGTTTTATCTTAGACATCTGTCAGATCTTAGGCTGTAATAGTTATGTTTGAAAGAACTAAGTTTCTAGCATGAAGAAAAACCTGGCTCATGCCTCTTTCTTTGCTGATTTATAAAGAAGGCAGATTTTATCATTTTCAGGGTCACTGCTTCAGGAATCCATTATCTGTGTGTTTACATCACACTGAAAGAGGAAAGCAGACCACATTGTTGAAAGCACAGAAAGTGAGTTTTCCCTTCAGTGGAATGCACTGAGTTGACTTAAAAAAAAAAAAAAAGAAAAAAGGTTAAAAACAGATCCAGTGCTCTCCCTAAAGTACTGCAATTTCCTCCAGCAGAAGAGATAAAGTGCGGTAAATTCTGTGCAGTTTTGTAGCAGACTATCCAGTGGATGTTTACTCACATCACAGGCTTGAAAATGAGTGTTGCCAGCCAGGGATCTTGTTCAGGGTGGAGCTTAGGTGCAGGTGTTGTAAATTATGCACCAGATACTCCATGAAATGCTAAATAACCATACAAAATGTCGTGTGTGATGGAAAGGGAGTGGCTTAACTGCTGGCACAGAAGAAGTCTTTCCTCGGATTAGTGGCTCTTTGCTTGAGGAATGTCTACAAAGCCATTGTTTTGGAGTTGTAACATTTTCAGGAGATTCTTGCTGGAAGGCTCTTGGTGTGAACAGGGAGTGTTCTGTGGCACTGGGCAAGGCTCAAGCCGAGCGAAGATGAGCTGAATATATGTAAATTTTTAAAACTACAGATTCGTCATCAGTTTTACCTCTTTCACAATGGAGGTGTACAAATAAGTAAGAGCAGATGCATTTCAAATAATCAAATACTCCTGGATAATTGTTTCACCCCTCCTACTTCTGATAGGAGGGCTCTCTGGAGCAGCACCAGTGTTGGCACCACACAGATTACTCTAACTTCTGCTCATGTCCTTCACACACTGAATTTACCTCTCTTTTCTTCACAGTTCCTACAGTTATCATGTGAATCCCCAGCTTTGCACTGGGTTATAGCAAGGTACTGTTTAAATCTAGTGAATGTTGAGTTTTCTTCAAAAAAAAGCACTTGGGAGTATGTTGTTTTGTCTAAAATAACACAGAGGAAGTGCTTAGGCCCTGTACAAAGAGAAGCCTGAATCAGCCGTGAGAGAAGACAACTCTGGTCTCCTCTTTCCTAAGACAGACAATACATGAGGTTTGACACTGCCAGTTTCACATGAGGAGAGGAGCCTGCCTAATTCTGCCCCAAAATGCTGTGGACACAGGTAATTCACATCATACATGATTCCATAGGGACTCCTTTGTTCCCCCTGTTTTAAATGCCTTGAAGTGATGATTGTAAGGAAACTCGTGTTCAACTTGATGATGGTTGTGGGGTAATTAAAGCAGGTTTTCCAGCCCAGTCCTGCTGGGTCATGAAGCCAGTGCAGGTTGTGAGACTACACTGAAGGGACCAGACTGGCTCCTTCTGCACCTGGAAGGGTCACCTGGCAGGGGATTCCAGCTCTCGTTTGCCTGGATGGGCCAAAGAGAACCAGGATGTGGTAGAAGGCATTGCTAAGAGTGAATCCAGTCCAAACTGTCTTTGTGCCAAAAGAAGCCCTGAAGTCCAGTGTACGATAATCCAGGGGTTAGGCATACGCAGTCGTTGTGCTCGTGAGAATGTCAGCACAGGTGTGGGGAGAAAAATGCTTTAGCAAGTTTTGTTTCCTTTATTAAGTTTCAGTAAGTTCCTGCTATGCTTAGTTCACTCGGTCCTGGAATGATAAGTAAGCGATACTATCAGTGGTTGCTATCATCTTAAACCTAGGTGTGGAGTTTTGGTTCTCATGGCCGCTTGTGCAGTAGAAAGGGATCAGGTTGCACGGCTACAGTTGCTGGCTGCAAGTAAAGACAGAACCCCAAAACTTGTTTGTGGGAAACACGTTGCCATGGAGCTTGTGCAGGTTCTGTCAGTGGAGAAAGTTTGTCCTGCTACATTGAGGAATTAAATGCAAATCAAACCAGATTTGTTGTTGTTGTTATACAACGAAGGCTATCACCCGCGCTATGTTAATGTGGCAGGATCCTGTGGATTGGCTGGGCACGGCTGTAGGAGCTGCCAGGAAGAGGTTAATGCAAGTCAGGAATTTGGAAGGAGATCTCTGCAGCTGTATCACCTTCCAGCGGGAAGGGCGCACAGGGAAGCAGCTATCATCGCTGCTTCAGGGGCTCTTTCCCACCCGGTTAGCAGGACAGTGGTATTTATTAACATCTCTGGCATTCGGGAGCTTGGTGACTTTATCAGCTCCTGCCCTGTCATTGGAAAGTTGGATCTCAGCTCCGGGGCTGTGCCCGAGGTGTGAGATTTCCAGTGGTAATTACAAATGTGAAGTCTTGGGGGGTGGAGGTGAGCTAGATTAGCACTCCTGATAAGTCTCAGAGGAAAGCCAGCTTTCAAAGGAGCTCTGCCTTGTGTCCTGCTGTGTGGGACATTTTGGGTTTGGGCATTTTTGTAATGCTGCCTTTCAGGCTGGGTACTGAGCATTTTAGTGGGAGTCTGGTGTGTTTTGGTGCTCAGGCTGCATACGAGGAAGTGCCTTTATTTTGAGCCGTGTTAGAAATGTTTGAAAAACTGGACAGTGGAATAAGCTGTGGGAAAGGTGAGCTGCCTTTCCCATCAGAGGTGTTTAAGATCAGTTCTAAACTCTGTTTCGTAGGGATACAAGGCTGACTGTGGCTGCACAGCACCAGGAAAGGCAATGCAACTGTATTTCGGGTGTTCAGGGCATCTCTGATAAAAAGAGCCTTTCAGCAGGGAAGCTCCTTGGCTTGAAATTCTTTGATCTACAATGACCCAAGGAGGTTTGGCATAAAAAGAGACACACACCACTTCAGTTTTTAAGTGGTCATTGGTAATCAGCTTAATCATGTACGAATATATGTTAGACTGGTTCCCATCCGTGCTGCATTACAGCAGGAAGATTTTCTTGGTTTTTAGTTCTCAGGCAGGGCTTTCCCACAGCTTTTGCTGCAAGAAAATTTTCCCCCAAATCCCTGTCTATGCTCAAAGTTAAACAGGGAGTTCCTGCTGCCGACAGAGCAGTTTGCGGGAGTTTGCAGTGCTATCCTGCACTAGGGCAGAGACCCCTCTGTGACACCAGGGTCCTTGGAGTTCCTCCCATAGGTGCCCTTTGAGCAGCCAGTTTCAGCAGTCGCCTTCCTGGTTGGGAGATTTACCTTGCAAAGACTTTGAGTCTCCTGGGAGCAGTGACCTGCATAGCTCCAGGCGCTGGGACACCCTACTTTGTCTACCAAATGGGTCACTGGCATTTCTTGTCATGGTAATTTCTGCTAAAGCTGAAATGCAGGGAAGCTGAATTTCATTCTGGGTGAAAAGTGTCTGGGTTACACGAATTTTTGGCTTACCGCCCCCCCCTTCCCCCCCCTCCCGCCATGTTCTCAGGTCCACCAAAGGTGGAAATTCCTGTTCACGTAGCAAATTTTGCTTGATTTTCTGGTATCTGCAACACTCCAAAGCCTGAATGTGTCACAGCATACTTCAGTCGTCTGGTTTGGGTGAACACCTAAGCACAAGCTGCGCGGTTGGAAGCCCTGTCAGATTTGCAACGAGTTTTAAAGGGATCCCAAACGGACTTAAATGTGCATTTCTGTGATTGGTGGGCCCCTATGCCTTCCAGTGCAAAGATCCCTGCAAACATATCCCAATCCTGACTCAGATTTTAGGCAAAAATCTACCTTTTCTGGTCGTGGTTTTTGGTACTTATGGAGATAGAGAAAGCAAGTTAAAAGAGCTAAGGGTAAGGTATTTCTGCTCATGTGGTCAGTGTTGATACAGGTCAGATGTAAACATTTAAATTGGATTTGGCTTCTCACTGAAATAACTGTGAACTTTTACAACTCCGAGCTGTTGGCTCAGTTTTTTTGTAGTCTGTTCTCTTCGGTTTTCATTTAGAGCATGTTTATAACATTTGGTTTTTAAACAGTGTGTGTAAGGAACATAATTTAAAAACAATCAGAAATCTCAAGGTACTCTAGCTTAATTTTGTTTTAAAAAGCGCAGTTCTGGAGCATGTTTTTTGGCTCTGAAATGAAGTAAACAAAGCTCGTCAGCAGGTATTTTCACATGGGACAGTGGCGTGTTTTGAATATCCTGCAGGAGATATGTAGCCAGAGTAAAATTATTTGTATGGTGCTCAACTGGTGTAAATCTCCACAGCTCATGGATCTGGGAATGCAGCACAGGAATCAGCCCTTGGGTGTTTCTGCATTCCATGTCTCCCAGAAGCTCTGTGTCACAGACCATCCCAGTGTTTCATGGGCATGTTGTAATCACCTGGGAGTACAAGCTCCTATTCCAAATATTTTTCCTATCCAAAAGCCCTATTCAAATGGATTATGGGTTTTGCCATTAAGCTGTGTAGAAAGCGGGGCAATGAAACAAGCCTACAGACAGAGATGAAAGTGGTGATAAAACAACAGAACAATGGTTGTCTTCCATTCCTGAGCTCTTTCCCAATTTGGGTTTTTGATTTCCTCTTTTTCCTTAGTTTCTTTCATCTCTCTGTTTTCTGTTGGGTGTATGCTTTGACTATTAAAATGTATGAGCTGCTACCTAAGCTTAGTAGAAATGGTGAAGAAAATCAAATTCACAAAATCCCCACTCTCTCTTCCCTCTACTAAACTCCTCTTCTGTGAGATCCCAGCACAGAGTGTGGGGTTTGGTAGCTGCACCCCTTCTGCTCAGTTTGAATTTCGTGAGTATTTTATTACTAACATCTCTGAAGATCATTTTGTTCCTGTTTAAGTAGAATTGAGAAGTATTAAGTAGCAGAGTATGACAATGACATCTTTTCCTCATGTGAAAATGAATTATCTTCATTAAATAGACGGGTTTGGGAAAACTCTTACACCAAATATTGGAAATTAGTCTCTGTTGACTTCCAAAGCTGTGGTGAAGGAGGTAGAATACAATAAATAAGGTTGTTGAGAATCTGCTTTGCTCTTCCCACAAGAAATCAAATCTGAATGTTTATATCAGGCCTTGGCAGGTAATGGCCTTTATTCCAGTGTGATTGTCCAAGTGAAGTGACACTTCATCAAAGATTAAAAGTCGTTTAATAAGTGTTAGTAAGCAACTCTCCTCCCACTCAAAACGAGTCCTTTCAAAGTAAAGGGTCATTTGTGGAGAGAGTAAGAAACTCGTGGATTACTCTGCATTCCAGCAGCTCTGTAATTCAATGCAACAGGAAAGAAGTGGTGGCCTGGCATGCAGAAGCAGAGGGGAGCCCGATGAGCACAGGGGTGCTGCGGGGAGCAGGGCCTCACTCCCAGCTGCAGCTTGAACATGTGTCCCTGTTGGGACCCAGAGTCACTGTAGCCCTCCTGTCTGCACAGAGAGCAATTAAGGAGAGCACGTGAGCCCAAAATTGCTCACTGCTCCTGAAAATGCATCAAGCTGAGTCCTCACATTTCTGTCAGAGGAGAAAGGCCCAGAGAGATAGGGAGCACTCATGCTTGTGGCTTGTGATGCAGAACCTGAGGTCACAGTGGCCAGGAGAGTCCACACTCACACAAAAGCCCTTGTGCACTTGCTACTGGAGCGAGGGTATCCCAGGCTGAGAGCCTCCTTTGTTGGGAGAGCACTACTGTAGCCAAACTAATATTAACCAGCCTTGTAGCCCTGCTCAATGCCCCACTGTTCCCGAGAAAGGAGCTTACAGAGAAAGGCCCTTCAGTGTCCAGGGAACAGCACAGCCCAGCAGACACGCAGGCAGCCACTGGGACGCGGTCTGGGGGCCACGCTCCCGCCTTTTCAAAGGGCTTGTGAAAGAGCTGGCATTACCAAGTGGCCTTTTCGTGCGATAACTGGAAGTGCTGATAATTCCATGTTCAGTCAAGTTTGGTTTGTTCATAAAAATATAAGCTGAAACTTGAAAGGATAAGCCCAGTTACACTGACGTGACAAAGTGACACTGGACAGAGTCAGTTTGCTCTTTGGTGGGAATCAGTAGCATGCACAATCCTACAATGATTTTTGTTTTGGGGAGGAGGTCGCAGATTCTTATATATTATTTATATTAGGAAAAAAGAGCAGTGTCATCGCGAATGGCATTGTACAGAAGGCTTATTTGGTGTCCTTACAGAGACTTCAAATATCTCTCCTTATAATATTGCCAAAATGGCCAGGCATGAGCTTCTTAGGATTGGCTTGATTTTGAGATTAGTGACTTTAAGTTCTCTTGCCTGCTTTAGTTCTGTTGGGACTGTTTTCAGGTTGAGGAGCTGGAGAATTGCTTGCCAAAGGGTCAGTGAAAAAAGTGCAGTGGCAAGGTACAAACGTGATCTGTGTGACCACAGTACTCTAATCACAAGCAAAGGTGACCTTATGCCTTCAAAGATTAAACAAAACAACATGTGGTTACAAAGAGATTTAAGAGTTTATCTGAACAGAATACATGCTGGCTGCCCAGATTTTTCTTGGAATGAAACCCCTATGGTTTAATAAAGATATCTCAATTTCATTTAATGGCTTGGCAAACTGCAGAAAATCAGCCAATATGCAGCACCTGCTTTTCAGATTGTCTAAACCAATGCAGCCCCATTAAAAGGAGCTGCACAATCAACACAATGCTGAGGGATTTTGTCTCTCAAATCCACTCCTATTCCTACTTTTCTCTCAAATAACAGCTCCCCCTTGGTTTCAGCTTCTCCATGCGAATACCAGATATTGGGTTCTGCCTTCTACTTTCAAAAAGCCTCCAAAGTCCAGTTCGTAATGCTCGTTTTGTTCAGGAAGTGTTTCTAGTTTTTGACAATATGATCTGATTATGATTTGGTTCCAGGAAAAAAAAGAAGTGAAACCTGACCATCCCATCTGTAGTCAACGAACTACAGTTTGCTTTGGGTAATAATTAATTCTACATCTACTTTAGTATCTTTCCACAGTTATTTGGAGGGACCTTGATAGTGCAACGGCTGCATTTTTCAGGGTGTGTTTCTCTGTGAGCTCAGATTGCCCGGCAATATAATGGGAGAGATTGCTGTGAAATCATGGATGTGTCTGTACTGTGATTGCAGGCTGACATGAGTAAGAGCCATTACAGAATGGCACTTAAGGCAGGCTCTGAATAAATAGGGGCGGTGTCTGGAAACATCAAATATTGGTGGTGTTCTGAACTCCTGGCCTTTCTGTTATCCTCCTCACGGGAAGTTCAATAATTCGGGTTGTCTTTACCTTTGAGTGCTGAGTGTCTCGTGTTCTCCCTCCCTGTGTCTTTGTTCATCCTGGGGGGTGTGAGGTGAGTTTCATCCTCATGGCCTCCCCTGGGATCAGGAACAGAGTGTGTCACTTCTAGCTCAAGGAAGTCACTTCAGAAAACTGGCAGTGCCTGCAGACTGTTTCCCAAATGTTGCCTGGGTGATATTCTGGCCACTGTCACCTGTGCAGGTGCACTGATAATCTGTCAGCCTTTAATAGCAGATTAAGTGCTGGTTGTATCTGGACCTGTTTGCTCTTAGCTGTGGCCTAAGTCCTTATGAGAGGAACTCACAGGGCAAGACGTAGAAGTTGTGGAACTTTTTTCCATAAATCCCCTGTTGCTGATATATTACTAAGTGCTTCTCTCTCTCTGCTTCTCCTCCAAAATAAATATGTCTAATAGTGTATATAAGGAAATTCCCATGATACAAACTTTATTTACTGGAGCCTTTGCTCTTAACAGTTGACTTGGACTAGTGTTTGCCAGCACACTGATGCTAATGATGCTCTGTGCCACTTCAAAGATGCTCCTGTGTCCTTAGTGCCTGGCGCCAGCCGTGTTCCAGCTAATTCCTCACTGCACATACTTTTTTCCTGAATAAAAGCAGTCGCAAGTTGTCCTGGAGAGCAAACAACACTTAAGGACACCTAATATGTAAAACCTTTAACCATGCAGCACGTCCTGGCAGTGCCATCCCCCGCAGGGATGGATTGGAGCTCTGCACTGGCGCCAGCAGATCTGCTCTCCAGGCTGGGTATGGCAGAGCTGGGACAAGCATGGAATAAAACACCAGCTCCAAGGGGATTTCCCCCTGTTTTTCCCAAATGACTGAAATGGCTGGGCCGGGTGGTGTGATCTCTGCAGTGCTCATTTCAGGGTGCTGGGCTTGTGGCTGTCCTTTCCCTCTCCTCCAGCCTCGTGAGCATGGCCCATCACATCCAGTTCCTGGCAGGTTTCAGGTATACCTGTGTGAGCCACCTAATGCCATTCTGTGCTGCACAACTCAGCTCTCCCTTCTGCTTTAGCTCTTGTTGCCAAATTTACAAATATTTCCCTGGCATCAGCTGCAGGTCACCTTGGCCTTCACATTCAGGAGTGTATTCATGGGACTTTTCCTTTTGCATAAACACCTGGTGTATCTGAGTTGGGCTGAAATGTGTGAAATGTGTTTGGAAACCTGAAAATCAGTGAGTTGTGATTGAGGCTTCAGGAACACACAACTGAGTGTGAGATGCCACAGTGCATTCTCACGCCTGTGCACCCCTGCATCTATGTGATTTGGAGGTGTGTAAAATGGGTGGAAGCACAAATAGTCTGTGCAAATGTGCAATAGTTCTGTGTTTAACCAGTACCTGAACTATGTTCTGATGACATTGCTGTTAAACTTAACAGACAACTGGGAGCATTGATTAGACACTGAACTTTCAGAAGTTGCTTTTATTTTATTAATTGCCATTACCTCATAATGTGTTTGGGGCTTTATTGTGTTTTCTGGGATTTTTAAAAAAAACACCACATCACTGATTCACATTTTGGGCGGGAAAGCCTGGAATATACAGACGATGTGCAACATGGCTAAGGAGACATCAGTGAAATGACTGTGATCAGGAGTCATTGAGTGCTTTTATAATTTTCTCATTGTGCTAAAAATGAAAGAAAGTGAAGGTAAATACTTGGGAGCTCTCTTGGATCCTGTGCACAGGAGCCACACCTTTGTCCCTGTATAGAGCCTTCCAGTTGTTGCAGTCAAGGCCTTGCACAATCAGTACAACTCACAAGTCCACTTTTAAGACTAGAAAAACAAGAAACAAGTGATGTTTCTGGATGAAGATACACATTTAAGGTATTCAAACTATAATTTTATCCTAATTTCTTCAAATTTGCATCACCTTTTAAATCTTAGACTTTTGAGGGTTTCAAACAAAGGGTTTTTTCCTGGTACTGCTTTGAAAGTTATTACCTGGGCAGGAAGTTCTGTGTTGGAAAGGGATCTCTTTTCCTCATTCTTGCATAATTCCAAAGGCTGAAATGATTTTGCTTAAACATACTATGTTGTCCCATAAAAGCAGATCAGTAAATGATCTTTGGATTGGAATCAAACAGCCAAGTAAGAAAATTTTGAGGTAAGGAACTAGAATGCATGTGCAACTTGTTTGTGCCTCAGAAGTCCCAATAAAGAAGGTGTGGCATGAAAAGAAGGATTTCTTATTATTGTTATTTTTTAAGTTGCCACATGGATTTCTTGAAGAACTCCTTTACTATACAGAGTAAATTGGAATGTAAGAGTAAGTTGGAATACAGAGTAAATTGGAATGTGTGTTCAAGTTGAGGTCATGGTTCAGTTTTCTGGAGCTTTTCTTAAGCAAGCAAACAGGTGAAGGTGTCTATCTTGAAAGACACCAACTCCAGGACTTTCTTGGGAGCTCTGCATGATGGGTTTGTAGATTAGAGCCAGAGAAGATTAGGGATTTTTCCTCTAATTCTCATTAGCAGTTTGTCTCAAATGTCATTCAAGTTAATGCATTTTTTTAAAAATCCCTTTTTAGAAATAATGGCATTTTATAAATATCAGTGTTCCTTCAGTTACAACAAGTGATTTTTATTGTAACCTACAGTATTTTTGTTGCTGATACTCATTCAGTTGACACCTTTGGGATTTGGTTTAGCTGAGCTATGGTCTGGTTTAGCTCTGGTGCTGCTGCTTTTATTCAGTGTCCTGTTAGCACAGCATCTGATTCTACAATATGACACACAATTAATGATAGTAAATTATTATGTGGCCATGGAAACTGCAGGAACTAAACACATTGTTCAGCAAGGCTATGAATTCAGCTCTTATTAATCCCTGATCAACACAGTGGTTATTTAAATACATATTCTTCCATTTAAAATATTTCTGTGATAATGAAAATTATAATTTAGCAGCAATTAATTATAATGATAACATCTCTTAGCACAGAGATTTAATATTTTGTGAGGATTAAATGCACTCATTGTAGATTTCTTTATTTTCTATTCATGCTTCTCTGTCATTAAGGTGAAATTAGATTTAAACATGAAACCAATAAAGGTTTGGCTTTCTTTCATCTATTCTTCATTCTGATTGCAGTAAGTTTTTACAGAAGCATGGTCAAAACATACTACAGCTTTGACTTTGTTCTCCATGTAATGTCTCAACTTGTGCCTCAGATGAAAGAAGAGATCCCACAGCCCTCTGAAATCCCTCAGCGGGATTCCACAGGGATACTGGCAGTGCAGTCTTCTGGCCTATTTTTGTTTAAGATTGCTGGAATTTATAGAATCACAGAATACTTCAGGTTGGAAGAGGAGTTTATTTGGTCCAGCACACCTGCTCAAGGCAGGGGCAACTCCCATGATAATCAGGTTGCTTAGGGATCTGTCCTCCTGAATTCTGAATCTCCCTAAGAATGCAGTTCCTAAAGCCTGTGGTGGAGGCAGTGTCCCAGCACCCTCACAGTGACAGCTTTCTTCTGGATACCCCGCTGAGATTGCCCTTGCTTGGTTCCCCCCAGCCTTGCATCCTGGCAGGTCTCCTCCCTCCAGGGTGGCATGTGCCACTGGAAGTGGTCACCCACAGTACCAGGGTACTGGAAATATGGGATTCACCACATACTTTGCTGTCCTCATGGAGAGTGCTGAGTCCTGATGCTCATCTCTCTGTGACTCATCTCTGGTTAATGTCAGTTACAATTCTCTATTTCCAAATCCCTGGCTAACCAGGCTGGGCACACAGGACCAGTAGTAATTGCGCTGTGGGAATAGCAGTGGCAGTAGTCTTGTGTGAGAGCAGCTGCATTTCCTGCAGTGCTGAGAAGAGGGAGGAATGCTGAAAGGAAAAGAGAACAACAGAAAAAATTAAACCCTCCAGCTCCTTCTTCCTACCTTTGTTTTGCTTCCCAAAAATAAGTGGGAATCCAATATAAAAACTGTAATTCCTCTGGGTTTGCTGAACACAGAAAGAAATAAGACGGATCTGATGTAGGGGAGTACCTGACATGTTCCCTGCTCATGCCAAATCGTGCTCTCATCCTCATTCAACACTACCAATCAAAGAGTGGTTTGGACAAGTCCAGAAAGATGTTTTTGTCCCCCTCAAAAATCCCCTGGCACTTCCCTGCATTACGCATATAATGTGTTTTAAAGGAGACTGCCAAGACCCCCCCAGGATTGTGTGTCTTGAAACAGTGCAGTGAGCTCAGGTTTTCATTGTTCTTCTGTGGGAATTTCGCAGTCAGTGTCCTGGGACAGGCAGATGCTTTTTCCATGCTCCTTTTGATGGAGTGATTTGTTTCTTATGCGAAAGGGAAAAGCGGCAACAAGCACAGACATCAAATCAGCCATGAGAGGTTTGTGTCCCTTTGTGTAAAATGCCAACAGCACTGAGACATTTTCCATACTACTTTTTAAAGGAGGCTCATTTGAAAACTGCACATCATGAGGCTTAAAAGTTACTCCTTTATTCATCTGTACTTCTGCTATTTTGCTGTAGATATAGTTTTGTAATATCTTTCTTCAGAAAGGAGGAAGAGAGGCCCAGAGGAGGTCACCAAGATGGTTAGAGAGATGAAGCACCTCTCCTTTAGGAAAGGCTGAGAGAATTGGGATTGTTCAGCCTGAAGAAAAGAAGCTTCAGGATGACTGACTGTGGCCTGACAGTGCCTGAAGAAGGTACAAGAAAGATAGAGAGAGATTATTTACAAGAGTCTGGAGCAACAGAATAAGGGGGGATGGCTTCACATTAACAGAGAGAAGGGTTGGATGGGATATTGGGAGGAAATCCTACGAGCGTGGTGAGGCCCTGGCACAGGTTGCCCAGAGCAACCCCATCCCTGGAAATGTTTAAGGCTGGGCTGGATGGAGCTCTGAGCAACCAAGCCTTGTGGAAGGTGTCCTGGCCCACTGCTGAGGGGTAAAACTGGATTATATTTAAGGTCTTGTCCAACCCAAATCAGTCTGTGATTCTGTGATACAGTTTGGGGTCCAGGCCTTTGTCCTTGTGATCATTTTGTTCAGCGGTCATGTACAACCCAGGGTAGGTGGTGGTGACTGAAGCTGAAGGTGGGTGTAGGTATTTCCAAGAGCAGCTCCTAGAAGTGTTAAACCATTTGAATCATCCAGTAGAAAGGCGGTGTTTCTGTAGCTGCATTGCATTTCATACAGAAAAACAAGCAGTCAGTGGGGCTCCTGGAGAAGCAGAAGAGCAGCTGACTGGTTGGTGTTGCTGTAATGGGCCCTGTGATGGGTGTTTTCCACAGAGGGAGCTGGGCCTGTTGTTGGAGATGGTTACACAGGTTTGTGTTCCAGTCCTCTGAAGTTAAACCAGCAGTTCATACAGCCATTACCAATGCAGGGAGAGCTGGGCACTTGCTCCTCTAAATCTGCTTAAATATGTTATCTTCATCTTCTGAGTTGAAACAAAAACTGTAAATCAAAAGCTGAGTTCTTCCACCAGTTTAATCTGTTAAACCCAGATGACTTTTACACTTATTTGCTGTGGGAGGCTTTACAGTAACTTTTTGTAGATGAACACAGTCATTCCTGTATGTGAATCTGTGTCTGGCTTGTGGAAGGTTTGTCTTTGTGTTGCTGACACCAAAATGCCATAAACGCTGTGTAAAAATAAAGACAATGAAGGGACCTGCCCTTCCACACCCTGTAATGCTTGGCTGGCTCCCGGACATTGTTCTGTGCATCGTGTCATTGTGTGAGGGAGGTTTAGTGTCGTCAAAGAGAGAAAGCAGCAGAATTGTTTGTTCCACATGCTGCATTATGTAGCTTTCCCTTTTTTCTTTTCCGGAGCATTTTCAGCAGTGAAAGTGGTCACATGCTGTAAATTTATTAGGGAAGGGTAGATATTTAATAGGATTTAGCAGCTGGCTGGTGCTTCCTAGTAAAAGCGAAAGGATTGCTGAACACATCCCTGATTTCTCCACAATTGTCTCCATGTAGCAAAGCTGGGAAAGCAGGAAAGATTTTGCTCCTAATGAAATCATCAGCTAAACATAGCACGAACAAAATCCCCTCGTTGCTTTGTCATCTTTAACATTTGCATTCAAGTTTAAGTCATGCTGGAGCAGGTAAAAGCCTTGGTGTGATCTCACCAGTTTGGATCGGAAGTCACTCCACAGATTACTTCGTGCCATAAAATAACCATTAACAAATGCATCCTATTTGCATGAGAATGATCAGCTGCTCCACTCCCATTCCTCCGTGGTAAACTGTCAGCAAGATTAGAGTGAAGGAGATGCATTTTTCTAAGCACTAGACCCATGTGTATCATGTTCTCTGTATGTCATGTGTACATTTGACTTCCTGCAGATTTTGTTCTAGTTTTCTCCTTGTCCCTGCATATGTGTACTATGGACTTGTGTTTTCTACATTAAGCTCTGTATCTTCCATTTTTATCAATCAAAATTTTCAGTCCTAACCTGTCATCTGCAGCTGGAGAACAGCAGCATCCACTGGTCAGTTTACTGCTATAGGACACCTGAATCTAAAGAGAAACTTGAATGTTAAGATAAAATTTCATTTTCTCTACTGATAGCTAATAGTGATATTTCCTCCTTCCTTCATTTTCTTCCCTATAGATCAATTCCAATATATTTTCATTTAGACTCTCTGTGCCTGGCTGTGCATGTTTATGCATTGTTCTCTGGGCTTCCTGATGCCCAAGGACTAATGCAGCATGTGTAGGACCATGTGGAAAGGCCATCATTTCAGGAGTGTTTACTCAAGCCAGATGTTTTTCTCCTCAGCTGATCCTCAGTGGATACACTGAGGTGCATTTTACCTCTGGACTATATTTATTGATGCATCTGTTCAGTGCTTTGCATACATACACACCCCACAAGGTCCAGTCCCACAGGGTGTCTCACCCCAGGATGAGGTCCTGCTGGGCTGTGAGGAGCTCACAAACCCAGGCTGAGCCTCCTTCCCCAGCCTGAGGCACAGCCCAGGGCTGCTGGCAGTCCCCAGCCTTCTCTGAGCATGCAGCCCTCGATTTGGACAGGGAATCTAAGGAGCAGGAGCCACCAGCGCTGTTTGTAAAGGTGCTGCTGGAGTGGTGACCAAAGAAGCTGTGTCAGACCTGCTGGGGGCTCTGTGTGCCTCAGGGCCAGGTTGTTCCATTCAAGCCTGCCTGGTATACCAGAGGCTGGACCCATGTTAGAGTTATTTCATGTTCTCTGTTGCTCTTTGCTCTTCGCTTACTCCAACAAACAATGAAGGTTATTGCAGCATATTGTTCATGTTGTTTACTGATAAAATCTTATTTGATCACCACATTCTGGTCCCAGTAGCTGATCTGCCCTTCCCTCGTGCATCTTTCTCAACTGAAAAGCCTCTAAATACAGCTGGAATTTGTGAAGCTGTGAATATTACTGGCTATTTCATTCCACATCCTTGCATCTGTGAGAAAGCATAGGGTGATTTCCTGCACCTTGAACACCAACAGCAATGGGAATGTTGTCCTGTGAAAGGAAGCTCTGTTTTCTCTGTGCTCTCTTAAATGAGGATATGATCTGGGAAAATCTGGGAAGCTGTGGGTAGTGGATATCAGCAGAAGTGGTGTATTTAGAGCAGAGCTCAGCTGGTCTCTGAGTCAGAGATGTAGCAGTGCTTCATGTAGGGCACACACTGGATGCTACAGTGAAAAAAAGTAATCATTTTAAGCCAGAGAAATTCCAGCATGGAAGTATAAGATGGAAACCTGCAGGAGATGGAGCTTTTGAGTTAGAGATTAAAAGTCATCTGTAATTTGTCTTCCTTAAGGTGTTGCAGGGATTCATGAACAGTGCCAGTGCCAAGAACAGCTGCCCTTGGGCTGCGCTCTGCAGGGAAGTTGTTGGTGCCACTGATAACTGGGCTGTCCTGAGGGGCTCAGAGCCCAGCAGCAGTCCCAGACTGCTCCTTTCAGCTCTCCTTTTTGTGGTCCAGTTTCATTGTTTGGACTCCTTTGAGAGCACCCCCTTTGCTATGTGGAGGCTTTTGCCCCCATCCAGGGGCTGGTGAGAGCTGTCACCCACCCAAAGAAATTTTACCTGTGCAGGGCTTGCCCAAACAGATTTGCCACTCCATTTGAAAGAGATTCAAGGTCAGTTTGTTGGAAATGTGGTTTGACCGGTATGGAAGTGATCAGAGTGTCTGGAAGCTGTTTTTAACAGGCAGGTGGCAGCACAGGTAACCTTTGCCATGGCTGCGGTCAGTGCTGCTGCACACAAAGGCCCTGGGGCCTGTAACGCCTGCTGGCATGCGGGAGGGAGTACACAGGGTCACGCTGGTCTCAGCCAGCTCTTGTAGCCCTGCCTTTCTCAGGACAGTTATTAAAACGAATTCACCATTATTTTGGCACAGCCCTATTGAGTTCATCCAGCAGAGCTGAGCGTGTGACAAGGGGGGTGGTGTATGTGAGCCCCCTCCCACTGTCCTCCACTGGGGCCTTGGTAACTGAGCTCTGGGCTTTCAGAAAGTGGACTGCATTTTTGTCAGATTTTTTTCTCAACAAATTAGTGGAGGAAGAATGGTCTCCTATCAAATGAAGAAGGGATTAGATGCCTGTTTGTGATCCTGTCCAACTCAGTTTATGCTTTCAGTGTATCAACTCCAGTTTATTTACTAAACTCCTAAACAAAGTCAGTCCTTGATGCATCACAATCACAGTGCTGGAGTTTGCAAGCTCCTGTCTGGTGGTTGCATTGTCATGGGGCCTTCCGCATAAAGGAAATTTCCTTCCCAGTGTTGCTTCAAGATAAGTTGGATTCTCTATTATCGATACTACTCTGAGAGTGGCTTCCGTCTTCCTGCTGTGCATGTTTTGCATGTTGCTCATTTCTCTTTACCCTTGGGAAGCAAGTGTTTGCACAAGCTGTAGGACAGGTGCTCCACCCATATCCTCTTGTTTTAATTAATCTTCAAAATCCATAACTGTGTTTTTGAAAATATGAAGAACATTTGTCAAAACCGTCACACAAGGTTTGTAAAGAGCACTCATGTGCCCATGGCTCATGTTAAATCCCTGGAGTCACCACTCATGGATGCACCTGGCCCTTACTGTGGAGGTTTTTGCACATTAAGAGAGTCACAGTTGCGTTGTTTGCTTAACCAAATTGTCAGGACTCTAATAATCACATTTCTATACCTATCTTTCTTTATCTGAAACATACAACTAAAATTCCTTGGTTTTCATTCTGTGTGTGTTTTAACCTGAAACCCCAGAGCAGAAAAATAGTTTATCAGTGTAGAAAGGGTTGATAAAAGCATTGCAAAAACCTGCTGTCATTGTGAAACACTATGTAGAAGTAATCAGGAGAGGTTTTAACATGACCAGCCCCAATCACACCACTTTCCAAATGGGCTTGGTTTGCTTTCCCACGTTGTGGGAGTGCAAAAGGAGTGAAGTGATGCGGAGTAAGAAGGGCTGTGCCTTCTCCCTTCAGGGCCTTCTCTGGCTGAGAGGGTCAGTGGGGAATTAGACCTGTGCTCCACCTGTGCCAACTGCAGGATAAAGCCTGGCCTTCCTGGATGACTGCCCCATTAGGAGCCTGAAAGAGCTGCTGTGTCCCTCTAATGGCATTTTTCTGATATAAGTTGCTGGTTGTCCCCAAAAGTTGGCAGTGACATGTGGGGCCTGGGCCTTGTGTGGTGCCACAGGGTTTTTCCATGGGGCTGCACCCAGACAATCAGGAATCTCCTTGCTTTGGGCCCTGCTTGCTGTAAATCAGAGGAGAGATGGAAAGAAAGTGAAAAGCCACTGAAGTTGCTGGAGCTCATGTGAAAAGCTGACTGTAGGCTCAGCACCAGGAGTTAGCGCTGGAACCAACACAGCTGTTGTCCCAAGTGGAGACTTTCACACTATTTTTAAGCGGTGGGGCCAGCAGGGAGGAGGCCGGTTCCACAGAGGATGGGTGGGGATCAGGTGAGAGGAGCTCAGGCAAGAGCAAGCTGGGGTGGGGGCGGAGGTGAGGAGCCAGAGAAACCAACCGGGCCCTGCAGCTCTCGCTGTAAACAGGAAATCGAGGCCGCCGAGAGCAAGGCTGAGGAAACGGGAAAGCAGAAGGGGAGAGGCAGCAACTGGCTTTGAACTCTAGAGTAAAGAAAACACTCCTAACGGCACTACCATCAGCTCCCCCAGCACAGAGGGCCTCCAGCCAGCCTGAACTCCCATCCTCTCCCTCCCTGATAGTTCACTGTGCTTAAGGATGCTGAGGCAACTCTCAAGACAAGAAGTCAGTCCAACTTTCTCAGGGTTTTTCCCCTCATGTCCCCACGGCCTGAAAAATGCACTTTGTCCTCCTTTGGGACCACTGAAGGTGCTGGGGTGGGAAAGTTTTTTTGGGAAAGCGGCCTCAGAGCCACATGGACGCTGTCCCCAGGAGGGACCTGTCTTCCTCTCCTGAAAGGGCTGCTTGCTGTGTTGGCTTCCTTAACTTGCTTTCAACAGCAGAAGATCCCAAGTTAGTGTCAGTTAATACCATGGCTCCAAAGGTTTCACAACATGACTTGATGTGTCTCTGCATTTCCCCACATCATGTCTTTCATCTCTTCCAAATTACACCCTGACTCTTCATCTCCTTTTACTAAACCCACATGGACGTTCTTTTCCTACTCTTTACTTTCACTGTGACCCCAGATTGGTAGGATTATTGATAACCGTAATTTTTGACCAAATATTTTTTAATGGTTGGTTTTAAAAAAGTATTTGATAGTTCTTTTTGTTTTACATAATATTTTGTATATCCAACTCTATTTTCAAGGTCCTGTACATTGGCATTTCTCTTTGGAATGAATGTAAGCACAGGGATCACTGAATGTTGTGCTTCTGTGTAGAGGCTACAGTGATTAAATAAACAAACTTGCTGAGCTGTTTTGGGGCTTGTTCAAGCTGGTGAAAGGAGACATAATTTCTGTTGGAATTTCCTTTAAAAAGCACCAGCTATTCAAGGTTTCTCTTCTCTGACTCATTTCAAAAAATACTTCAGGTAAAGGCATGGATTACTAGACAAACAGATATGCAGAGATAGCATTCTCAGGCACTTGCTATAAATAGTTAATAAAAAATATATTTAAAGCTAGTAGACTAGTAGCTGCAGTTCCTGCTGATTTCCTATTCTCTTCCCCTATCACAGGGGTCTTCTGCTCCATACGGAGTGAGGGCAAACACAAAAATACAAATTGTCGGTTCACCCAAAGCACATTGTTTCATCACTAACTCCAGCTTTGACACTTTTCCAAGCTACATTTGTAATTTCGCACCTTACAGATAGGTAAGAGCTGTCAAAAATGGGGCAGTTTCAGGGCAATAGATTTGGTCATGTCCAACCACATGGGTAGGAAGTACAAGTTCAGAAATAAGAGGGAGGAACTGAAATCTTAGGGTGGGGTTTGTGCAGTTGTGCAAACCACCACTCAGTGCAGATCTGCTCTCCCTCCCACTCACCACCATTCCATTATCTGATTTCTCTTCTTACTGTCTTTTCTTATTTTACTTGGTCCCCAGCTTTCTGTCCTCTTCACTGTCAGTATCTTTGTCATCCCATATCACCATGATCAGATTTTTGCTGCTGTCCCCAAGGTCCTGGAGGCAGTGACTGGTTATGAACGTGCTGGGACTATGCCTCCACCATGCTGCACTGCTAGGAAGGGAGAACATCCTTCCTTTGGGAGGACAGCATCTACCAAATCCCTGGGTAGTCAGATCTGGAATGTTCTCTGTATTTCAAACAACATTCTTGGAGCTTTCAGAGCTGGGGATGCTGCAGTTTAGGATTACTCTGTCTTTGTGTCCTGTTCCTGCATATGCCAGCAACTTTATAGAGATTGATTGGAGGCTTGGAATCTTGTCTGTCTGGGAAAGTGGAGAACTTCCATTCATCTGTCTAACTGTGGCTTTCAGAGTCCGAGTCAGAGCACCTGTGTTTTGACAGATTTGGTCTGTAGTATTTCCCAGCTCAGTGAAATGACTTTTGGCTAACAAGGAAGGGCTTAATCCAAAGCACTCGGCAAAAGAATATAACCACAGAGATGTATAATGCTTTCTGTCTGAGAACTCTGGGCTTGGCAGATAGCTGGGTAGGAGTTTGTGAATTAATATGGACTGCAGTGAGCCTGTGCAGTAAGAGTGCTCTTACAGCCAGTGTTTTCCTCTATAAACAGTTGTGAAAGACTCTGGGAAGGGAAGATGGAAAGAATCTATTTTTCTATGGCTTGATATAAATGCTCATCTACCTCAGGCATGCAGTTATGGAAAAATTCATGTTGACATTGTGCAAATACAGTTATAAATGTTGAATCTGCAAATAAATATTGTCATGAGAAGGGAAAAAAGTCAGTGGGAAGCTTTGGTCTCTGCTCTCTATCGTACTTGTCTTAATCCAAAATGACTTGTGGTATTTTGGGGGATCTGTTGTGGGTTTGTGTGTGTATTCCAGAGCAGGTGAACTCAGCAGGTGAAGACTGGTAGGTTTTCAATTAAAAGTCCTAATTTCTTCAGTGATTCTCCCCAAAAGACAAACTATACCTTTGATTTAATCTTCAATGTTTGAGCATCCCACTTTCACATAGAAACATGAGCTGTGACTTATTTTGAGTAACGTTATGTTGTTTTCCCCACAGATGAACGTGAGGCAGTTCAGAAGAAGACCTTCACAAAGTGGGTGAATTCCCACTTGGCTCGTGTGTCCTGCCGAATTACAGACCTATACACTGACCTTCGAGATGGGAGGATGCTCATCAAACTCCTGGAAGTGCTTTCAGGAGAGAGACTTGTAAGCACTTATTGTGGGGGGGCTGGGTTGGGTTTGAGTGGGGTTTTGTGAATCCTTGGCTTGACTGCAGTATAGGAAATTTGAGTCCTGAGGGTTCAGCACTGAAAATGTCTTTTTCTATATTAAAGGAAAAAAAAAAAAAAAAAAAAAAAAAGAGGTCTATTGCTTCAGCTGGATCCAGACACCATTAAAATGCTTTCCCTACTGGCTTCAGTGGGAATCAAAGGAAGTCTTCTTCAAAGGTTCCTTGCTAGTAACATGCTGAGTGCTTTCAGCAGCATGTTCTCAGCTCCGAGATCTGACAGGCACAGAGTACAAAATGTTCCTGAGCCCCTTAGATCCCTCTGTGGTGGTTAGTTAAGTATGCTGGGGGACGTTCCTGGGCCCTGTGAGCAGTGGCCCATTTCTCTGCTAACAAACACTGCACTGATGCAGGTGTGCAGGCCTGGCACATCCCTGTTTGCTTCCCAGAGTGGGCCAGAGTTGTGCAGGACAACAGTTGGAGAGGGCCACACCACCCTGGGAGCAGCTGGAGGTGTGGTGTCCATTACACTCCACTGCTGAGGAATGTCCCTGAGCGTACTTGATTTTACTTGGATAGATAAGGTTTGGGCTTTATTTGGTTACAGGAATATCTAAAATCAATTTAAATAAATGGGTCAAATTCTTTCTTTGGGTGTGCTGAGGCACCCCCTTGGTACCAGCACAAGGAGTGGTGAGTAAGAAAGTCCTTGTAGTGGAAAATGCTGCTGCACAAGAGGAAAACTGGGTGCTGGGAAATGGCTGGGTATCAGCTTCTCCTTCAGTTCCTTAAATGATGTCAATACTCTTAACTGCCTAATTTAGAGCAATCTTTTCAAAGAAATACTAGTCTTTAGCTAAGACCCAAGACTGCAGGGGGCTGGGTAATCACTTGTCATCAAGCTCTCCTATTAGTAGAGCTCCAGTGGCTTAAGACTCTGGTTAATGAGTGGAGCATATGGCCCCGTGTAGTGTGTGGGGAGGCAGGAGAGGAGCTGTCTGAGTGCATCTGGGAGGGTGAGGGAGTTATGATGTGCACGAAAGTGCCTGTGTGGATGGGGTAACAGATCCTTCATCAGCTGCAGTTTGCTCAGAGCTCCTCTCTGTCTCTGCCAGACCTCTCACCTCAGCAACGTGTTGGGTTTGACGTGCTCTCTGCAGGTGGCAGGTATTCCTCACACAGGGATAGTTGAGACCAATATGTCCCATTATTTAAGGGCTGAGACACCAACTATGTCACCTCTGGTTAAGTCTGTCTATCTGCCTGCCAAGATTTGACTTTCAGCTGCAAATAGAAAGCTCAGAGCAGTCTCATGACTGTGGCTGTGCCATTCGTTTACATTTTTCACTCCAGGTTTTGGAAAATGCAAACAGAGCTGAGGCAGCTGTGGGGTGGGGAGAGGGCAGAAGCCTCCGTGGAGCTGCACTTGCATCATTGTGTCTGGCATTGGCAGCTGCCTGCACCACCACACATTCTTTTTGTAGCTTCCTTATCTGAGGCTGGAGGACAGCAGGCTCTGTTTGAACAGTGCATTCCACCACACCTTCCTCTTCAAACAAGAGTAAATGCAATGCACTGAACCTTGAGACAATTACAGACACCAAAAGTATTCCAGGAGGATCTTGCACACACCAAAAATATTCCAGGAGGATTGCCACACAGCATCCACTTGCTGATGTTCTTCAGTCTTTTGGAATTTATTTTAGTCAATATTAGGTAGGTTCTGACGTCTCCATGGTGCCCCAGGGAAATTTGAAGGCAGACTTTACACAGAAAGCTTAAAATCAAGACAAGAAACATCAAATGGTAAGAAAGCAGAAGCTAGCATAGATGAGTATCCCATAAACATGGTGTGTTTACTGATGCAGTGGAACAAACAAGAGTTGTTTCCTCTCTTTTGAAACTGGGATTGAGATCCTGGAGCTGGAGCCTGTGGAGCAGAATCCAGGATTTTGGATGCCTGTCAGGGAAGCAGGGTTGCTCTTTCCCCTCTCACTTCAGTTGCACAAGCTCCTGCATTTTCCAAAACCTGTTGTGATTTTTGTTGATGAAAACCCACAGTCCTTGGACGTGTCTTGGAGAAACTCAGAATGAGAGCATCCAATAACAGCAACACCTACATCTTCCTGACCTTGCTCAGTTTGATTCCTAATCCTTGTGTTTGGTCCAGACCTTACAGCATAATGTCCTCTGCACAGCGGTGTTTGGAAGGAAACTGATAGCATGCAATGCTCTCACTGAGCACAGTGGAAAAGAATCCAGCCACCATGAAAGGATAGTTGTAATTTAGTTTGCACACACTGTTAACCAGCTTCTCCCAAACAGAAAAATAAATCTGGGAATTGTTTTCAGCCTAAGATTAAGCATTTAGCTCAGTTTTTCCCATAACTAAATTAAGGATTAATAAATTCCTTACAGTTCCTGCATGCTCAAGGGTCAAACCACTTAAGCACATTCTCTGTAGTGAATTCTGTCACATTTTCAATTGGAAAACAGGAAGGGTTTTGATATAGAACCAATTTTCCTGTAATGTGCATGTGAAGACTCTGGGTTTGCTAATTGCTTTCCCTTAATTCAGTGTCTGGATCTGTGTTTGCCCAATAACTGTGCAAGATATGTCTCACTATGCCTCATCCTGAGGCTATGCAGGGGAGTGTGGCAAGCCCAGCCATACCTTGCACAAATGAGACTCAGATGCCTCTTCCTCTACGTAAAGCATCTCTGGAGTATGGTTTTGGCTCTATAACCATGGTGCTGGAGCTTCTGAGAGCACAAAATAAGCTTTTTGAATCCTTTCCTGCTCAGTACCTTGAGGCAATAGAGGCAGTGCAGGTACTGCTTTGAGCAGTGTGTTAAGGCAGAGGGGACAGGTTGGGGTCTGCCACTGCTGCTGAGAAATGGCCACAGTCACAATCTTTCCTGAGCCTTGGGAACATCCTTGTGCAGGTGAGCAGGCCTGGGGAGCTGCTTCAGGGCTCCAGGTGTGGCCGTGGGCTGAGAAGAGCCTGGGGCCAGAGCTGGGGTTGCAGCCAGGCCTCTGCCTTCCCTCCTGCCCTGAAACTGCCTCCTACCTGTGTTTTGCAAGGTTCACTCAAGCCTTAGGTCCAGCTTTCTACACTCCTGATGATAGATGGTGCCAGCTAAAGACTGGATCCCAGATTGTCCCTGCTGGGTGAGGAATCTCTGGTGGGCCTTAGCCAACCATGCAGCTCCCTCCTCCCTCTGCTCCGGCTGTGACTCTGCAGTGGCAGTGGATGAATGGGATGTGCACAAGCTGTACATGCAATTTGGGCCTTTTTGGAGAGACTTTTATACCCCAGAGCAGTGTGGGGGTTCCTGGAAATTCTTCCCCTTGCTGGGAGCTGTGGGTTGGAGCATCATTGCTGGGAGCATCATTCCCCAGCCTTAGGAGGAGGGCAGACCCAGGCTGACTGAGGCTGAAGACGCTGGCCTCAGGGTTTGTGTGTCCCAAAGGGCATCTTCCTGTACAGCTTCCCTCTCCACCATCCCCTGCAGTACAGACTGTGTTTCCAGGGACTGTACCATGGCACTGGCTGAAACTCTTCCCCTTGAATGCAGACTGGGGCAAGGATATTGCCTGAGCTATTTCCATGGCCAGTTAATTACATTCATTGCAGAAAACAAGGAAATTATGGCAATTAGTCGTTTGGCTGAGTACCTTTGGTGACATCCTAGTGAACACTGAACAGGCTTTTCAGCTGTAATCCTTATCTGCACAACAAAGTTCCTTGAATTTTATTCAGTTTTACAGCAGAATACTGCATGCTGATAACACATTCATTGTGGTTTTGTAGTTGCACTGGGCCTTCATATAATTGTGTTATGTTGGTGTAGCTGATTTTTTAATTAGTATCTTTTTCCTATGAAGAAATGTTTATAATCAATCTCTGTTATTTTCCTACTTTTTATCCAATTTACTGACCAAAGAAAAGCAATGCCCCTTCCTTTTGGAGGAGATTTACTGACTAGCGTACAGTTCAAATATGAGCTTGTGAGTGAATATCCTGCAGAGGAAACCTGAGGGAAGTAAGCAGGAAAAATCCTTTGAAAGGCAAATGAAACTGGGGCCGTATGTCCAGCTCAGGTCCAGGATATTGGTTTTTTCACCATGGGTTTGGCACCTGCTTCCATTATCCTGGTGAAAATGGGCTGGAAGATGCAAGGGGTAGTTTTGTCCCTGGAATTTGAGGAGCAAATGCAGTGTAGCTGCCTGGGAGTGGTGATGCACTGGCCAAGACTGAAGAGTTCACAAGCTCTGATTTTTCCCACTCTCAAATACAGTAATAAATGTTTTTATTCTTCCTTTTACCTTCTAGCCTAAACCAACTAAAGGAAGGATGCGCATCCATTGCCTGGAGAATGTGGACAAAGCCCTCCAGTTCCTGAAAGAGCAACGAGTGCACCTAGAAAACATGGGATCTCATGATATTGTGGATGGGAATCACAGACTGACACTTGGCCTTATTTGGACTATTATCCTGAGATTCCAGGTAAAGTTGTATGCATACACAGATACATGGATGAGCTTTCCACACCCGTTTGTCACATGTCACACTGTGCATTTTAGGAGCAGAGTGCTCCAAGTGCTCCCAGCTGCTGGGAGGGAGAAGCGCTTGGGAACTGTCAGGACAAATCAGTCTCCGTGGTGCTGCTGACCTGTGGTGGGAGTTTCCTGTGGGGAAATTCATATGGCTTTATTTCTAAATCACTAATAAATCTGAAGTTCCAGTCTCTACACTAAATCCAGGAGGAAGTGCTGCCTTGAGCTGCCCTCCATCTCCATACTGGTTATCCATAACCTGGCTGGTTTGGTGCTGACATAGATTAAGGTGCCCACAGGAATTATTTTAGTGTTCCAGCTAAGGCTTGAGATTTCTTGTTTTCCGGCAAGTTACATATTGGTCTTTGCCCTCAGATAAAAAAGGCTGGGAAGTCCTTTTGCAGGAAGAATAGTACATCTGTATAATAAATATATAATTCATAACAAATAGCATACTAATAAACATTTATTAGCATTAATTTTGGTGTTTCCCATAGTACCTTTCATCTTTTCCAAAAAGGCATTGTGTTTTCTGAGAGAAATATTGAAATTTTCTATGTTACTTTTAGATTCAAGATATCAGCGTTGAAACTGAGGACAACAAGGAGAAGAAATCTGCTAAAGATGCTTTGCTTTTGTGGTGCCAGATGAAGACAGCTGGGTGAGTGTGGATTAAGTGATTGTCTCTAAAGTTCTTACAGCATTTTGAGTTTTTGTTGAAGTAATTTTAGATGAAGTAATTTTAGACATATCTCTTTTTAAAGGGATTCAGAGAGAGGGAATTCAAGACAAGTGAGTTGATGCTTACTTGAAGTCAGAAAAGTCTGAATTTATGATGATAATGCTGGGTGATAAACGGACCAATCTGATAATCCATGAATATATAGTAATATGCTGACTCTTTTTCACCCTGTTCTGAAGAAGTAATGACCTAATGTCTCCTTGCCCTGGCTTTTGGTGCCAGAGTGTGCAGAGCTGCACTGGGGGTGCTGTATTGATTGCACTCTCCTTGTTTTTGTTCTGCAGGTACCCTAACGTCAATATCCACAACTTTACAACAAGCTGGAGGGATGGGATGGCATTCAATGCACTGATCCATAAGCACAGGTAGGTGTGGCTCAATGTCTGCCCTGGTTTTGCAGCTACTTTGCAGCTTGATTTTAAAAATCTGTGAAGAACAGAAAGTTGAGGAGTTGCTGAGAATTTTACAGCAACTTGCTTTGTTTTGAGCTTTACAACTCCTGTGGTCACTGTGAGCTCAGCTGGGCAGCAGCTTCTCACACCACAAGTCAAAACAGGCTGTGTTTGGTTTCAAAGGAATAAATTACACCTGTGATTATTTGGGTTTGGTTAGGTTCTTGTACATCAGTGAGTAAGCCATACCCAGGTCTGGAATTCGGGGGCAGGAGTGGGGAAGTACACCCAGAGCAGCCTGGAGGGAAAGGAAATCCCTGCCCAAGGATGGCCAGATGTGGTGCCAGGCTGCCATGGCTGGGAATGCTGCTCATGGCAAGCTCAGGCAGAGTTATCTGGATGGATTGCACGCTTCCATGGGCACGAGGAGAGACTCATGATCACAACTTTGTTCTTCTCTTCTCCAGGGTCACCTTCCCTGCTGTTAAGCTCTCCCCTGTTCTCTCCCATGGCCAGGTCCTGCTGTGCCATGTGCTGGGCATTGCTTCATTCCTTTAACACTGCTGGGAAATGCACAGGGCACGTGAAATCTTGGCTAGGTTTTCTAAGGGTTGGAGATTTTAGTTCATTTGAGGGTGGCTGCACTGTGCTTTGGGAAATCTAAAGAGTTTTCTATCCTGTCTAGGCCTGATCTGATTGATTTTGACAAGCTGAAGAAATCAAATGCACACTACAACCTGCAGAATGCTTTTAACCTTGCAGAGCAGCACCTTGGTCTTACCAAACTCCTGGACCCCGAGGGTAAGAATTCCAGCAGTTTCAGCACTTAAGGGCTCTTTCCTCCCACCCCTCCATGTCAGAGCACATCTCTGTGACAGCTTTTTGTGTCCAAGAGCAGCTGGATGCTGCTGACTCACCTGGTGATACAGGCAGAGAGGGAGGGAGAGAATGTGAGATGTCTCCAGCAGCAAACTGAGCAGCAATAGCACAAGAGCCCTTAATCCTGTGTTTATTTACTGCCATCTGACAAGTTTGTTGCCCTGGCCATGTGTCCATAAAGTCATTCCAGTCACAGGCTTCCTTCTGAGAAGGAAGAGAAGCAGAGGAGCAGAGAAGCTTCAGCCTGTGCTTCAATGGGAGTGTGCATGCTCCCAGTGCTGGGGCAAGAGCCTTTTGTGTCACAGGGCAGGAGTGATGTGTTTGGGCAAGTTCCTTCTTGCTTGTTTTCCAGTTCCTCAGAATTGCCGCAGGAGAGGAAATATTTTGTTTCCCACTTGTATCTCTCAGAGTCACCTAGACATAGGTTTGAATTCCTTTCTCCAAATGCTGACATAGCACTGAGGTTGTCAATTAGCAGTAGTTCTGTCAACTCACACAGAACCAAAGGAATTATTTGGCTGTGCACAAGCTGTGGCAAAGTCTGGAAACTGACTGTAAAGCGCAAAGGCCCCAAGCTTTAGCCCCAGTCCACACTACTGCCAGAACCAGTGCAAAGCTGCTCAATTTACTTTTTATTAGGACACCAACCTTAGGGGCTGAACTGCCAATGAACCCATCTCTGACTCCCAAATGCATCCTTGGTGCACTCTGAGCTCTGTTAATGTAACCTCTGCAGACCTCTGCAGCCTCAGCGTGCTGAGACAACTCTTGTTTGGTTTGCAGATATCAGTGTTGATCACCCTGATGAAAAGTCAATCATCACCTATGTCGTGACATATTACCACTACTTCTCCAAGATGAAAGCTTTGGCTGTGGAAGGAAAACGTATTGGAAAGGTCTGCCTGTTTAAATTATAAATTGTTACAAAGCAGGTGAAATATTTCCGATCTTCTTTTTCCTCTTGGGTAGTAATTTTTTAAGAGTCCACTCTGGTAATTTTTAATTTTTTGCTTTTGAACATGTTTTGAATGTTAAATATTCCCATGTGGCTATGAGGAGTAGTTGACTTCCAGCTACCTCACATTAGAAAACACTTGGCTGGTGTTTTATTTTTGCTTGTTAATTTGGCATCATTGCTACTTTTCCTTTCTCATTAACTTCTCCTCACCCTCTGGGCCCTCTGTCTCCTCTGGAAAAGTCCCTCAGTTAAAACATGTGCAGTCGTTCTCTGTCCTTTGGCAATATTGCCCCCATCCTTATAGCTGACAGACTGAACATGAATCCTTGTGTGAGCCTCAGCTCTGCTCCCCTGTTGCTGTGGGATCTTGGGAATTTAGTGCTGAAAAATGCCGAACTCTCATTCCTCAGGGATCCCAGCAGTGAGTACTCTGATTCACAGCAGTTTCTTTTATGTGGCTTGTTGGATTTAAATGACTGAAGGGCACTGCCCTTGTGACTCATATGTGTTGTTCTGCTGTTGCAGGTGCTTGACAATGCCATCGAAACAGAGAAAATGATAGAAAAATATGAGTCCTTGGCTTCTGACCTGCTGGAGTGGATTGAGCAAACCATTATCATCCTCAACAATCGCAAATTTGCCAACTCTCTGGTTGGGGTGCAGCAGCAGCTACAGGCGTTCAACACTTATCGCACAGTGGAGAAACCACCCAAGTGAGTTTAATCTCAGCTTAACACAACAATCAGTGGTCTTGTTGGCTTAGTCACTCATTGATTTTTTTAAAAAACAAACACATCCAAGTAATTTTAATTGCAGCTTAAGAATTTATTTTCCTGAGCAAGCCCAGCTCTCATACTCCTGATTGGTACTTTTTGATGTTACTTGGGGCCTGTTTGCTTTGTGCTGTTTAGTGTGCAGATAATAACAACAGCAATGCGAAAAGCCTGTCTCCCCCAGAATCTGGGAGTCCTGGAAGTTGTCCCTGCCCTGCGATGCCTGTCTTATCATATGAGTGGTAATAGCATACTGTGGTAATACAGTAATGTCACCACTTGTGCTTTTAATAGCAGTGGATAATACCAAAATGTTGCTATTAAAAGATCCCTACTGCTTATCCAACATGAAGAGGAAGCGTGTCTGGCTTTGTTAAACAGCTCTGCTTACTCAAACTGATACAAGCAAAACTGCACAACTTATTTCTGGAAAGCCTCTTTTAGCATCGTGATATCAAATCTGTTTGTTATTTTTGTCTAATATGAGTTCTAATGGATAATAATCACAACCTGAAACATCACATGGGATCCAGACTTCTTCTAAAATTGCAGACTATTCCCTCATGCCCATAGAGTTTGTTTGTTTCCCAGGCATACAACACAGGGAAAACAGTGGGAAGAGTTTATTGACTGTAGAGGGCTTTAAATAAAGCTTCATTTTCTTGTGTTGATGGAGTAAACTAGGACAGTGCACGTATTAGAATTTAAAAAAAGCCTTTTCCTGTCCCCTGAGGGGTTTAAATCCAAACACTCAGACAGCTGACTTCTGTGAAGTTGCTTTTGCTGTCTGCCCCAACTGGCTCCAGGGGAAGTGTGGGCTATTTCCATTGCTCCCAGCTTCCACACAAGATGGAGGTGTTTGTGTGAATGCAGCATTCACCATGTCAACATTTTAAACAAGTGCTTTATTATAGTTTATTGTAGTTGACTATATTCAATGTTTTATAGAAGTGCTTCCCTGTGAGGGTGGTGAGGCTCTGGCACAGGTTACCCAGAGAAGCTGTGGCTGCCCCATTCCTGGAAATGTTGCAGACCGGGTGTGACAGGGCTGGGAGCAACCTGGGATAGTGGAAGGTGTCCCTGCCCCAGCAGAGGGTGCAACTGGATGGGCTTTAAGGTCCTTTCCAACACAAACCATTCTGTCAATCCACGATTCTATGATTATACTTTAGCAGTAATGAAAGCTTGATTGTAACTCAATTCTCTTGCAAAATTTTGTTTAGATTTACAGAAAAAGGAAACCTGGAAGTGCTGCTTTTTACCATCCAAAGCAAAATGAGAGCCAACAATCAGAAAGTGTACATGCCAAGGGAGGGCAAACTCATCTCTGACATTAACAAGGTAAACTGAGCAGCTCCTCCCCTGTGACTCAGCATGTTGCTGTTTTCTCTCGGAAAACTGGGCAGAAAAACATTTGTGATCTCCAGCCTTGATGTGGGGGCTGTAAGGGATGGGTGAGGTGGGATGACCTTTTCCTATAGCTCGGGCTTACTACCCTGAGCCAGGTGCTGAGTGTCCTGAGCATCAGTAGGAGCTTCTGCTTCTGGGGCTGCCAGCTCTGCCTTGCCCCTTGTGGTCCTGGCTGTTGGAGAGATGTAACAGAAGGCAGCAGTAGTAGACGCTGTGTCCTCCCCTTCACCTCCCAGTGCCCTGCTTGGGCATCATGAATCCCTCTGGGATCCTGCAGCCTATTCTCTGGTGCTGCAGCTGGCAGGGCAGGGCTGGGCACAGCACAGCTGACAGGCTCTTCCAAGGATAATAAACAGCTTCAGCCTGGCAGCTTCCTCCTTTGTGTTTGATCATACTTGGCATTCCCAGACCAGCTGTTACGGGTGTCTGTGGCCTCGTACAGGGAGCAGCAAACTGCTCGGCTCTCCTGGTTGCAGGAAGAATGCCCAAAATAGTCATGTTTCAGGCAGTTTCACATCTGTTCAGATTTAGATTTAGTTTGTGTTTAATTTAGGGTATTTTTGTTGTCTGTAAGAAGATCTGAAAGGTGATTAGCTGACTTTCAACATGCTTCTAAGACTTCTGATTTTTGTAATATTATCATCATGCATATGAATAACTTCTGGCTTGGGGGAAAAAAGGACTTGTAAGGACCAGCAATAACAAAATTCTGCAGTTATTTTTTTTCCAAAGTGTAATAAAGAACAACAATTGTATGTTGATTTTGGAGGTGAGAGACCATGAATCTCTAATTCCCAAAGGAGAAAGATAGAATCTGCTTGTTTGGGAGTAGCAGTCAGGAGATTTTATTTTTTTAAACAAACATTTTCTTACACATCCAAGCCAGGTGGTTTCCTTAGGCTTTGTTGGGAAGGGGGGTAAGAAAGGATGAGAGAAAATGCATCTGAGATAAACAGCTTGCTCAGAAAATGACTGACTAAATTGAGAACAGATTTTAAGTCATGTGTTTATATTAGCATACAAGGTGTAGGGCCAGCCAGTGCAAACTGGATTTATGGGCTTATAAATAATTGAACTAGTTTGGTGAAAGTTGCCTGTAGTAACTTCAGCCCTGATTTCATGCAAAGGAGATGGGACTTATCATAATCTTGTAAGAATGTGTTGTTTAGAAGCCTTGTGTTTTACCTTCACATCTTCAGGCCTGGGAAAGACTGGAAAAAGCTGAACATGAAAGAGAACTGGCACTGCGAAATGAGCTCATCAGACAAGAGAAACTGGAACAACTTGCACGGAGATTCGATCGCAAGGCAGCTATGAGAGAAACTTGGCTGAGTGAAAATCAACGTCTCGTTTCTCAGGTACTGCTCTCAGAAATTGTCTGAGTGACTAAAATGGTTCCCATGAGTAATTACAGGATGCAGTTCTTGAAAGGAGAACATTTTCTCCCCTGTGCCTCATATTTTACTACATCTGTGAATGTGCATATTCATTTACTGTATTTAGTTATTCTATATCTGTATGTACTATACATCCTCTCTTTTATACGTTTGGAATTCCCTTCCTTGAACCTACCAGCCTGTGGTCAGGAGATCTGATGAGGAAATAACTACCCACAGCCCAGATTTTCTTTATCTGAATATTTTGGTGAGTTCAGTGAAAATAGCCCAGGAGTTAATTTTATTGTTTAATATTAGAGATTATAATATTAGATTAGCCCCAGGCTAATCTTGATGGCCATGTGATTCTTTCCCCAAAGGCAGTGAAAAATATCTCTGATTTTATCAGTGGTCCTTTATTATCAGAGATATCTCCTCTTATTTTATTAAAGAAGAGTCTTGGGAGCATTTTGAGGTTCTGGATTTGCTAACAAGTGTGTTTTGCCAAGTCAGAACTGACAGCAGAGGTTGAGCAGTGAGACTTTTGTCCTCAGCAGCCTTTCCTGAAGAAGTGCCTCTGCCTTTGCAGGACAATTTTGGCTTTGACCTCCCAGCAGTGGAGGCTGCCACGAAGAAGCACGAGGCTATTGAGACAGACATCGCGGCATACGAGGAGCGGGTTCAGGCCGTGGTGGCAGTGGCGAAGGAGCTTGAGACTGAAAACTACCATGACATCAAACGCATCACTGCGAGGAAGGACAATGTTATCCGCCTGTGGGAGTATCTTCTGGAGCTGCTCCGGGCACGGAGACAGCGACTGGAGATGAACCTTGGGCTGCAGAAGATTTTCCAGGAAATGCTGTACATTATGGACTGGATGGATGAGATGAAGGTGGGTGGAAGTCCTTTGAGAACATGACCAAATATTCCTCAGAGGTGTACGTGTCCTTTTCTGTCAAGTTTTAAGATTCATTTCACCCCTCTGGTTTAGTAGACAGACCCAGAAGATCCACATTTAATACCAGTGAACAAATTCCTTATGATTTGTTAACAATAAAGACTGAAAACAAGTAAGGAAAAAGAACAAGTTCACTCCTATAAAAAGCTACTTTCCAGCTTTGAGTCTGTCTCATAGAGCCCGGAAGTTTTGGTCACAGTGCTTTGGTAAGGATGACAGATTTGGTGAAAGGGAATTAAATAATCTCTCTCCATCATGATTTACATGGGGAGCAAGTAACCTCTTCACTTCTCTGCTTTAAAAAGAGAAATTTAAAAATTTCTTCCTGTCTGTTCTCCTGGGATCTGGAAAGGAAAAGGACCATGACTTGTCCATCAGCCAGCAGAGCTTGGAAGCTGTTGGAGGAGACAAAGCTGTTTATCACTCAGCAGGAGCTCACAGCATCTGGCTGAGTGCTGCTCCTTGGCCCTGCTGAGCTAACTCAGCCTCTCAGCATCCTGGACTGAAAATTCATTAAAGGGCAGTCAAGTTCTTCATAGTTGCCAGTGATTTCAAAAATACTGGCTCAAATTTGTATCAGCCTTGTCTCTACATTTGGAATTTCTGTCCTTATGGACCTGGAGTTCTGACCTAATGTACCGATAGATAACAGTGTCTGGAGTCCCAAAGAAGCAAACAGCTTATGGCCTTCAGCCTGTTTTAATTGTCTTTCTTATTTTGTTCAGGTTCTTTTGCTGTCCCAAGACTACGGCAAACATTTGTTGGGAGTTGAAGACCTGCTGCAGAAACACGCTCTGGTGGAAGCTGACATTGCTATTCAGGCTGAGAGAGTGAGAGGGGTCAATGCCTCTGCTCAGAAGTTTGCCACTGATGGAGAAGGTAACCAGCACTCAACATACCCCTTTTGTCTTAATTACCTGTTGAGGTTATTTGAGACTCATTGGTTCTGCAAGATAGGTTAGCTAAATTCCCCACCAGAATGAGAGACTCCAGCTCCATTTGTTCCTTCCGTACTCAGCGTGTCAATGATTCATTTGTCCAAGAACCTTCTCAGGAATTGAGTGTGGCATTGTGCCTTGCATAGGATATCACACTCCTCACCAGCAGCTGCTGTGGCTTTGTAGAGGTCACCGTGGTTCCCCAGGCTGTGTTCCTATGCAAACATTTACACAGATTGTTGAACCCAGTCTGAAAATGTCCCCATTTATTCTAAAAGGAAGAAATTCCCTAGAACCCAGTGTTGTTAACTAGAGTAAATGATGTCCATTTTGTGCACTTGCGTATAAATTTGAATTCGGTTAATTTTGTCTCAGTGGAAACAGTTATGAATATCTTAACTTTTGAGGGTTTTTTTGTCTTCTGGAAAGAATAGTATTTTCTGATTTGTGTTATTTTGTGGTGGAGCTTGGACACTTCCCACTCACTTTGCTTAGACTAACTATAGTTTCTTTCGTGTAAACCTTGTAGCTGGAACACACAGGAATTCAGAGCTCTGTGTGTGCCCCAGCTGTAGGTATGGGAATGAGTGAGCCCAGGCGGTAACACACATTCTTTGTCTGAGCAGGTTATAAGCCCTGTGACCCACAGGTGATCAGGGACCGCGTGGCTCACATGGAGTTCTGCTACCAGGAGCTCTGCCAGCTCGCAGCCGAGCGCCGCGCACGCCTCGAGGAGTCACGGCGCCTCTGGAAATTCTTCTGGGAAATGGCTGAAGAGGAAGGCTGGATCAGGGAGAAGGAGCAGATCCTGTCATCTGATGACTATGGGAAGGACCTAACCAGTGTTGTCCGACTCTTGAGTAAACACAAGGCGTTTGAGGACGAGATGAGTGGCCGCAGCGGCCACTTTCAGCAGGCGATAAAAGAAGGTGAAGACATGATTGCGGAAGAGCATTTTGGGTCTGAGAAGATCAGAGAAAGAATTAAGGATATCCGGGAGCAGTGGGCTAACCTGGAGCAGTTATCTGCCATTAGGAAGAAGCGGCTGGAGGAAGCCTCTCTCCTTCACCAGTTCCAGGCTGATGCTGACGATATTGATGCATGGATGTTGGACATCCTCAAGATTGTCTCCAGCAATGATGTTGGCCATGATGAATATTCCACTCAGTCCTTGGTCAAGAAACACAAAGATGTGGCTGAAGAGATTGCAAGCTACCGGCCGACCATCGACTCTCTTCACGAGCAAGCCAAGGCCCTGCCACAGGAGCACGCAGAGTCTCCAGATGTGCAAGGCAGGTTGTCTGGAATCGAGGAGAGATACAAAGAGGTTGCTGAGCTGACCCGGCTGCGTAAACAGGCCCTGCAGGATACCCTCGCTCTCTACAAGATGTTCAGTGAGGCAGATGCTTGTGAGCTTTGGATTGATGAGAAGGAGAAGTGGCTGAATAATATGCAGATTCCAGAGAAGCTGGAGGACCTGGAAGTGATCCAGCACAGGTGAGAATGCCTTTACCAGGAAGTTTGGGGAATACTGGGTGGAAGCGTTTTACCCCAGCTACCTTTCTCAGCCTGCCTGTGGCTCAGATTTTCTAATGCCTGGGGATCTTGTGTTTGTTTTCCCCTACCCCAGGTTTGAAAGCTTGGAGCCAGAAATGAACAACCAGGCATCCCGTGTGGCTGTGGTGAACCAGATTGCCAGGCAGCTGATGCACAGTGGCCACCCCGGTGAGAAGATCAAAGCACAGCAAGATAAACTCAACACAAGGTAAGTGAAAGCCTCGTGCTCAGAAACATCACACCAGCTGGAGCAAGTATGGTGGGGTCATTTGGGTGGGTTTTTTTAAATAGGCTTTTTAAAAATATTCTGATGCTGTTACCTGAAGTATCTTCAAGGTAGGCCTTTAAAGCTTCAAAAGGAAAGAGTTGTGTCTGTCAAATACTTGACTATCAAATGGAGTTTTGCTCTTGACTTAATCAGGCTCTAGTGTGTCAGTACCTTGATTTGATAGCTGGAAATTGACTGTAATAATTACTAAGATGAAAAATAAATCCATGTAGTTTTGTGTAAACTCCCTCACTTTTCAGCTTCAGAATAAACCAAGGGAGTGTAAAAAGTTGATGTAACTGCCAATTTTTCACTTGAGGAAAAATTATACTCAGTGTGCTGGTACTTGTCACATTCTAATACACACCATATCCGGGTTAATGATTGCTTTGCTAGAAATACTGATGATGTGGGAAGGACTGAGAAAACGCTGAGTAGCTGTGTTTACCAAGTCAGTGAGAGCAGCTGCTGTGCTGCCACGTCTTTTTCCCACAAATCTCATTTTTTCTGCTCTCCTCTCCTCACACATTTCAGGTGGAGCCAGTTCAGAGAACTGGTAGATAGGAAGAAGGATGCTCTGCTTTCTGCTCTGAGTATTCAGAACTACCATCTTGAATGTAATGAAACCAAATCCTGGATCAGGGAAAAGACCAAGGTGATTGAATCCACACAAGACCTGGGTAATGACCTGGCTGGAGTGATGGCCTTGCAGAGGAAGCTGACAGGCATGGAACGGGACCTGGTGGCCATCGAAGCCAAGCTCAGTGACCTGCAAAAGGAGGCAGAGAAGCTGGAATCGGAGCATCCTGACCAGGCACAAGCCATCCTTTCACGGCTTGCAGAGATCAATGATGTGTGGGAAGAAATGAAGACCACCCTGAAGAACCGGGAAGAGTCTCTGGGAGAGGCCAGCAAGCTTCAGCAATTCCTGAGAGATCTGGATGACTTCCAGTCCTGGCTCTCCAGAACACAGACTGCAATTGCCTCTGAAGATATGCCCAACACCCTGACAGAGGCTGAGAAGCTGCTCACTCAGCATGAGAATATCAAGAATGAAATCAACAACTATGAGGAAGATTATCAGAAGATGAGGGACATGGGTGAGATGGTGACACAAGGGCAAACTGATGCTCAGTATATGTTCCTACGCCAGCGTCTACAGGCTTTGGACACTGGATGGAATGAGCTTCACAAAATGTGGGAGAACAGGCAAAATCTCCTTTCCCAGTCTCATGCCTACCAGCTGTTTCTCAGAGATACGAAGCAAGCAGAAGCTTTCCTTAATAACCAGGCAAGTGGTCAAGATATACCTGACTTCATTTCTACAGGTTGGCACTGTGTACTGCAAGCAATTAACAGACAAAGTCTGTGGGCAGGAGAGGCACAAGCAGAAAAATTGCCCTTTTCTAACTGTGTTTTACTTCAAACTGTTCTTGGGAAATATCTCTTGTTGGAGCAGCAGCATAGCCTGAGTGTAACAATTTTCTCTCTGATTTCTTTAATCCCAGGAGTATGTTCTGGCGCACACGGAGATGCCAACTACACTGGAAGGTGCAGAAGCTGCTATTAAAAAGCAGGAGGATTTCATGACTACCATGGATGCCAATGAAGAAAAGATCAATGCAGTTGTGGAGACAGGCAGGAGGCTTGTTAGTGATGGGAACATCAACTCTGATAAAATCCAGGAGAAAGTGGACTCTATTGATGACAGGTAAGGGAAGAAGGGTGGTACAATGTAGCTGTTCCTGCTTTAATTCTGTTCTCTGAGAGATGCCCTTTTCCAAAATTGAAAGGCAAAGTAACAGTTTAGAAAACATCTATTCCAGACTGTTTTCTTTGTCTCGTGGAAAAATAGGAACTGTCATGTTTCAAGAATGTGCCAGGCTAATCTTAGTTAAATAATACCTCTGCCACTTTCTAGAGGCTTGGTAGGTAATGAGCTCCTTACCCAGAATTTGGCTGTTTGGGTGTTGCTGTGTCGTTCCTGGAGTATGAACAGGCTTGATGCTCTGGTGGGAGCTGTAGCAGTTGGCTGTGTCTGGTTCCACAAGTCTTAGTTTCCTCTGCTGCCCCGAGCTGGTGTAATTACAATAACGTATCCCTGTCCTTCCTCTGGAGAAGGAATGTGGCTCTTCAAGGGTGTAATTGGCATTGCATCCACCCCACCTGTTCTACTTTGAACACCTCTTCCAGCTTGTCTGGCCCCTCTGAGATCAGATTAGGAAGCACTGGTACAAGTGTGTCTTTCATCCCAGAACAAGTCCTTTGCTTTCTCTCTCTGGCTGTGGCACAGAGAGAAAGTTTCTTTTTCTTTGAAACCCAAATGTTCAATTTTGATGGCTGTTGTTCTTTCTACTTTTGGTTTGGATAACAGTGGAGTCTTTCAAAGCACTGTGAGTGTCAGAACACAGCAGTGAGCTGTGAAGTGTCACTGATGACCCTCCCATCAGACTTCCATCCCCCCACAGGTGGTAAGCTCGAAGTTCTCCAGATGTCTTCATCTCCAAGGAGAGACTGAACTGAAGTAGTTCAGAAAATACGGTATCTTTCCTATTTGGGCAAAGATGTCCCTCTCTGCGTGCACCCACTTTAGCCATGCCTTATGTCTTCAGGAAAGGTAGCTCTTCTGTTCCCAGAGCTTGATGAGAGCCTCTGACAGCTGAACTCCCAGGATACCCCATGTTTCCATTCTTTCTCTAACCAGCTTCTCTCTAGATCCTGGAGAGAATCTGCAAAGGCCAGGAAGAGAACATTATGTGAAAGCAATCAAGGGGACAACTAGGACAATGATTTTCCTTATTTACCTTCTCTAAGGGCCATCTACTCTACGTTTTCACATTCACTTAGGAAAGCCAGAGAGTTTGATCCCAGCCTTCTGGTCAGGTGTCCTCTTTCTACAGCTTTTGGTATATTAAAAGAAAGCATCCAAGGATATTGTAGCAAATGGCCAGCTGCATCTTACTGCCCTGTCTGAAGTGACTGGAGTGAGATACAGCTCCAGCCCATGTCCTGTGTGCTCTGCAGAGGCTCTGGTGGCTGTCACCCCAGTGCAGCTGCTCCTCTGTGCTCTGTGCTCCTGCTGTCTTGCCTGAGGGACATGTGCTGGAGTTCCTACTGAGACGGAGCATTTCCTCAATTCCAAAGCTATTTATGCCGAGTGCTGCAAAAACCATCCGGTGTGCTGCTATCCAGGAAATCCGTGTGATTGCTCCCTGAGTCTGGGGGGCTGATAAGCCTCTGGAACAAAGCCTTGGAGCTGCATGCACTGGGAGGGGTAGCAAAGGAAGCCTCTTTGCTTTCACAAAAAGTGGTTCTCCGAGCCAAGCTCCTTCTGGATGTCTAACAAAGGACCAAAACAAACAAGCACAAATATGTGCAGTGGCTCCATACTTCCCACAGGGAACTCTTTGTAGTTTCTGGTATTGTTGAGAGTGGGTTTTGCAGTTGTCCTTTCGAGCTGTTCCTGAGGTTCTGGTCCAACAGAGAGGCCCTGCCCTGGGATGGTTCCCATCTCAGTAGGGATGTCACAAATGGGAGGAAAGTGCAGTAGGAAAGAAACATGTCAGCACAACCTTTTAGTGCAGTTCATAAGCAAGAATGAATGGGCATAAGGACATGGAGTAAGGGTGAGGGAAGGAGAAGGTGAGTTTGCATCAAGCTATCACCAATTAGCTTTTCCAGCTGGGAAAGAAGCTGGTCTCCCTGTGCAGCTGCCCCTGCTTGTGTGACTTCTGCTGCTCTGATGCATTTTCTCCTCCATTTTCTCTTGGAAGAGCATTGGGGAACTGCCCCTTTCCATGTCCCTCCTCATGGCCTCTGATTCTGCAAGGGAGATTTAGTCTAAAGACAATGGCAGATCTGGCACAAGATGTGATCTAAGCCTGCTTTATATCAGCTTTTGTATTTGTGCAGCTTTCTGTTCAACAGAGAACAGAAGTAAGTTTTGTTCTTGCCCATTCAGAAGGGTGAGTGCCTCGTTTGCTGGAGCAATGAAAGAAGCTAAAATTGCCTTTCATATATCTCAGGATTCCTAGCAGGCAGTTGCATTCACACCACATGTAAGATTTATTATTTCTGCACAGGCTTTGAAACCCACAGGGTTACAGTTAAACCACAAGTGGTTTTGTCAGTTTTCAGCACTGTCAGCATTCTCAAGGGCCTCTGGGAGTCAGCTTGGGGACACCAGGCAAATTCTGGATTAATTTGTGTCAAACACCTCCTTGTGCTGAACAGATCTTACAGTTATGGTGTATGTCATATGTGTGATATAGAATTCAAAACCATTTTAAATAACTGCAGCGCAAACTATTCTTCTTCCACAAAGTGTTCTAGCAAATTAGTAAGAAGCAGTCATTGACAACCTTAAGTGTGAATTCTCTAAAAAAATTGAGGGATATTTGAACAAGGAGTTAATAATATTTAGGTACAGCAGTCTGGAGCAGGAGAACAGACTAAATAACTTCTGAAAATCCTTTACTCCCATAAAAAAGTCAGTGATGAAAACACAGGAATTCCTGTCTGTTCCTGCAGTGCCCATCCTCAAAATGCTTCTACTTTGTTATGGTTCAGCCCTGTTCTTCAGCAAAAACTCATTGTCCAGTCTCACTCCAGGTCATCTTGAACGAAACAACCTTGTACAGTTACATAGCTCTAAGCACCAGAGATCGCATTTGTTATGCTGTGGCATCATCTGTTTGATGATATCCCTGTGTGGTTTTCTTCAAAGTCCTTCTAGTCAGTATTTACAGCATTCTATGGGAGAGATTTTTATTAGTTTTTTAAAATCTCGGTTTTCTCAACATAAGAACTTCTGTACTTATCTTAAATCTATTCAAGCACCATGAAAGTTCTCCTTTAAACTTCATAACACGTGTCCTCTTCAGAATACATGAGTCTGTAATGTAATCTAGCTTTAAATCTCTGAAATCAGCCTGATAAAATCACCCAAGCAGTTATTTCCTTAATTTTAACAACATTTCCAGTGTGTTTGCCCAGGCATATAAAAGCCAGCCAAGAAAGAGTGGAATCAAACCCAGGGATGTTTAGCGAGGTTTTTCCTAAGGCACAGTTTGTGTCTTTTCCTTTGTGTTCCCTCTGCCAAAACTTTAGACTCACCTGGGCTTGGACTTCAGGCTCTTTCTTTGATGGTTCCTCAAGTCTTCCTTGCCTATGCAATTCCTATGCAATCTATAAATCTTTTTTTTGACTACACCTATAGAGATGCTGCTTGCCTGGTTGATTGAAGGCAGCTGTTGAGGCCAAAGAGAATCAAATTGTAGTCCTGTGAAGGGTTTTCTTGTATTCCTCTGCCTACAGACCTTTTGCTTTTATAGAAAATGTATCTCCAAGTATTCCTTGTGTTTCTGAAGTCACTAAGTTGGTGCCAGAGAGCTTGCTGTGGTAACTTACTGCAGATCAAGAAAAGTGGTGTCATAATCCATTTGTCATCAACATGTAATTTATGGTCTTCTGAAGTATCATGAGTCTCTGGAGATCTCCATTAACATGGATTTGTTTAGCTTTTGCCAGCATGTGCTGAGCTCATCTTATAAATTGCCACCCTTTAAAATAATTTCCAACTCTCAATCCATATTTATCTTATTACAAATGGCAGCAATATTTCACTTTAAACCCCTGTACAGTGCAATAGGAACAAGCCTAGCACGGTGAGCAGTAAATAAAAATTATCTTCGTTACTCTGTCTCTTCCTTGTAAATTGCCTCATAAATAATGAAAGGATGGAAGGGCAGGGATAACTACTCCAAATTAAGCATTTTTAAAAACATGCCCAGAGGTACCTGGGGAATCAGCCCCATTTCATTTGAAGGACCCACCACAACCTTTGAGACTGCCAGCATGACTCATCCTTCAAGGGGCAAACAGTGATTAATCAAATTAGGGCTTCTGTATTAACCTTTCCTTCTCTTCTGGCTGGTCTTAAACACTCTGCAAAATATGTTCGAAGTGCATAAAGCTTCTGTGTGCAGAACCACACAGGAGTGCTGCATGTGGTTAAACATAGCCTTGGGAAGGTTCTGCCCAGCTCAGCTTTGTATGGGACAAGGAGGTGCTGAAGGTATTTTACAAAGAGCATTCCAGCAGGTGGACCCTGCAAGGGCCACACAATGTCATCTTACTGTTGCAATTTGCAGTTTTCTTATGTTTTTTGGCAAACAGCCTGAACTCTCCTGTGGGCTTGAAATGAGTGGATCAAATTCTGTCCATAAAACGTTGTGAAACCCTGCTGACTTCAGAATGTTCTCTGTGTATTTAATGAGTCACAAAACCAAGGAGATGCTGAACTTCAGTGAGCCCATTAAATAACACACTCCAAAGTGTCCTTTGAAAGGCAGCAAAGGACACACACCACAAACTTACCAGCATCCGTAGTCCAGAGAGGCTCCAGAAACCAACAGTGACCGTTTTTCATGAAATGCCTGTTTCATTTGCTTTCTCTATTGGTTTTTTTTTCTGACCAGACATAGGAAGAACCGTGAAGCAGCCAGTGAACTTCTGATGAGACTGAAAGATAACAGGGATCTCCAAAAGTTTCTTCAGGATTGCCAAGAGGTAAATCATGCTCTTTCACTTTTATTGTTGAAAGCTGCATCCTGCAGAAGATAATTCTTACTCCATATTTTATGAGGACTGGAATGCCCAGTCATCTAGTAGTATTTAGTGTGGAGTAAACAAAAAAAAAGAAAAAAAACAAACAAACAAAAAAACCCCAAAAAACAAAAACAAACAAACAAAAAAAAAAAACCAAAAAAAACCCCCAACAACAAAACACTGCGAAAAAGAAATTTTTTTTCTTTTTTCATGAACCAGATTTTCTTTTGTCATATAAGCTAAAGACATAGAAAACTGTCAAAAGCAGTGAAGATTTTCTGCTGTGGTATAAATTATAACCGTGTGGAATGTGGTGGGATTAGCAGTGCACTTACTAAGAGTTTTGTCTACAGCTGTACAGATGTATGTGGCCTGGTGCAGGGGATTTCAAGTGATTTCTAGCAAACATTAGTCAGAAGAATAGGAGGTCAAGAATAAAAAAGGAGCAAGATGAACCTGTGTCATTTATGTGTGATTTACGTGATGGTTTACATGTGTTTAAAATTGTTAAGTATTATAACATTTGAAAAAAGAAATTATTTCCAAATTTTCTAATCTCTTACATGGACTGTTTACACTGAAGGCAACATTTTAAAGTTTGGAATACTCTTGTTCCTTGCACAAGGAATTAATCAAGTAATTTTCAGGTTATTACATGTAGTACTGGCAGATAATAAAGAATTTTGCCTGTTAGGTTTTGATCATAAACTGGGCAAGTGGTATGTGCTGCTTGGTTGCCTGGATTCAATCTGTTTCCCAGCATTGCATAAGCTGACTGTGAGCTTGCCTTCGATTGCTCCTTCCTTGGTAGTTAAAACAAGACAGATTAGCAAAAATTCTGCTGTTATTAGCAGCAGCTTCTTCCTTCCTCTGTGGTAGCTCTGGTACAAAGATTCCCTGGCTCCTGGGGCTCTCTTGGCCTCAGTGTTAGTGTGGGTGTGTTCCTTAGGATCTGATTTTTCCCCTATATCACTGGAAGAAAAAGGAAAGCATAAAACCTCTAGTGTTGGCTGCCTGAATGCCTCTCCTCTCCCTTGTTTTTCTCCAGCCACTAAAGCATGGCTGTCTCAACTACACGGTTCAAAGACAAACTTAAAATTACCCAAATGTCAGGGATTTCTCCAATCCTCTTTGAGAGGACATTAGCTTTGGTGATAATTGAAGGGCTGTTTCCTGAGAAAACTTAGAATTTACGTCAGTGTGGGGCCTGCTGACACCTCCGTTGGGCTGGAGGGTTTGTGATGGAACAGCACTGTCCTGTGGGGTGGAAGGGAGCCAAGGCAACACCTCCCCCTTGGCTTTTTCCCTGTGAAAGCTGGGAATTGTTAGGGAACAGCTTTGAGCCAGTCCCCATTTCACCCGGCAATGATCCTTTGTCCTTCCTGCCTGCTGCTGCCTTAAGGACAGCTTCCCATCTGTGTGTAACCTGAGGAAAGGCAGAGTGTTTTCTTCAGCTCTTCCCTTCCCAGGGCAGCCACATTGTCACTGTCACCCCGTGCTGAGGTGTTTGAGAGTGTGGCCTCCTGCCCCTCGCTCCTTCCTGCAGAGCGGGGGAGGAGGGTCAGTGACACTCCAGAGCAGCAGGATTATTCTCCTCACAGCAGCCAGCAGTGATAAACCCCCCTCTGGGGTCACAGATGAGGAAAACCAGCAGATTTTGTTGTTGTGAGGAGTCTGGCTGTTTCTTGCACTCATCAATATAAATGTGTTAAATAAATTTGCTGAATGAGTGAAACGGCGACAGCAGAAAATCCTGAGTGGGGGAGATGTGATAAATGTTGCCATTTAATTTTCTTTGACTTCCTGCTCTTTCTCAGCTCACCTTCCAAGTGTTTACAGCTGACCTTCCCCCTGAGTGCTTGGAAGTCCCAGCACTGTCTGGGCTCATTTCTCCAGGGACATGGCGAAAGCTCTTGGCAAGACTCTGCACTCCGAAGTTTCTCTCCCGAAGTGTGCTGGCAGGATTTGCCATGTGAGCTTCTCTGCAGGATAGGCTGGCAGCTTGGCTCCTGGGAAGTGTGGCAGCATTCAGAGCCCTTTCCCCTTGCCTTGCTGTTGCCCTAGGCTCACAAGAGTTTGTGTCTGCATTTCCCTTCCTTCCTGATGGGTTGGCACTGCAGAGTGGCAGCCAGGAGCAGGAACAGGGTCTTGTGTACAGGTGCAAAGAATGGGAGGAAGCCTCCTCCTCTTCTGGCCTTTACAACTTCTGGAGAAATAAATACTCCAAGTGTCATTTTGAAGGCAATTTAGGGAACTGTTTTATTTTTTGAAAACCTACTTTCACACTCAAGGTACTGACTTTTAGTGCCTGTAGTGGTTGCAAAACCCAGATTTTAGCAGTGAGCCCTTAAATACTTTCTCTGCATTTCTGTGCTCTGGGGGGTTTATCCCAACAGGCACTGGCTGTGAACTGCATGTTGTCCCTGTCTTGCCTTCCGCCAGCTGGTAACAGGAATGATCCAGCCTCTCCTTGGGAAGCACTTTTAAATCCCCAGAAGCCTTTTAATGCTGTGGCTGAGCAAAAGCAAACAGTGAAAACCAAGCAGTGCAATTTGCAGAGCAGAGCAGCTGTCTCCTCTCCAGAAAGGCAGGAGTAAAACCACTGATTCTGGGTTATAGCCTAACCTCCATGTAGCCTTTGACTGTTCAGCATCACAGTAGCCTCTTCTAGTGTAAACTTTTACTTACAAAGCTCTTCACTAACATGAGCATTTTTCTGTTTAGACTTGATGGGAAGATGCAATGAGGAGTTTCTTTGACTGCTCTTATAAGTTTTCCCTTTTTGGGGAGGAGTGCATTTAAGGGACCATTGAAATTTTAAGGGGCAGTTGAAAAGAGGCTCATAAGTGATAAATGGAATTTGTTGCCCTGTGTCCTGAGCACACAGCTGAGGCCTCTGTTCTTCTCCCTTTCTGGGCTGCTTGCTCACCCAAGTGCTGTTCTAGAAACCAATCTGACATTTGTTTTTACTTTTTCCGCTGTAAATACGCAGAAAATGGACCTTTTCAAATTCTATAAACATTGCTGTGAATGTGTGGTTTTTATCCACACCTCAGGGATAGATGAAGCAGCCAGACTCACCCTGGGAGGAAATGTGGTGTTGGCTGCTAGGATCATTTTCACATTCCATTTGCACTTGTAAATCAACTGTCTCTTAAAGTATTGGTTTTCTCTAGTGGTGATATGGAAATTGTCCCCAGTGCCATTGTATTTGCTGAAAATCAGACAGAAAACAATCTTGGATTTTATATAATGGGGAAAGGAAAATCTCCAGCACCAAAACACTCCTGGAGATTGGATAAATAAATTACTTATGTAAACCTATACAGAGAAAAGACTGAGGGGAAAAGGTACAAATGTGCTGTGAATTAATGGTACAAAACCATCTCTAACAATCTCCACAAAACCATCTGATGAATAAGTAGGACATGTGCCCTTGTTTCTCTTGCTATTGAACTGGGTGGGACCTGTGTGTTTGATTTTGCTTATCACAGAGGTGATTCCTTTCTGCTTGAATCAAGGGTTATTTTTGTGTTGGAGATGCATGTTAGAATTGAACTGTTAAGGAGACAGATCCTTGACTGAACCCTGAGTAAATCCCTGAGTAAGAGCAGTCTCTGAATTTCACACACAACTCTTCTGTAGAGGCATCTCTTTATCCTTGATCTTGAGGCATTTCACGTTATTTCACACCAGGAATGTTTCCTCACACCCACATGTTCCTTTCCAGCTCTCCCTCTGGATCAATGAGAAGATGCTCACAGCCCAGGATATGTCCTATGATGAGGCGAGGAACCTGCACAGCAAGTGGCTGAAGCATCAGGCATTCATGGCAGAGCTTGCATCCAACAAAGAGTGGCTGGAGAAGATTGAAAAAGTAAGTAAAGAACATCCAAAAAATGCCCAGGCTGGTTGTGCACAGAGATGGGATCTGCTCTTCTGCAGAACTGGTCCTTAAATCACCTCACAGCTAAAGGAGAGCTAAAGGACTCCAGAGGAGATTTCTGGTGCATTGTGTCTCCATCCAACCCATTTTATTCCTCATTGATGTTAAAGGTTTTTTATCCAAGACATTCACTCAGACATTGGCTAAGGTGCCTGCTTAGTTTTGTCTAGTCTTTCCTATCTGCCAGAAGGAAGGCACGGGCTAAATTTCATACCCAAAGGATAAGGTGGGCAAATGTTGGGATTTGAGCTGATAAAGTGGAAGCATTTCCTGAGAAATAACAGAATATAGGGAGTAGCTGAGTTTATTCTTCTGTGCTGCTAAGCTAGTTTTCATTCATTCAGAACTATAACCAAGCCGCCTTTCCCCATGCAAAATTAGGGCATGAGGTAAAGAACATCCAGTTTTGTGATTAATTAAGATTCACAGCTCTGTATCAAATTATTTGAAGCTTTAATATGCTGTGATGAGCTGTACTTTCCCCCCCATTTCTCTTGTGCATATCTGGAGCACTGAAGACTCTCCTCTTTAGCTCTGACAGTGGGTTTCTGTTCAGTGTAAGTTAGCTTAATTGCACATTTCCTCTCCCTCTTTGGCACTCCATATCCCATTAGAGGCTTTTCTGTGATCTACAAATAGCAATACCCTTTAATGGTGTCATTACAAGGCTGCTCTTAGTACTGGAAGTTCCTTTATAGTGATGCTAATACATCTTTCTCCTTTGCCTCTGAAAAATCAGATTGCAGCAAAGGACCAGGGTTGTGTACAGAGTTGTGACAGTCCCTGGATTAACATTCATATGGAATGTGCTGTGTTGGGGGCAATGTTGCCATCTGCACCCAGCTAAAGAGATGGATAGGGCTAATTAGAATAAAGACAATTATTTCCCAAACTCTCCCAGCATTATGCTGTGTGTTCATGGTTCTCTGGTGATGTGGCCCCAGGAAATGGTGCCTCAGGAAACACAGTGTGTACAGCTCCAGCTCCCTGCTCCATCCTGCCTGAGCCATGGCCCCAGGAGTTCCCTTTGGGGAACATGTGCCATGGAAAAGAGAAAGGAGGCATTGCTTGACCTTCCCATAGCTACAAAACCCTCTTCCAGGCAGCAGAGGGACCTGGGAGCTGATGTTCTGGAAGGAAGGAGTCACTGGATAATTGGAGATAGAAAAGGAGTGGTTGATGCTGCTAGCAGATGAGGAATCTTGAGTGCTTATAATCAGGATAATTGCCCTAACGGGCTGTGAGTACTCCCAAGGAGGTACTATTTCCTTGCTCTTTGCTTTGCAGGAGGGAATGCAGCTCATTGCAGAGAAACCAGAGACTGAGGTCGTGGTGAAGGAGAAGCTGACGGATCTCCACCAAATGTGGGATGAGCTTGAATCCACCACCCAGACCAAGGCTCAGCGTCTCTTTGATGCAAACAAGGCAGAGCTTTTTACCCAGAGCTGTGCAGACCTGGATAAGTGGCTGAATGGTTTGGAGAGCCAAATCCAGTCAGATGACTACGGAAAAGATCTCACCAGTGTCAACATCCTGTTGAAGAAGCAGCAGGTAAACAGAGCATGGGGTGCAGCGGGCAGGCAGCAGATACCTGCACTCAAATGAGCAGGCAGGGCAGGCTTTCAGTTTAGAAAAGGAAGAACTGCTTTTCTTTCTTCCTATTCTTTCATTTACCTTTAAGAAGAACGAGAAATTCATCCAGCAACAAATCAGACAATAAGCATTAACATGGTAAATCCTCACTGACCAGCATCTGTTCTCCCTTCTGAGGAAGCTGTTGATGTGCCCTAATTGTATGAAAAACTTTCATCTTGGTTTTCAGGACCTTTTTGCCATGTTTCTGTTTAGATGCTGGAGAATCAAATGGATGTCCGTAAGAAGGAGATAGAGGAGCTGCAAAGCCAGGCAAGGGCTTTGAGCCAAGAGGGCAAGAGCACAGATGAAGTTGACGGCAAACGCCTTACTGTAGAGAAGAAATTTTTGGAGCTGCTGGAGCCTTTGAATGAGAGGAAGGCCAACCTGTTGGCCTCCAAAGAGATCCACCAGTTCAACCGGGATGTGGAAGATGAAATTGTGAGTATCAAAGAAATCCTGTTCCCCAGCCAATAGGAAAATGTTGGAATACTGCTGCTTAAATGTGCTACTACTGTTGGAAAACAGCTTGTGTGCACCAGCCTCTTTTTGCTGCCCCAACTGTGTCTGGGGTTGCTTGAAATCATGTGTACTCCTCTCTCTTTCAGTTGTGGGTTGGAGAGAGGATGCCTATAGCTACATCTACTGATCATGGACACAACCTCCAGACTGTGCAGCTACTAATAAAGAAAAATCAGGTGAGTAGGTGCTGTTAGAGCTCCATACCTGCTATTTGTCCTTAGTGATGACTAATCCCAGAAGGAAATGTTTGGGGTAAAACAATGGGTACTGTGGTGTGACCGCAGGTGGTGGCAGAGCCCCAAGTTGTCCACATGAGCTGATGGTGTGTGTTTTGCTGCCCCTCTAGAGTTGACCCCTGACTTGTATTTCTTTTTCATTTGTGCATTGTCTCATCAGTCAATTTTCTCCCATGTAGACTCTTCAGAAAGAAATCCAGGGCCACCAGCCTCGTATTGATGACATTTTTGAGAGGAGTCAGAACATTATCACAGAGAGCAGCCCCAATGCTGAAGTTATTCAGCAGAGACTTGCAGACTTGAAGCAGCTGTGGAACCTCCTCATCGAGGAGACGGAGAAGCGCCACAAGCGCCTGGAGGAGTCTCACAGGGCTCAGCAGTATTACTTCGATGCAGCTGAGGCTGAGGCCTGGATGAGCGAGCAGGAGCTCTACATGATGTCAGAAGAGAAAGCCAAGGTGAGCAGCTCCACAGTGACATGACTTTGGCCTTAATTGCTTTGCTGGAGGGAGGCAGGTGACATAATTTAATGTGGTACTATGAAATGGTAACATAAAAAAATTTAACTTCCTGGTGAAGCCTCAAGTGATCATGGCTTTCATCTGTTCTGACATCTCTGATAGTGTGCAGGATAGGCTGTGCTGTATGGAACCAGGGAGCGTCCTCACACTGCAGAGGGCAACTCTGTGCCTGCCTTCACTGCAAGGTCAGGATTGCCAGTGTGGTCCAGTTCGGTCCAGTTTTCTGTTAGTTTTGAATGACAGCACAATGCACCTGGCTGTGAAACGGGGCCTGGTGGTCAGTGAGCTGCTGCCACTGTCACCAGCCTTGACTCTCAATGACCATCAGCTTTGATTTCTAGCTTCAGACCCATACCAAAGAGAACGTAAACTCTTGTTTTCCAAGGAGGTGTTAGTGCTGGACCTTGTTTGTTATTGACATAAATGCACCATGTTTCCTGCCCTGGTAAAATAAAGCTCAGCTTTGTATAAGGAGAACACATTCCACAGGTGTTCAGCCTTCAGTTAAAAATGGCTTGTTTTCTTTTTTCATCTATTGCAAATAACTCACTATGCAAAATATTGTATTGAAAAGATTTATTGACAATATCAGTTAACACAGAGAATGAAGCTGTTTTTCTTAGTTCTAACAGTGCATAAAAAGTTTTGATTTGAACTTCCCCAGACATTTTGGTGTAGAATCCGTTGGCATGGACTGTGTAGGATTTTTCTTTGCCCCATGCTGTTGTTGAGATGCCTGACAAGTAGTATCAGTGTCTTAATTTGTTCCATGTTTCTGAGCCTTGCACCAGTGTTGTGGAAACACATTAAAAACTTTGTAGAAGAGGAAACTCAACATGCTCAATGCCCAGCTGATGCAACTTTGTTCTGCACTCCAGAGGGGTTGACGCATTATCTTTTCCCTCATTATTTTGCTTTCTGGGGGTACCATTTGCTGTGACATCAACTGTTCTATACCATTGGCAGGAGTTCTTTCTTCAAGCTATACCTTGGAGCAGCCCCTTCTAGTTCTTCCTGTCATTTTCTGTCACCCTTACAGGATGAACAGAGTGCAGTTTCCATGCTGAAGAAACACCAGATTTTGGAACAAGCTGTAGAAGATTATGCTGAAACTGTGCACCAGCTTTCAAAGACCAGCAGAACTTTGGTGGCAGATAATCACCCAGAAAGGTATAAACTGCCATTTTTAATTGGATCATGAGTTCTTTTAGTAATTCAGTCCCTTCTTTGGGTGGTTTTGACATACAAAGACCACAGCAGAGAGTAAGTAGCTCAGAGGTTCATGCAGAGGCAGAGAAGTTCAGCCTCACTCAGTGCAAGGTGTCTGTTGGACCACCCTGATTTGGCCAGAGGTAGGATCAGTATGTGCAGCTGCTGATTTCTGGTGTCTCTGGACACATGGAGTACTTGTCTGTTATGTCTCCTGCGCAGGCTGCAATGTCATGTCTGCCAGCACTGCTGAACCTCATGGAGGCGTAGCAGTCCTCAGGCCAAGGTCCAGACCTGCTCTTCCAACCAACTTTAATGTCCAGCAGAGGTTACTGTCATTAATCCTTCTGCAGTGCTCCCCAAGATCTGTCTCTTCTGTTTGAAATTCCAGCAGAATCAGAGCCTGGAATCAGATGCTTTAAACATGGGCACATTAACATCTTACTTTTGGTAAATTTATCTCATCTTTTGTAAATGGTTTTCCCTGGAGGAGAACTCAGGAAGCTTAAGAGCCATTTTGCTGTAAGAGCTGAAGCTCAGCAGATAGAATTCTCCACTGGCTTCAGCTGCAAGGCTGATTCCATTCTGAGGCTGATGTATTTAACTGCTCAGCCTGCACAGGCTGGAAGGTGGCACTGGTCTAGGACAGACACACTCTGTCTGCAGTGGAAGGTCGTTATTTAACTCTAAAGCACTCTCTCGTGGTCATGGTTGCTTCCGATGAGACTAGATTTCCTCGCTGAGCTGTCTGTGTACTGGAATAATACCATCAGCTTTACAAGGCAGATGGAAGGCACTTCGACAGCACTGTATGGCTCAGACAAAATAGAGGCAAAAGATACAGCAAGTAGAAATATTAATCCCTTGTGCAAATGCTGAGCTTTAAGGAGTAAGAACCCCATGAGTGCTGCTGATCTCTGAAGAAGAGTTTAACTGAAAAGGAACTGCTCCCTGCCTCAGCAGCTCAGATCCTGCCTGTAGCTTTCGGAGAAGACTCTGGTGTGATCTGTGTCCAGACAAATGGAGAGCTGGATTACAGCTCCCCTCTCCAAAGTCAGGGGTTTACAGTGCAGGACAGACAAGCTCCGTAGCTATTGCTGTCACCTCTGCCAGCAGAGGATTGGTCCAGCATGTCCAAGTCAAATTCCTGCCTACAGCAGACGTGCATTCTGTGGATTAAATACCCTGAGTGACTTTTATTCCTTGCAGTTTTCCCCATTTGGTTTTGCTTGCAAAGGCACTGCAGACTCAATGCTGTTTGGTTTTCCAGCGAGCGCATCAGCATGCGCCAGTCCAAGGTGGACAAGCTCTATGCGGGCCTGAAGGACCTCGCTGAGGAGAGGAGGGGCAAGCTGGATGAGAGGCATCGGCTGTTCCAGCTCAACCGTGAGGTGGATGACCTGGAGCAGTGGATCGCTGAGAGGGAGGTGGTGGCGGGATCCCACGAGCTGGGTCAGGACTATGAACACGTCACGGTGAGTCCTTGGTGGGGCGTTTCCGGGTGCTGCTCACAGGGGCTGGCTTGGCTCACTCAGGTTTCTCTGTAGCCAAAGTGCTGCATGAGCCTCTTTCTGTGCCTTGCAGATGCTGCAGGAGCGGTTCCGGGAATTTGCCCGGGACACCGGGAACATCGGCCAGGAGCGGGTGGATACTGTCAACCACATGGCTGATGAACTCATCAACTCCGGCCACTCAGACGCTGCCACCATCGCCGAGTGGAAGGACGGACTCAATGAGGCCTGGGCAGATCTCCTGGAGCTCATTGACACGAGAACACAAATCCTTGCGGCCTCTTATGAACTGCACAAATTTTACCATGATGCCAAGGAGATCTTAGGACGTATCCAAGACAAACATAAGAAACTGCCTGAGGAGCTTGGTAGAGACCAAAACACAGTGGAAACACTACAGAGAATGCACACGACATTTGAGCACGATATCCAGGCCCTGGGCACCCAGGTGTGTGGCAGGTGAACTCTGGGTGTGGGAACCTGAGCTGCAGAGTTTGCTGCTGCCCTGGGCCCCTCTGTGGCTGGGAGACAGAGTACTGCTAGCTGCTTCCCACGTGTAGTGCTGTGGGAATAACCTCACCTGCTTCCTTTTCTTATCTGTCTGTCTGCTGCTCTGTCATTGTTTTCGGTTGATTATCTGAAGTAGCAATCTGTAAGTACACGGGCTTCTGAACATGTTGGGAATTGTTGGATGTTATTCCATTTCCTGTCCTTGGCTGAAGAAAAAATGAGAAAGGCAGAGAGCTTCTATATTGATTTAAAGTGCAAAATATGAAGGAATGTATAAGCCTGGTTGGTGTTTTAAGGTTTGGTTTTATTTTGGTTCTTCAGTTTAGATTTTTTTGCTCTTGAAAACACGAAAAAGCCCCAGTCAAACCCTTTGTGTCAGGCACTATTTACTCTTCCTTTCTGAGAGGCAAAGACCTACACAGAGGCTTTCTGACTTGGTTATGAACCTGGGCATTCTGAATTAAATATGGCCTTTCTTGGTGCTTCCTAAGAGCAAAAAGAGATTTAAAATCCACAATTAGGCTAAGATTTTTAAAAGCATCCAAACTTGATCTAATTCTGAATCTTTTGAAGCCAAGGTGTGCCAAGTAGAAGGTGGCAGCTGCTCATACAGCACAGGGGGGATTCTAAATCAAAATGCAACATTCAGCTGCCATAAGGAGAATTTGGGAAGGCAACAAGTTGCTTAAGGAATGGAGGAATCACAACTGACTGTATTTATCGCAATAGGTCAGGAAAGAACTTTTATGGGCCAGCTGCCAGCCAATTCTCAGTTATGTTGCAATTTACACCAAAACAAAGGGCATAGAGAAAGCATTTGATTTTCCAGGTGTTTTATTTTCAGAAGCCATAGATTTTATACAGAAAATAGGAGACATTTACAAAACATCAATCCCAGTCTCTCAGAAAGGTAATTATAATCAAGACCTAAATGAAGGAATGTGTAATCACAGCACAGAGCTGTGGGGAAGGCACTTAGGATAATTTCTGGGTGAAACAATCAGAGCACCTAGGTGGATCATTTTGAGAGAAGCACGGTCTCTGTGCCTGTAGCTAGAAGGCTGTTTGATTTGATGTTAAAGAAAATTAATTTTTAGACAAAAGCTAATGGAATGTTTCCTGGCTTCAAAAATATGGAAAACAGTCAGGAATTAGCATTTGCCATCCCAAGACAGTGTTTGAAAGGAAAAGATTTCTAATAGTAGACAGTTCCACATTTTCTTCTCTTTGAAGTCGTTATCTACATTTTTGAAAAATAACCTCTGTCAGCTGCACTAGAAGTTTGGATGCGAAGTTCCCAGGTGCCTTTGTCACTTGTTTGAGAAGAAGGGAATTTGATGATGAAAATGGTCCCCATTTGGCCTGACATGTAGCAGACACTTTGTTTGGGCACTGTGTCTGGTGGCAGGTTCAGGCAGTGGCAAATCTTTGCTATTTTGGGGGTTCCTTGACCCTACAGTGATCTCTGAGGGGTAATGCTGACTTACCAACAGCACAGACCTTTCTAGTGTGGACAGATGAAATCCATTTGCAGTGACTTTGGAAAGCCCCTCAAGTGATGAATTAGCAGATAAGTGTCCCTGTATTTGTGACCCAAGAGTCACAAACCCATCGATGGCTTTGTCTCTCCCAAAACTGCTGTAGGTGCGACAGCTGCAGGAAGATGCAGCGCGCCTCCAGGCTGCCTACGCTGGGGACAAGGCTGATGACATCCAGAAGAGGGAAAACGAGGTCCTAGAGGCATGGAAGGCACTGCTGGATGCCTGTGAGGGCCGCAGGGTGAGGCTGGTGGACACAGGAGACAAATTCCGCTTCTTCAGCATGGTTCGGGATCTCATGCTCTGGATGGAAGATGTTATCCGGCAGATAGAAGCCCAGGAAAAACCAAGGTAATGCAAGGCATCCCTTCTTCATCCAAAGATAGGACTGCAGGTCACCTGAGGAACATTTGTAGGGCTCAGTATCACTAAGAGTGGCTTTCAGAGCCTGCTGCTGCAGCAACTTGCTCATGTGGGTGGCTGCTAGAATAACTGCCATGGAAAATTGTACTCAAAAGGATTTGGTCTCAGACAGGGATTATTTGATCTCTGATTCAGGCCAGAATGGTGCTGTTCCTAGGGAAAGGCTTCCTGAACTACAAAGACAATCCAGGAATCAATCTTTTCCTCAATGAGTTGTGGGTCACTTTGCAAATGTAGCAGCTGTTAAATACGAAATCTGTGTTTCTGGTCATTTTTAGAGATGTTTCATCTGTGGAACTCCTCATGAACAATCACCAGGGGATCAAAGCAGAAATTGATGCCCGAAATGACAGCTTCACTACGTGCATTGAGCTTGGCAAGTCTCTGCTGGCCAGGAAACACTACGCATCTGAGGAGGTACCATGCTCCCTGCGCACAGCTATGGGCTCCTGGGGGTTCTTTCCGAGGGAGAATCCTGCCCTGTGTCACCCACAGAATAATGGCGTAATGACAAGTGTCACCTCAGGGACTGATGCACTTATGTTGGGAAATCAGGGTACAACTTCACTCTGGCATTTCATGGTGGGTAACAGAGGTGACATCGAGATTTAAAGTGTCATTTTCAGCCCAGAAAATGCGAAGAAGCTGCTTCATTCCATTCTGCAGAGAAAAGCTCTGGGATGGAAAGGTGTCTTCCTTAAGCAAGGGCAGAGGCAGGTGTGAGACAGCCTGAACTTTCTGGAGGGGAAATGGAATGCTGTGGAGAGACCTTCTAGGGGAATGAGCAGGAAAATGTTTGTTGTGCAGGGAGTAAATTCAAGGAATATTAAGAGAACCATATGCAAGCTTAAAGCCTTGATTTATTTTCTGAGATGTCTAGGCCAGAGGATAGAGGCTTAGCCCTTGGTTCTCCTGCCTCCCTTTGAGGAAGGCAGGATAACCAAACATTGTGAGGCACTTCCTTCTCAGGAAGGGGAGAGCTTCTGCAACAATCTTGAGCACCACATTTTGCATTATTCTCTGGAAAAGGGCAGAAGATTCAGTGCCTGATTGCACTATTTACATTTGTTTGCCCATTATACCCTTTTATCAAATACTCTGGGTGCTGTAGCTTTTAACAGACACTGAATGCTTATGCAAATGTGATATTTTAATGGAAATGTCACATTTATTTATACTTGGAAGAGAAAAGCAGCTGTTGTTTGCACAGTGAAATCACTTCCTCAGGAACTCCTGTCAGTGCAGGGTTGGGGGGAGCTGCTGCCTGGTGCTTATGTAACAGCCCTGCTCTCTGCTCTCCATCCAGATCAAGGAAAAACTCCTGCAACTGACAGAAAAGAGAAAAGAAATGATTGACAAATGGGAAGACAGATGGGAGTGGCTGAGACTGAGTAAGGACACCCTTGGACTTCTTTTGGGCTGGGCCATATCTAAACTTTCTTCATTGTGCCATTGAAAAAAACCCTGCAGCTCCTCACTTTTCTGTTACAGTGCTTGGAAGTGTGTTTGTGCTGGAATAGCTGCAATGTTCACACCTGTTGGTTGTTAAATAATGATGAATTTGAAACCAAGAAACCTGCACCAAAGGTCCTGTACTATATGATCAAATTTGGAGCTTGGTGCAGTAGCTCTACTGTATTTCCAGGTGTCACATTCCAATTTCTATGCTGAAATTAGTAGGTTACAGCAGGCTAGAACAAAAAAACCCACACTAAATTTGCAAAATGAAACTTGCATTTTTCCTTGAAGCGAAGCCAACAGGAGAAATGTCTGTCTTTTCAGTGACCGGTTTCAATGAACTTGGCTAAGGGGAACACTTAGCCAAGTGCATATACTTTGGTCTCTGAGCTGGGTTTAGGTAAATCCCAAAGCTGCCTGATGGCTTCATGATGCTCTTCTTTGTGACATTAATGTCACTGACACCTATGTCCTCTCTGCTCAGTTTTGGAGGTACACCAGTTCTCCAGAGATGCAAGCGTGGCTGAGGCCTGGCTGCTGGGACAGGAGCCCTACCTGTCCAGTCGTGAAATAGGGCAGAGCGTTGATGAGGTAGAAAAATTAATCAAGCGGCATGAAGCGTTTGAGAAATCCGCAGCTACCTGGGACGAGAGGTTTGCAGCACTGGAGAGACTGACCACGGTGAGTGCCTGAATCTCCCTGGCCATTCCTCTTGGCTGATGGTTTGGAATAACTGCCAGCATCACCAGCCTGTTCTCAGTTTGTTGGCTGATTGTTGATTGACCTCAGCCAACCACAGAGTGCCTGAAGTTTAATGTTCCTAGCCATACTAAAAAACCCTTTCTGATTAATTTGAATTCAACAACCTGCAAGGAAAAAGCTTAAATGATATATGACCTCAAGAGTCAGCAGGAGCTGTCTCAGACCTGGAAGTGATGACCCAGAAGAAATTTCAGAGCTGAACAGTTTGCTCCAGCCTGCTGCTGTACTGGTTGGCCAATTATTTTTGGTTAAAGATGACAGTGGTGGGAACAAGGCAGTGACAATGATGTTTGTTACATTGTGACTGCTCCAGTGCAGGGCTGTATTGTCCCCTAGGAAGACACAATAAGGAAAAAAAAAAAAACCCAGCCCCAATTTGAACACAGCTGCAATGTCAGTCATTAACTTGGAGTCAAATGCTTAGAGAGCATTTTACCATCTTTGGAGAACAATTTGGCTTTAGACACTACAGTTGACGTGGCCTGGGTTTTCACACACACTGAGTGTCACAGCTGCAGACAAAAGGAAGTGGAGTTTCTCAGCATCTTCACAAATCAGGCTGGTTTTATGGAGATGGGTAATTTCAGGGATTCAGACACATTTATTGGAAAGCACACAATAAGATGTTTCTTTTGGGTATTTTAATAACTTGGGCTGCTTTCTTGTTTGTCTGGGTTTTATTCTAATAGAATGAATTGGAAAATAGACATGGCCAGTGGTGGGCTGCTGTCAGAGGGTCTGATGCTGATGCCCTCCCTGACAAATTCAGTGCAACAAATGCTTGTAAAGGCCAATGCCTTCCAGTTTTATCTGCATTTGCTTTAATTTCAGTAATGTTTCAGAAAAACATAGAGTTGTTGTTTGTTTCTAGAACACCCCATGAAAAATGAGCAGTGTTTTTAAATAAGGAATGTTTCCTCTCCCAGCTGGAACTGCTGGAAGTGCGTCGGCAGCAAGAGGAGGAGGAGCGGAAGAGGCAGCCACCCACTCCAGAGCCCAAGGTTGCAGAGGATGGAGACTCCCAGCAGCAATGGTGAGCTGGACTCTGCACTTCCCTCAGGAAACCCTTGGGCTGAAAAGGTGCTGTAAAAGGAGAGGAGGTTGTATGGGTTTGTAACATGACCCTTTTTAGAAGATTTGGTGGTTTATGGGGACAGGACCTCTCCCAAGCCCCCAAATTCCCTGCTAAGTTTCCATTTTTCAGTTGTCACTGCTGAGGCATCCCTAGCCCAAAAGTAGGAATGCTGCTTTTGTTCCTGGGCCATGAATTGCAGTTTCTGAACAACCTTGGCTTTTTTCTTTGATGAGCATCATTTACAGATTTTAAGCCACATCCTTGGAACATTGACATTTATGAAATTGTTTATGTGATAGGAGGACGTTTATTTGTAAGGTAACTGTCAGTAAAGTCTGATTAAATCTCACTTCACATTGGATTTATTCAGTTGGGCCTGAGGATTTTAGGAACATGTTTGAATTTCTTAAATTGATATTCAGTAAGAAAATTTCATTTTGTTGAACAAGATGGGTAACTTCCAAGAACCTTATGCAATTTTTTTCTTTTTTCTCTCTCCAACAGGGATGGGACAAAAGGAGAACAGGTTTCCCAAAACGGTTTGCCCTCAGATCAGGAATCTCCACGGGTTAGTTACCGCTCCCAAACCTACCAAAACTACAAAAACTTTATTAGCAGACGGACAGCCAATGACCGCTCGTGGTCTGGACTGTGACCCACAGTATTGCTTGCAGCAACAGAAACCTTTTTTCAGTATGGTTTACTGGTACTGGTTTAATCTTTTGGCTTCAGATTTCCCTGCTGCTTTTCTCTTCCTTCCCATCAGTTGACTTTTATTTAATTAGCAGCCCCCTGGACATATATTTGCTTCACTTTAATCTTTGTTTATTTGAATCTCCTCACTGACACTCAGTTGCTTTAAGGTGACACATTTATTTCATGTTATTTACTGTGAGTTTTTCATGTCGCTAATAGTATTAAGGTTTTCCAGCGAAAGCGTCCTTTATATGAGTAATTGAGATGTAATGAGATTACATCCTAATGAAGAAGAGCACTAGGACCTGACAGGTATGACGCATCGAGTTATACTAACAGGTCTCAGCACGGCAACTTTATTAAATCAGCTGCATTAGCAAGCGTTACGTACCAGGCCAAAGATAATCCACATGAGTGAGCTGGGCAGGAAGGGCTGGGAGTGGGGGAGTGTGTCTGTGGACAAATAAAAGCCTTAAGGTTAGTTTGTATAACATTCCATGCAGAATGGACTCATTGACTGCAGAGACAAATAAACGTGAAATAAACCATTCAAAACCAGTATCTAGATTTATCTGGGGCTTTAGTTCTCATGCAGAGTTGTGATCTTGCTGTTTTGGGGCCCCATTTGGCCTCAGTCCTGTCCAGTTGGCACTACAGCAATTTGATTTCTGGGTGCCAAAGAGGCAGGGGTGTAAATGAGTGTAGAGTGTAGCCCCTTGGAAGAGGATGTGATGCTTTCCTTTAAAAACTAAATAAAATACACTGTCTAAGATCCCAGCTCTTCATTTTACATAGGTGCAGGCTGAATCCTCTGTACCTTTCTCACTCCTTCTTGACAGGGAATGTCCCAGTAGAGTCAGGATACATGCCAAGAATCCTCATGTACAGCCATGACAATGCTAGTAGATGTCTCTGGAGTTAATGCAACACAGGAGCTGAATCTGGCTCTGCACCCCACCCCCTTCCTGCAGAGCCTCCTTGTTTCAGTTAATGCTTTGAGTGAAAGGACACTTCTCTTTGTTGCTGAACCTGGCTCTCTGGGGTCACATTGAGTGCAGGAAAGGCTCCTGACAGCCTGGGATCTGTGGATATCAGGGCTCTTACCATGCTGCAGAGCAAACATGAGTCCCAGCTGAGGGCTGTGGCGGGAAATGCCTTTCAGCACAAGCTTGGCTTTAAGGTGCCCATCCTGGTTTAGGTCTGAGTCTGCATACAGACTCTGCCAATGCTCCAAAGTACACAGCGGTTCCACCTTTCTCTTTCTGGAAATAAAACCTTTTGGTTCTTCTTCAGCATTCAGTCCTGAAGTGAGCTGTTGTACATTCTAATGTTTATAAATTCTCTACAGTTGTGGCAGGGAATGTGAGGTGAGTTTCAAGCACATTCCAGATAATAATCTTGTTGGTTAGCACAGCCTTATACATTACCTGTTTGCTTCTTTTGAATTTTATTTGATTGCCATGCTACATAATGCATTTCCATGTTCATCTTTGCCATCTGCACTTCAGTCTTCCATGAGAACTTCTGAGCTCAGTTTGTTGAGTCCTGTGTTGCAATACCTTGGGTGTACAGAGCTGCATTAGTGAGGCACAAGATGTGCTGCTGTTAGTCAGAATTTTGGCTTTTGACAACTGGCTGAGCAGTGCAGCTGGATTGTTCTGTGTGGGCTGAGCTTGTGAACTGAGAGTGGTGATTGAAATGATGTGCTTCAGTAATTGTACTTTTGTCTTTCCACTTCATGATGCATGTTTGTGGTTTTTTTGTTTTTTTTTTTTTCTTCTTTTGTCAGGATAACAACATATAGCTTCTTAATGCTTTTAAAAATTCCATATGAATTTATGAGGATGCTCTGGTGGCTGCCTTGTGCCTTGAAAGTGTGCCAGTTCTCAAGGCAGGATAGCTGTAGCTTCAGACTCCACCATCTGCAGAGCTTTCACATGTATTCTGGCAAAAAAGTAGTCTGTAGAAGGAATTACAGGGATAGACTTTTTTTATTTGTATTAGTACACTTAGATAAGAATTCCAATTCTATGACGATGAAGAAAAAGTAAGTCATTGATTAAGGTCATCATTTCAGGCACTAGAAGAGTAGGATTTCACCTACTGTGTATCTGGCTAAAGGCATTAGGAAGGTCCTTTTGACAGAACAGCCTGGAGGTTGGCATCTGTTTGCATCTGAACCGGGCAATTCATTTGGTTCTTCAGCTGTGGGGCCTTGAGTCGATGAACTGAGCAGATGTTGCTTCAAGCACTGAGAAATCCAAAGGGGCACCTCTGTCATTGTCGCCACCTGTCTTGTTGCATGTCCCAGTGCTGCTTTAAAGATTTCCAGAACAGCCTGTAGCCACTAAAGCACTTCCAACTAACCCCTCAGGCCCCACTGAGAGAACTGTATCATGTATACAAGACCTGTTGTCTTGTAACAGGAGTTTGCTGTTGCTGTTTGTCCTCTGTGGCATTGTCTCCGCATGCTCCACGCATGTTTCCATTAAAGTGTGTTTAGCTCCTGTTTTTTCTCCGTTTTCATGACACATCCTTCACAGAGCTGTTCATGATTTATTTTGCTTGTTTTCTGTTAATTGTAGATAACATGTGAAAGCAAATAAAACCTGAAAGAGCATCAGAAAAGCTTTTCATAGCCCTTTTACAAGGTAGAATTTGACGTAGAAGGTGCAGGTCTGATGATGTAATTAAAGTTGGCAGTTACTTTTCAAAGCCACAGGGTTGCAGCACCCAATTCCATATTATTTCCTATAAAATCTGTTGAGTAGCTATGCAGTGGCTGCTGGTTTGAAACTGGTCTGGTTTACCTCAGATTAGGGGTTCTAGGTACCCCCAAATCAGTCCTATTTTCACATCTGGCTGGTACTGCTCCAGCAAATGCACTGCTTTCTGTGTCAGTGCAGAGACCAGATATTTCTGGGGAGGTTATTTAAATTGTGGAGACAAGTTCATGTGGGCTGTGTGATTCCTCAGTGCTGGTCAGAGGTAACAGGTCCCTCAGACAGGGCTCCAGCCAGCAGCAAAGCAGAGTTTGAAGTTCAGGAGCTGTCACTGGACAGAAAGGTGTGCAAGGGGCTCTCCTTGTTCTTGAAGGGATCTGTTGGATGGGTGGTTGACATGGGTGATGAATGGTGACTCAGGGGTTGTTCATTCCACTACTTGTGTTCTGGCAGTATTTGGATAATCTTCAGCCTCATCTATTTACCTTCTCCCCTGCTTTAATTCAACATTTTTATTATACTTTGAGATTTGGGTACAAGTAGTGAGGGTTGATGGCTTAGATTGATCCCAATTGTGAAGGAAGAGTGTAAAGCTATGTGTCTTTAGGGACAGAGTAAACCAGATCTGAGTGAAGTGCAATGTGAGCTGTGATTCTGTCCCTGTTTGAGGGTGTAGTGTCTGTACTCTGGAGGTTTAGGTTGCTAAAGGCAGTTAACCAATCCTTCCCATGTTCAGAGCAAGCTGACACTCAGATCTTTATAGACCAATGGTGAGGTACAAGGTGTGAGGCACAATAATGGATACTGGGCAGGTATAAGAAGTTTTAGCAGATGGTAGCAAACTTGAGTTTGTTGCATAATAATTCGGCTGCTTTTGATTTGTCCAGGCCATGTGCAGAAGTGGGAATGTCTAATTATTGTGCCATTCACAGAAACCTGCTTGTCTGCATAAAACCAGTCCAGAATGTTTGTAATCTACTAGACCATTAGCAGCACTGAGCTTTAGTAACTTGCTAATAATAATACTACACACTGGTTGTGTAACTCCTGAGCTGCTACCAACGGCTCTACACGTCAAAGTAATGGTACAAGAAAAAAAACAAAATTGGGACCAAGCTGTATTTCAAAATCCTAATAGCCATTAGGATTCCAATTTAAATGATTTTTGGATGAATGGCTCCTGAAGACGTCGCCAGCTTGACCAGTGAGAGCTGCTGGAAACACGGCTGCTCTCTAGACTATCGATCCCAGTGCGCCAGGCAACGCGACCAACAAAGCAAGTGATGGGCAAGGCCTTGGTTCTGTCTTTGTTTGGGGGTAAATAGCTGTGTGATGCTGTGTGACTGTGGTGGTTTTCAGTTCCTTTAACCAAAATCCAATCCACCTAATAAAGCCAGTCTGAACCAGACCTCAATCAATTGACATGTGACCTCATTCCCTTTGTCTTTACAATCCAATATCCTAACTGGGATGGTGGAGATGCATGGTGTAATCTTTCTAATTTCTGCATGTTTTGATTTTGTTGTGTCACTAGGGGAATGGGGAAAGTGGGGAAAGGAGCTTTTACAGAAACAAATCAGTTGCACACATTTTTGTAAATGCTCCTGGGTGATGGTGACATCTTTCTCTGCTGACTCATAGTTAATACCTTTTATGGACCTTTAATGCCCCTGTAATGCCATAAATGTACTTAAGGTGGCTGATGTGTATAACTTCTACTGTTCCTCTAGGTTTGCAGAAAGTGTGATTGTTACTGTTCCAAACATTTGAGTACTTAGCAACAGAATTGAATGCTCTCATTCTAGGAATAACAATATATAAAAGAATTGACCAGCAGAGCAAAGCACAGTAAAATTCACACTGATGTTCAGCTGCTTTTATTTTCCCATCTTTCCACCTTTAAAATGGGTACTAATCCATTCCTATCTTCTAATTTCCTTGGCCTCCTGTGTCTCCATGGAGTGCAAGAAAGAACTTACTGGCCTGTGTCATTGTCCAGGCAAAGTTTATACACAGCCACGTTGTGCAGGGAGACAGATTAACTGCAGAGTGCCTCAGTGCTGGGGGCTTCTGGATGAACGTGTTCTCCACTGTTCCTAGGTGGCAGAAACTGCAGAAACCAATGAAATGGTCAATGGAGCTGCAGAACAGAGGACGAGTTCCAAAGAGTCCAGTCCTGTTCCTTCCCCGACGTCAGACCGCAAAGCCAAGAGTGGTGTTCAGGCCCAGACTGCTGCTACCCTTCCAGCCAAAACCCAGGAGATCCCCTCAGCCCAGATGGAGGGCTTCTTACACCGCAAGCACGAGTGGGAGACACACAGCAAGAAAGCCTCCAGCAGGTACAGTGTATGTGTAATACAGGCAGGACAGCCCAGGGCTCTGCCCAAGTTGGCACACAAACATCTCCAGCCTTCTCCCAGCTCCCAGAGACCTCCCAGGCTCCTGCTGCTTAGGGGTGGGGCTGCAGGGCTGAACTCTGCACGTGGGGAACTGCAGTCTAAACGTATTTGGTACAAAAAGCTGTGTTAGCCACACTTGTCAGGTGGAAAACTGAGGCGGAGAGATACCACAGCTTAGTGGGATTTGATTCCAGATCTTTCAAATTGTACGTTACTACAAGAAAATAAAACCACGTAGGTGTGAGGCTGGAAATGTTCATATTCTTCTGACATTTTCTATTTGCACATTACTACTTCCCACCTACTCTGTAATCTGTTCAGCATGAACAGAGGACGATTGATGTGCCATAGTCAATTCTATTCCCAAGGAATGTCCTGCAGGTCTCAAACAGGTAGAACTTTGAGATTTGTCTGCACTGAAAAAGCAGACTGGGGTCCTTTGTAACCTGAGAGCTCTCAAAACCAGATTTATGCCTTGGCTGAGAAGGGAAAAATTCACAACAAATGCTGAGCTGTAGCAACATCTGTGGGATTTGATAGGAGCCAAAGCACTTGGCAGAGCTGAGATCTCAAGTGAGTACAGCAGTACCAGGATATTTGTGCCACTGGAGTTGTTCACACCAGACAACACCTTTGAGGCAGTGATAGCCACCATTACTAGTGTCTGGGTATTCTTATTTCCAGTAATTGTTAATTTTCACAGTTCTATTAGAGAATGAGAAGGATGATGCCACTAAGAGTATTTTTGTCAATGAAAGACTTTGCACACAGTCCATTTTATTCCATTCATCAGTTTACAGCACAATGAGAATTCCTTCTACAACAGAACACTGCCATTAAAAGGTCAGTCATTATCTGTCTCAAGAATGCAAAGTACCCAGTCTGCCAAACAGTCCTCCCACTGTGAGGACAGGCTGATGTGCTGTCACAGGAGGTCTGGGAATCTTGGTTCCCTTTGGCTTTTGTCTTAAAGCTGTGCTTCCATGAAAAAATTCACTGTCTGCAGTTTATGGCACAGCATAGTCTATATTCACATCCTCACACTGAACCAATCTGTGTTAACTTACAGAATTAATTACGTTTGGTATCTCCAGTTCCGCAGGTGAGAGCATTGGATTTATAACTGCTCTTGTTGTTTCCCATGTATCAAAGGTCATGGCATAATGTGTACTGTGTCATAAACAACCAAGAGATGGGCTTCTACAAGGACTCGAAAGCTGCTGCTTCTGGCATCCCTTACCACAACGAGATCCCTGTGAGCTTGAAGGATGCAGTCTGCGAAGTAGCAGTCGATTACAAAAAGAAGAAGCATGTGTTCAAGCTCAGGTAAACCTGGGGCAGTGTTCTGCCCTTGGGGAAAGCCATGGTGGTTGTGTTCACTGGGAAACCCAGCCCAGGAACTGACCACGAATGTTAACTTCAGCACCTGCTTTTCTGAGCAAGCTCTTCCCAATAGTGAGTTGTGGTCTGCTCATCAGAGCGAGCAAGCACAGAACAATTTTACAATAATCAGAGCACATTCATCAGATGTGTTGCCTGCAGTAAGGGGCCTGCCTGCATTTCACAGTGCTGAGTTTTTCAGCTGCTCCCTCTAGAACTGATAGAGAGCAATGGTCGTGGTTCTGCTCTTTTCCAAATCTAGCCTCTTGTTTAATTTTTTCAGTATGGATTTAGGAGACTACTGAAGACATCTCACATTTGCAGGTCTGGAACATATAGTTACAGACAATTTCACTCAAATATGTAAAAGACCTGTTGCTCAAAGGTTAAAACAAAGGCTTTTCCTTTGGAAACTCTTTGGTTTACTGAACAATCTTCTAGTGCCAACAATTAAAAAATATTTATTATTGCACAGCTGCAAGCTAATCCTGTCAAAGAAGACTTACTTTGTGAACTGATTGGGCCACGTATTCCAAGACCAGTGTTTTGGGGCTTTTTGGCAGAGCAGGAGTGGTGGTGGTTTAATTTTATATTGGTGCAGGAATCCTCTAAAGATCATAGAATCCCTATCTGGGGAAAATTTGCTTTATAGAAAATATACCTGGAAATATATAGCAAATATTTGGGGAAATGTACCTTTCTTGAAGACAGGCCTGCAGCTATGTGATTCATCCTTCAGACTATTTTGAGCCTCTTTGAATTGCTAATGGAAATATATGCTGTTCCAAATGCAAAGTTAAGCAGAAAAACCAACTGCCCATTTTTCCCAGTGCTCCATCACCTGCATCAGGGCCCTTGGTTACTTGCACGTAGATATTTCCTTTACTCAAGCACTGTTATTTTGCTGTTTAATCTCTAATTTCATTTAATAAAGAGTTGTTAAAATGCTTGCTTTTTGTTGGGAAAGATGGGGAAGCCTGCAGCAGAGCTCTTGCTGCCCAGCCTCCTGCTTGTTCTAGTGATATTCAGTTGGTTTTTCATTTCTGTGTATCATCACATACATTGTTAAATATATCCCAGTTAAACCACTGTAATGGTTTTATGTTTATTTGTTTCTGTTTGTTAAATTTAGTGTAGTGGTTTGAGTGTGGGTTTGGGTTTTTTTTTCTGCTGTGAGATAGGATTAGGAGAAAAGTAAAGTAGGCTTAAATTTAAAGGGTATAAAGATAGATTTAATAACTCACACTAAAGGAAGAAAATTAGAATTAAAATGAGACTTTTAAAACACTCTTCCTCCCCCACAAACTGCTTACTTTCTTATAAATAACATTAAGAGATAAAACTTGTGATTTTTAGTTAGTTTTATTATTTAAAAATAAGCTTTTATTAGTTCTTTGGGAAGAGGAGTCTCTTATTTTACTATGGAATTTTTTCTACTGATAACTCAGAACAGTTTTCTTGTGGGTTTTAACAGTCACAAAAACAGCTGCCTGGGGACTTGCTTTTGTTAAGTCTTTCTTATATCACACAGCCTTCTTGTAGTTGTTTTATGGGTTATGGATGCTTTGGGGTATTATTTCTAAAGATAAATAACTCTAAAGGTAAAGGATTTTTTAACCTAGGGAACAGAGATGTCTTTTTATTTTTTCGTTGGCATAGAGGGCTTCTTATTTTATTTCTTTTTGTTTAAACATTTTATGGGATTACAGGATTATAGCTACTAATTCAGTATTTAATCAGTCTATCACAGATACTCTTGCTCGAATTTACAAATTTGAATAATTGTCTCTTCAAAATGCATATTTTTAATAGTTTAAAGGGATATACTAATATACTGTAGTTTGTTACTATAGCTCACAAGAGAAGTCTGGCTTAAAATGGTAACTCTTTAAATCCCTTCCCACAATTAGATTTTTATTCTCTTTTCACTGACTTTCGTCTCATGCCGTGTTTTCTTTACATTTATTTTATTTTTTTCTTCTTACTCAGAGAAGGGTTAGGGTTTGGAAGTTTCACTTGTGTTAGGAAAGAATTAATATCTTGCTTAGTGCTTGTGGTGGTTATATGATCTTTGCTGGGCTGCGGCTCTGGTTGTATGATTGTGGAATTTAAAGCCGTGCCGATGGGGGAGGCTTAGGAACTGCGGATAAGATCTTAGTGCCTAGGCTGGTGGATGCCTCCCCCCTCGGTCAGGTGGGGTGGGCCTGGCTCAGAGCTGCTCCCTGGGGCCCGGGGGGACATCACCTGATGGGGGTTGGGGGGGTGGTGGTAGGGCTTTAAAGTTAGTTAGATGTTGAGTTGTAGCCTCCCCTTCCCCCCACTGGCAGCAGAGGGGGCCCAGCCAGGCCCCGGTGGGGGCCACACAGCAGAGTGGGCCGACCCTGTTACCTGTTTCAAAGCAGGGAGGAAAAGGGCAGTTTCCTGGCATCCTCTGGTATTTAACCCTGTGTGTTTACAGAGACATATTGCTTTCTAATTAGTAAGTCAAGCTGCCCACTTTAAAGCTAATCACTAATTGGTTTAACTATAACTTCTTGAAAAATCACTTCTCCAATGTCAAACTACCACAACTACCTTAGTAAAATCAGTGGAGGAGTCAAACAGAAGGCAGACTCTGACCTTCACTCTGAGGAAGAGGCAGCTGCTCATCACTAATAATCAAGAGTAGGACCTTGAGCCAGCATCACCATATCTACAAGAGTAGAGCAGCTGCAGAGTTTTGCAGGGTTTTCACAGGAGCCGTGAAAACTCTAGGTGCTGCCTTTTTTCTTTTGAAAGTATTGAGTAAACTTTGATTATGTATTTTGCAACAGAGAAAAGATGTACCTGAAAGAGCAAATACTGAGCCAGTAGCCACATGGGAACATGAGCACTACCCTGAGCATGTCCAGAGTCCAGAGCTACCACGTGTGTGGCTGCAACAGGGGTTGTTGGAGGCATTTGGCACATGGGCACTGTCCCATGCAGTCCTGTGTGCCCTCAGCCTGCTCATGTACTGGAGCTGAACAAGCAGTTGAACCAGTGTGACCAGTACTGATCTAAATTTGTGATGATGTTTTCTTTCCAGATTGACCGATGGCAACGAATACCTCTTCCAAGCCAAAGACGATGTAAGTGGGTTTTTCTTATGGTTTATTACTGTGCTATCTGTGCTGTTGTACCATGGGCAGAAGCAGCTGCCAAGAGCTGGTGTGCAGTCTATGTGTGGGTGATGCATAGGCCCAGGGCTGCTCAGGTACAGCCTCTAGGAGGTGTCTCTGGAGGTGCACAGCCAGAGGGGATGAGTTGGGGCTGTTTTGCCTTGCATTTCCACCCGTGTTCTTTCCCCCTCCTCACTGTTGTGAGAGTATGTGCTTGTTGTAACAGTTTTATGCCCTTGGGGTTTCTTGAAGGAGGAGATGAACACGTGGATTCAGGCCATCACATCAGCGATCTCTTCAGACAAAATCGAAGTGTCCCCAACCACCCAGAGCACTCCAGCCTCCAGTCGTGCCCAGACCCTGCCTGCCAGCGTCACAATAACCAGTGAGTCCAGCCCTGGCAAGCGGGAGAAAGACAAAGAAAAAGATAAAGAGAAAAGATTCAGCCTTTTTGGTAAAAAGAAGTGAATTCCATCTCCACACGCTGCACTTCTCTGACCGTTCCAGTGGAATTCCAGCATGCGAGCTCAGAACCAATACGTTACTCTCTGTGCCTCATGTTCCTCAATGTGATTGACATTTTTTTTATTTATATAGCGTTTTAAAATAAAAAAAAGCCAACAACAACAAAAAAATCTAAAGTTACAAATGTATGAGGTGCATTGGGCAGCTTCTGTAGGAGAGGGAGGACCAGGTTTTGGGGGTTTGTTTTTGGTGGGGTGTTTTTTGTTTGTTTGTTTTTGTTTTGTTTTGTTTTTAATGAAGTTAATGTAGATTAGATCTTAATATTTAAACTGTTCCTCAATTTTGTGAGGCTGTCTTGGAAAATAACCCACTCCTAGTGCTATTGGTATGCAAGGCAGCGGTGCTTTCAAATCTACTGTGCACATAAGAAACCAATGTACAAATTCTTCAAGGCATTCACTTCCAGTTAAGGTTGTTATGCTGAGTCCTGACTAGTAGAGCCTTCCCTTGCGATTCTAACAGGAATTAAAGTGGTAGTGTGTTCTCTTAGCTGTAACAGAGTGCAGGTATGCGTTGACTCACAGCCCAACATTGGTTTAACACCACCCGAAGTGTCCCCGCATCAAGCATGACAGATAAGAATGTTGGTGTTCAAGATGGATTAACAGGCTGGTACAGTTTTAAATAAGCTGTAATTTCAAATTTGTTTTCTTTTTTTTTTTTTTTTTTTTTTTTCGAAATACATTATATTGTATGTTGCAGATAATTCTAGTACAAAGTATAATAAGACTAGATGTATAATAAACCCTTTAAAATCATCAATAAGTGTAAAAGTGGAACTGAAGCATTTACTGGAAAAGTAATGTTACTCAAATGGTTACTTGCTTGTCAGCTGCAGCACTGTGTGTTATAATTTTGCTACATTACCTTGCTCTTTGATACATAGTGTGCATTTCTGTCACTGTAACTATTGTAATGAAAAATTTTCATCTTACTGCACAATCAAAAGTTACATTTAATAGGAATGAACTTTCAATGACTGGGCCTGTAGTCAAGAGTAGTACTGGAACTGGCTTTCAGTTGTATCGAACTGTACCTCTAGACTTTTACCCTATCTGTTAAATATATGCGATGTCATTAAATGCTTTTAAAACTAAATATGCTGGGTAAGTTTCTTATTTCATTTCTGACAATGTTAAATCATAATTTTGAAAGATGATCAAAAATAAAGTTATTTTAAAATGTCATCTCTCCTGTGCACTGAAACTGATGTCTTCAAATGTAATTCCATTCTTTTGTGCGAAAGTTCATTCTGAAATAGTTGTTTTCTCTCTTCTCACTTTTCTTTCCCTTCACTTCCAACCTGCCCTCCCTTTTATCCTGCCTCCCAAATTAAGTGCTAAAAATAAAGAGAAAAAGAATTAAATTAATATTTTGAAAAATACTCTGATATAGATACTTTTTGTGGGAAGTGAAACCAGCAGAGTGGATGGGACATCAGAGCACATCAGAGGCTGGGGCAATGGAGTTAACTGAACATTTACCCGATGGAGGTAAAGCTCCATGTTCCAGCTGACAGCAAAAGGACATCATTTTGCGTAAGCACCGGTCTCCTAAGCTTTCTACTCACCTTTTGCTCAAGTGCTTACGTCCTTTCCTTACTTTGGATGCCACCTAGGGAACCATCTAATAGGAACAGCTCTAAGAAGCTCAATGTCTTTTAAAGTCAATGAAATGTAAGGAACCTGAGTTTTAATGTATTGTGATTGTTAAAATACACTCAAATATTAATTTTGGTAGTGTCTTGGTTTGAAAGACAGGTATCTGGATAATTCAAATCCCTCCCTCCAAATTATTATAATTTAGGAAAAAAAGAATTAAAGGGGGCTTTTTTTTTCAGGTAGAGTTATGGGAATAGGAAATAACAACTCTTTACTAGCATGTTTATCAAAGCAAACAAAACAACAACTACAGTATTAATAACAAGACAGTACCAAGAACCTTGAGGGCCTTGCTTCCCAAAACCCAGGACACTTTGGTCTCGGTGGCTCGGTAGTCTCGGTGGCTCCTGCACGGAGTTGGAAACAGTGCAACGTCACGGGCTGGTAGCTGGGAACGGCAGGATGTCCCTGGCAGGGCCGGGGGCTGGGTGTCCCAGCAGGGCAGGGGGAAAATGCAGAGTCACACTGTAGCAAAAAAAACAAAGCAGTGCTGAAGTAAACACCACGGTGGCGGACAGGTGGCGGACAGGGCCTGCTCCACTCCAGCAGGGCAGGAGGAGGCGAGCTCAGAATTCCCAGGCACGTGAGCAGATGATGGTAGATTTTCCAGGACCGGACTTTCTGGTGACAGTGGAACTCCTCCTGCAGCAAGCAAAACAGGCTGGCTGTGTCCTCTCCGATGAGTGCCCAGAGAGTAAGAGAGAGAAGCTTCCTCCAGCTCTGTCTTTTACCTGCCCCCTGAAACTCACATTATCTCCCCCTCCCAGAGCAACTCTCTTTTGGTCAAGCGCCCTTAAGTACCAAGCACTTTGTCTCCCAGTAACCATGGGGAAAACAAATTCCTTAAGCAAAAAAAGGGAAAAAACCTAACCCCCAACAGGTAGAAAGCAGATAAACTGCAAACTTAAGTGTTTACAAGTGACAGTTTCCTGAACATGTGACCAATACAGTGTCTTAAATAATTTTCATGGAGTGTATAGTGTTCTCTGGGTTTTTCTTGTTTTCCAAAGTTTTTGGTTATTAAGCAATGGAATATTCATGTACACAAGTTTTTACTCTGTAATGTTACATTGTTCTGTCTAATTATTAGTACAATGTAGGCTAACACTGCTAATTCATTAGAAAAAGCTGAATTTTAGCCTTATTAGAGACTATGAAACAATTTTCTGAGTTGATTAATGTGCACAGAGATGTTGATGTTTTACATATGTGTCACTTCAACCGAGCCAGTGCAATGAGCAGTCAGGCAGATGGACCTTGTCATGAATTGTATAGAATAATTCGTGCAGAAAAAATTAAAAACTACAGCATTCTTGTAACCAAAGGCCAGTGACAGCGAAAAAGCAATTTGCATAAGGTAGTAAAAAGAGAAGGGTTCAAATAAGCAAGATATAGTTGTCTCCAAAGATGTTTATTCCAAAGGATCTTCTTGTCTGGCAAAAATTGCAGCAATATGCCTCCGATATGCAAAAACCATGTGCATTCGATATGCATAAGATAATATTCATCGCCAGGATATTTATTCCCCAACAGAATTCCAGTAACGAGATGATGCAGGATAGATATGCAATCCCAATTACGGGAGACAAGATTGGCAACAAGAAAGAAGAACTACATGAATATGCTAAAAGACAAATTCAACTCTGTGCCCTGTAAACCCCCAGAAAAGTATAAGAAGGAACCCCAAAAAGGCAGCATTTGGGAACCACGGGGTTTTCGAGCAAGAAAGAAATTTTGCAAGTGGTTCACCCAGCACTGAATGCTGGCCCAGTGCTGTCAGACTTTGCTTGTGGCTTTTACGATTTTTATTTTGATCATGGAATAAATTCCTTTTAATTATCAAATTGGCTGATTCATTTATAACAGACCTTGACAGCCTGTGGTGTGTGGTACTGTGGTGATTTGGTTGAACATTTCCTTTAGAGTTGTTTTTTTGTTTGTCTCACTCCTTACTGGAAGTTGTTCCCAAGAATGATTTGAATAAAAATCCTGTCTGGTTAGGGACTGATTGGAAGTTGCTGAGGAGCAGGAGTGAATCCCAGTAAGCCTTGGAGCCTCAGGGACCAAGGGACCTGCAGAGAGAGGTCAGGAGGAGCCTCCTTGTACAGAGCCAAGTCAGAGAAGTCAGGTCAGTGCACACATCCATGTGCCAGAGCAAAATAGAGAGGAATGTGGGAATCTCTTGGGTCATGTGAAGGGAGGGACTGCTGCTGGAAAATACCAGGGAAACAGGAAACTGCAAAGGTGGGTGATGGAAATGGGGCTGAAATTGGAGCAGGCTGTCACTGCCACCAGTGTCACCTGCCCAGAGGTGGCAGTGATGCTTTCTGAATTGCACCAGTGAACATGGCTGGACCGCTAACAGATGAATGGTCTGTTCCTCCTGGAGCCGCACTGAAGGATGAGGATATCTAGCACAGCGCAACACATTACTGCAGCTGTTTTGTACCTAAATTGTGATAGTTCCTCTGGAGACACATTGCAAAAGTAATATAGAACCTGAACCTTGAAATTTTCAAAGAAAATTAATTAAGGCAAACAGTTTCCCAGCAGTTTGCCTTTGTGTTGCTTGTCATTGGTAAGAAGAGGAATTGTCCTGTAGTCAGGTCAGTCTCCTTTTTTCCATCTTAGAGGGATCCTCACATCTAATTCTAAGCTGAGGGAAGGTGTCAGAAGGTCCTTCCCATATCCAGGCAAATTGCGTACAATGTGGGGAAAAACCCCAGAACTTCTTAGCCATTGGAATTTAGTATGTATTGCTAGGAGGGTTTTCTTTTAGATTAATGACAATAATCTGTTAATCCGTCTGTTCTGCACAGGGAATATGCTTTGTGGCAGTGTTGTAATTTGTAGGATGATGATTAATGGTAATGGTAAAGGAAAAGAAAGAAATTATTAATCTCTGTCCTGGTGAAATATTGGTGTAGATATTTTTTCCATTCTCCATGTTCTCCTTTCTTATGTTAAGTTCTCAGACTTTGAATGGGTACGGTCTTTCAGAATCTAAGTTTGCAATTAATAACTTGCACATATGAGAGTTTTGCTATTTTTGGTGGCTGGGTTTTTTGTTTGTTTGGTTGGTTGGTTGGGTTTGGGGTTTTTGTGGGGTTTTTTGTTTGTTTGGGGGGGTTGTGGGGTTTTTTTTTTTGGAGGGGGGGTTTGGTTTTTTATTTGCTACATTTGCTAATCACAGGTGGCTGAAGAAATACAGAAACTTAAATCTCAATGAGTAGGAACAAACATTAGTCCTTTTCATTTAAAAAACATAATCAGAAAATCAGGCTGTTCTAAATCCCCGATTAATGTTAAGAATGAAATTACTGGAAGAAGTGGACAACTCAGCCCTGTCTGTGGACTGCCCGGTGGAAGCCACCCCTTCGGCAGGTCGCTGTGGTGTGTCCGGAGAACCCGGGGAACGTGCCGTGCTGTGTAAGGGGGTGCGGGGCTGGCGTGTGCCTCCGCTGCCTCCCCGAGCGCCGCGGAGCCGCCCGAGCCGCACGTGGGCGCATCCGCAGTGTGTCATAATGCAGCACAGCCCGCCCGCAGCCCGAGCGGCCGGGCTGCCGGGGCCTCGCCCGCGTGGCAGCCCCAGGACACACGGCCAGGGACATCAAACCAGCTGCATACCATTCAAACACCTAATGGAATGAAAGGAAAGCGTTTTGTGCGTCGAGGCCTGCCGGATCCTCCCCTGCTGAGCACCGCCCCGCAGCTGATCAACCTGGCGGTGGTGAACACCACAGCTACAGTTCGGTGTGAATACATATTTTTCTGTGTCTGAAATATTATATTCCTAAGCAAGGAATGTCACACAATACTGCTTCTCTGTTAGATGAAACGCTGGGGTGGCTCACTACGTTGTAACGGCAAAAATTATCTGGGCCTAAGATGAATTTTGTTACAAGTCTGTTGTTGCTACTGCTGTTCTCTTCCCACGCCCAGCTGAGACAAAACTGTCCCTTGCTCACCGAATGCCGGCATCGTCCATGAGAGGTCACTGTAGCCAGCGAGATGCTGAGCTGCGGCGGAGCCGCTGCCACCGGGACGGTACACCGAGGATTATTGGTGCGCTCGAGAAAACGACGAGCTCGGATCAAAGTTCTCTTCACTCAGAAAGTCAGATTTCTAAGGAGTTATGTAAACTCGTGGCAAGATTTAGACACGTCTCAGCTCAGCTCAGCTCATCGTAGGAGGGAAGTTGAGTCAAGTATGGCAGCCAGGATATGGAAAGGTGAGGAACTCCACTATCCTTGCTGTGGCTGGAAAAAAGGAGGTTCTGTGGGAAGATCAAGCTTTCTGTAGTGATTTTAAATTGGTCACTGAGGTTCCATGAAGAGATGGCAGAAAGGCAGCCCCTTAGGCTGGATGAAGGCAGGTAGTATGCTGTGAGAGATGGGGTCTGGGAGATCTTGGGCTGCTGTGTCTGAGTTCAGAGGTGTGATGGGTAGGTTTGATCCATCTGCTGTTCCTGGCTGTCCTGCACAGCTCTGGGACAGCAGCAGAACCAATCTGTCATGGTTGGTCAGGACTTTCCCTCCAGGCTGGTTCTGGGAAGAGCCCGGTCTGCCAGGTCTCTCCAAAGTGGACGTCAGGATGGAAAAGGCTCCATTTTTTCTTTTCTCCTTTTCCCCTAATGCTGTTTCTGGCCAGTTCCAAGCATTTCATTAATGCAAATCAGTATTTCTGCCCACAAGGAATAAGAGCTTAGAGCCAATTACCCTGTTATGATTTAGTAGTTAAATTGTAAAATCACCAAGAGGCATCAGTCAGGATTGGATTAATGTAATGCCAGGCAACAAATAAACAGAACTAGATCACAGTTCCTGCTTCTGATCCCACCCCTGAGTTCTTAGGGATTTTATACAATTTTAAAAAGCATTTGCAGCTCAAATAAGAGGTACCAATTTTGAAATACCAATCCATATGCCATCTCTGTGCATCTGCTCTACATTCATCCATAAAAATATGAGTTATAAAGGCTATTTTGCGAAGCAGAGATCTAGGACATAACACAGATGTTTCTGGGAGGGAAAACATACTGTTCACTGTTAATCACAGCTCTTGGATATGTACAGAGGGGGAGGATGTGTCACAGAGGACTGGAGTTCATTTGAAATGTGGTGCTTTCTGGCAACTTCTATACGAGGCTTGCTTTAAAGAAGCAAACCAAACCAAAACAAAACCACAAACAAACAAAAAAACCCCAAAAAACACCACTGAAAAACCAACCCCAAAGCCCTCAAAAAACCCAGCAGCAGTAGCAAATGGTCCCTTTGGCAGAGTGGTGGCTGTCACTCAGGTACTACTCATGCAAGATGCTACATTTGTTGCTTTTTACATTTCATATTAAAAAAAACCCCAAAGTAGTAAAGTTACAGGGTATGTGTTCCTGGCCAATGGGCTCCTTGCCACAATGAGGAAGGAAAAATGCTGCTGCTATTACCAATTTATGTCTCTTTTAATTACGTTCTTACAGTTATGTGAAAGTGGAAGTATATTCAGACTACTCTTTTTTGAAACAGAAATGCCCTTTTTAAACTTAGGTTCACACTTTGTCTTGGCCTGTTTTGCTCCTTCCATTCTTTTTGCGATGCTGAGGGCTCCAGAACCTAGAATTAACACCCAAAAACCAGCCCATGAAAGCCTCCAGGATATTTACGTTGTGCTGACAGTGAACAGCAGGCTGCAGCATTGAGAAACATTCTCAGCAACACGACAGCTCCTAATAGGAAAGTAATAATCCCTTTTTGTTTTAAATTGAAAAAAAAATACACATAACCTCATGCTTAAATTAATTGAACTTATTCAATCACCACCAAAAATTTACTAAATTCTCGAGAGTATAGATTATAGAAAAATGAATGAAACTGAACTTGTGTTGCTCCACATTTAAGGTTTTTCTTTGAGGTTTTTATGGGATGTTCGTTCATTTAATTGCTAAAATAATGGTAATAATTTTTTTTACCCTAAAATGCAGGATATAAATTTTCCTAAAGGGTTATATTTAAAGTTCAGCTTGACTGCTGTTGCTCACAGAGAAGTGACAGACACGGCAGCAGAGGCTTGAAACTAGTTTTTTATTTGTACTGGTTGGACAGGTGGAGAGCCTATCTGTCATATTGATTAATTTTATTATGTAAATTAGATAATTAATGAACAACAACAAAAAAATCATAAAAAGAAAGCTGTGATCACATGGAAGTTATTCCATTGAATAATACCAGGGTGGGAAAGGATCAAGAATTCATTAGGGGCAGTGGAGGGACCAGTATTGATCTGTTCACTCCCGTGACCAGGACCGGACCCGAGGGAATGGCTGGACCTGTGTCAGAGCATTGGGCTGGATATGAGGGAAAGGTTCTTCCCTCAAAAGGTGTCGGGCACTGCCCAGACTCCCCAGGGAATGGTCACGGCCCCGAGGCTGCCAGAACTGCAGGAGCACTTGGATAGAGCTCTCAGGGACAGGGTGGGATTGTTGGGGTGTTTTGTGCAGGGCCAGGAGCTGGACTGGATGATCCTTGTGGATCCCTTCCAACTCAACACATTCCACGATTCTGTGATACAACAAGGTACTTGTGGGGAGCGGCTGCTGGGGAAGGAGTTAAAAAATGTGAGTGCGAATTCGGTTGTATTTTGTGAGACTTTTGAAGACTATTGCACACGGGGAAAGCAGAATGATGGAGGTTTTTTGCCTAAATCTGCGTGTGCCTTGCGGGGCGGGGCGGGGCTGGGCTGTGCCGAGCGTCGCTGAGGGCTCCGCGATCCCCTCAAAGAGGAAGAGCGGGAATGGCCGCACGCCCCCAGCAGGGCGGGAAGGGCCGCGCGCCACCGCCCGCCCGCGCCCCGTGAGGCGGGAAGGCGGCTCCGCCTCAGGCCCGGCGTCGTGAGGGCTCCGGGTGTGACCCCGCCCGCCCGGGGCCGGCGCTACTGCTGGAGGCGGCATCCGAGGCTCCAGGGTTCGCACTCTCCGAGGGCGGGTGTCGTGCTGCCGTGTCCTGGTGTGCTGCCGGCCCTGTGGCCCCGTGTGCGAGCGGTGCCGGCACGCCGCTCTTCAGCTCGGTCGGTGTGAGGCGTGTTGTGTGGGAAAAAGGTACAGGGGTCGTCAGCCTTGGAATTCCCCCTTCCCATCCGTCTGGCGCTGTGCACTGTGAATGGGTGTTTGATTCTGCTCCCCTGCATCCTCTTCCCTGCGGTTGTGGCCTTCTGGAGTGAGTTTCTGGAGGGCTGGGTTTGGGCTTCTGTGCAGTGATACTACAAAGCAGTGGATGTCTTATCACCAACAATATGCAGCAACCAACTTCGCAGATAATGGTAGTACGAATTCTACTTTAGGAAAAGCAGAAGGCAAGAGAAAAAATGTATTTCCTTATAATATCATTCCAAAGGATGACAGTGGGAAAAAAAAAAAAAAAAAAAAAAAAAAAAAGTGGAGAAAAAAAATAGCCACAGAGCCACAGTGCCCTCTATCTCATGATGACTTGGAGTATTTTGTGACTGAAAATAATATTTTTAAAATTACATAGTTGCTATAGACTCCAAAAGGAGAAAGTTTTTTGTTGCTGGGGTGAGGAAAGGTGGGGTAATATTCCCAATATTTATGTTGGCTATATGAGATGATATGGAAAGAGAGGATTTGTATGAGGACTCGGAGCACTGGATCCTGCTGAAAAGCTTCAGAAGCCCCCCGGACCACCCAGAGTGGTCACAACACCCATCCAAGAACAGCTCCCCATCCAAGGAGAACTCCTCCATCCAAGCAGAGCTCCCCTCATCCAGGCAGAGCTCCCCTCATCCAAGCAGAGCTTCCCTCATCCAGGCAGTGCTCCCCTCATTCAGGCAGAGCTCTCCCATCCAAGCAGATCTCTCCCATCCGAGGAGAGCTCCTTCATGGAATGAGAGCTCCCCATCCAAGCAGAGCTCCCCCGATCAGGCAGTCCCTTTGCATTTTAAACACACGTGCACTCTGCGGTTCCCGTGCACGGGTTTTATGTTTTCTTCTCTTCCAGCTCTAGCCCCGAGGGTAGATATGTTAAAAAGAAGAGCGCCCAGGAAGCTTTGTGCAGGAAGCCAAGAAGGTGCAACACGGGAGACGCAGCGGGGAGACTTTGGCAGGTGGTGCTGGTGACGCACAGAAGTTACTTTCCCTTCGGAAAGAAAAAAAAGCCGGGTCTGCTGCTTATGTAGGTGTGTTTTTCTGCCCCCGAGAAGTTGCCCGGGTCGCGCAGCGGCGGCGGAGCGGCGGCGGCTCGTCCTGGGCAGCGGCGGCGGCAGCAGATGATGGTGGCGGCCCGGCGGTAGCTCGGCGGCGGCGGCGGCGGCGCCGGCATCCCGGATCCGCGGATGTGCTGCCCATCCCCATCCCCATCCCTGCGCTGAAGGGACACCTGAGGCTTCGGCAGGCGGGCGGGGATCGCCGCCGTTCTGAAGGGGAGAGCGTGCCGGGGGAAGGCGGACCGGCGCTCGGCTGTTTGTGCCGGTGGGCAGGGGGCTGGTTATCATGGCGGATCGGACGGCTCCGCGCTGCCAGCTCCGGCTGGAGTGGGTGTACGGCTACCGCGGCCACCAGTGCCGCAACAACCTGTACTACACGGCAGGAAAAGAGGTGGTGTACTTCGTGGCTGGAGTCGGTGTGGTTTACAACACCAGGGAACACAGCCAGAAATTCTTCCTCGGTCACAACGATGATATTATCAGGTAAGGGGGCTAACTTCTCTGGTGGTGGGGTGGGGTTTAAAGGGAAGGGAGGAGAATGTAGTGCTGGCAGAATACCCTCTCCTCGCCTCTTACAGCTCAGCTTGTACCTGCCGTTTTAGAGCAGCTCAGATTTGTTAGCAGCAGTCTCTGCGAGAGCTGAATCTCTAGATACTGTTGATTATCATTATTTTGTAGCATAGCTTGAAAATGTTCCAATAATAAGGGAGGGAAGGTTAAATTTCTATTGCACTGCACCAAAAGCAAAGCACTTAATCTCAGCACTGGAAAGATCTCCATGCAACAGTGCTGCAAAATCTTGGCTCCAGTACCTTGATGTTTCCAGAGCTGGGACCCCAGCTCATCAATTCTGACCTCGTACAGAAGGCAGGTGTAGCTCTCCTTGCCCTCAGCAAATCCCAGCACGAGAGAGCCCTAAATCTGAAACGTAGCTCAAATTAATCCAGTTTTAGTATCATCCAGAAAATGTAAATCAAAATCAAGTTGAGCTGTTTGTACTCCAGGCTAAAAATCCCAAGTGTGCTGGTGCAAGATGGCTACAGAAGGACAGGTCTTGCTCCTCATCTGTCCAGTTCATTGTTTCTTTCTCTCAAATTCTGCCTGAGAAGTGGATTTAATTGATGTTTTTGTCCTACAGAAATGCTGATTTTTTACTGCACCTCACAAAATAAAAATGCTGTTACAGTGTTCAAGGTAGTATTTAAAAAATCTGTCCAAAATACAGAAATTTACATCAGTAAAATAGAAAATTAATGTAGCTACTACTTGATGAGAGAAATCTGAGCCTAGAATATCCTCATGAAGGATGTTGCCTGGTGATGCCACTCCTCTGAGCACAGCTATCTGCTGCTCTCCCTGTTCACCAAATTCAGCATGAATGAAGCGTTTCCTGGATGATGTGAAGCCAGAACAGTCCCAGGTGACTCATGGTGTGGGAGTGCTGTGGAAGCATCTGCTGAAGCCAAAGTTTTGACACTCTGTAACCAAACCACACAATTGTCACGCAATGCTAGTTTGCAGAAAGCCATCCACTTTTCCCAGGAAGAGCTTGTGGCTGCTGTGTATCCTCGTAGTATCCTTCTCCCCTTCTCTAGGATGTGTTAAAGCAGCAGCATTTAATCAACTAAAGTGCATGTGCATCAAAGTTTATTTTGGTTCCAGAGGTATTACCAGCTCCAAAAGGCTGCTGAAAATAGACACTGAGCTGCTCAGAGAAGAGTGAGTGTTTTAGAGGCATCTGCAGGATCATGAAATTAAAAGTTTTGCTTGTTGTATGGACATAAAATTTGATACTCTTTGGAACAGGAAGTGTAATCCATGTAGAGGGTTGTGTACTTCTGTGCTTATATTTGAATCATTATTATAATACCTGACAGCACCTCCCTCCCCAAACCAAGTATTGTAGAGTTTCTGTACCCTTTACTTTAAGACCTGTCACATTTGGAGTCTGCTTTTGGCAGTGTCATGTTTAGAAGGTACAGCTGGGATAGAAAGAATAAATATCTCATATTTGTATTTTGACACTGCTTCTGCCTATTGTGCTCTTTAAAGGAAAATAGAACCATGTGTTCGAAATGGTTGTGTCTTGAGGGACTTGCTGTATGTCCAACTCATGCTTTGGAAAGATGGGGTTTTTTTCTGATCTGCAACACCATCAGAATTCTGGTGGAAAACTGTAGTTTCCACAAAGGATGAAACATTTGGGTCCAGAAGGCATGCACAGAAGCCAAGCAACAGTTCACATCAGCTCTTAGCGGCCAAGATCTGCTGCTGTCACCACGTGGGGTATAAGGAAGGGGACAGACTTTCCAGAATGCTGCTGGAATATTCTGTTGTGTGCGCCATGGCATGGGTGGTTGCCTCCTTTGCCACTGGTGCACTGTGCAGTCCCTACTGATGTGATATCCCATCACTGTAAGTAGTTTAAAGTAGATGATGCCTTGTGTGGTCATCGCTGATATGACTAATAAATGCAGGAATTTAAATTCTCACGTTTTAAGCTTCACAGCTCTCATCAATTTGAGATGAATGGGATGAATGTACTTACCCAATTTTTCTGGGTTTGTTGGGATTTACTTGCTTGGGACTAGCTTCTAAACAGCAGGGCATGCATTTGCAGTCCAACAGGTTGTAATTTCTAAAGACGTTTGAAACACTGTTTAAAAAGAAAACTTGGATTTTGGAAAATACCGTGAATCACTGAGACTCGGAGACCTTCAAGTGGGAAGATCTGCTTCTGATGACTGCTGTTATCTCGCTCCATTAATTTTTTTGTGGTTTTGTGAATGCTGTTTTGTTGAAAAAAAAAGATGATAAACTCATAATTCTCAGAAGTTTTATTGTGTGTTACCTTGAAGTGTTTCTTGAAGTGATGAAAGGGGATATTTGTCCTTGGTGAAAAGGGCAGGTGTGTATGTTTAATATGTTCTGCAAGATTAATAATTATGTCTCTTGTTTTGCATCAAAATAATGCAGCTGGACATAATTTAGTTTGGGCTAAAGCAGACCAGAATGTATTGGATTAAATTGTATTGTATTGGAGAAATGCCATTTTTTCCAAGATTCACATTCGAAAGGCGAGTTCCGCCTGTACAAGAACTGAATGTTCTGCACTCAGCTAATAAGGTCGATGTTCTGAGCAGGAGCGAGGGAGCTTGGAATTGTCCTGCTTTCTGTGTGAAGCTACCACCAGCTGCTGTGCTTCCAGCACTTCCTCCTTTAACTTCAGGAGGAGATGAGGTCCTGAATCACTGATTTAACCTTTAAGTGAGCCCTGCTTTGGAGAGGAGTTTGTGAGTATCCTCCAGAGCATTAGCTTTGACAGTAATTGAAAACTTTCAAAAGAACAGGTTTTCTTACATTTATATTACTTGTAGAACAGTGATCAGTTAGATCAATCCTTGTTTTTCTCTCAGTTAAATGAATGGAGACAGTTCTTTCCTATATTTTTTTCTGCAATTTGTGCATGTAAAAGCCACAGCAAAACAGTAAAAATAAAAATATAACCAGTTGAGATACTTCTCACTATCACTTCAAATACAACTGATTTTATCTATTTCTGCTGAAATCATTTGTTAGAAGAGATTCCTAACCCTGAAAAACTTTTCCTCTGCTATAGTGACAAAGTTATTTCTCCTTGTTTTTGAGTTCCAAGAATTTCTGCAGTATTGAACAGTTGTCCTGAACATGTTATATTGTTATACACCCCGGTTTCTTGTGGAATCTGATATTTTGTATGTTATGCACTTACAAATACAGGTTTGCATCCCAGCTGCCTCCATGCCAGTCTCTCATGAGGCAGCAAGCCTGCTTCCTCTCCCAGGTCTCTGTGCTACCTGCAAAGCCCTCCTGTTATCCATGGATTCCAGCGCTGTCGTTTATGTAAGGCTGCTCACAATGTACCAGCAGTGTTGGATTTATCAGAATATTGCTCTAAGTGCACTGGGGGGGTGCCACTGTGCTGACAGATTGAGATTAAAACCGTGGCCGTGCCAGTGGGGATGGGATTTACTGGGCTGTGGGAGCCTCTGGAGGCCTGGCTTGTTCTCCACGAGGGTCGTTTCAGGAGATAGGATATGTGTGAGGATGTGATTTTCTTGTCTTGCTGCTGAGCAGAAAAGAGGAGTGCTATGCTTCAAGCAATGTTGTGTATTACTGACCACAGTAAATATAATTTTGGAATTAGTAAATTGATGGCAGAGCTATGCAAATCAAAACCTCTGAGACAGAAGATCTAAATTGTACTTTACTATTTTTATTTTAAATTATGTGTTATAATAATTCTGTTTATAGGGTTATGCTTATTTGAAGGGATCAAAAATACTTTAAATTTCTGTTCAGTTGCTGCCATTTGGATGATGACAGCAGTTGTTTGCTGTAGTGTGGTGTTAAGGTTACAGTGATTATTGTTTATCATTAGTACATGGGAGCTGCAGCTTGGACTAACCCTGGACTTCAGACACCTGAGGTGACCCCACAGGACTGCTGAGATTCGGTGACCTAAAAGAGAGCACAAGAGAGATTTTCAGCAACAGAAATTCCAGCACTATTTCTTATGTGGATGCTACACCAGTGCCTCCACCAAGCCATCCAAACTTGACAGACATGGCACACCCTGGGGTAAAGCAGGGTTTTGGGAACTGTTTTGCGGCAGCAAGTTGTTAAATGTATTAAAGAAATTAATTCCCTACAAAAACTTCTCTAACCAGCTTGTTGCCTCCTTTGCTTTCAATGCTGGAAAACCTGAGGTAAATGCTGTTTATTCCATGAAGTTTCAGTGGCCTCTTTTGCTTCTACTTGAGTGCTGTACTGCACTTAGATTTGAAGTTTTTATCAGGGCATGAGCTGCTATAAATTGGTTTCTTAAATTCTGTATTAATGCATCAGATGTGTTGGAATATACACTTACAGTATCTTATTGAAAATGATCTAGAATACTTAGATCAATTAAAGGTGGAGAGAAACTCAGCAGGCATTTGTCACTATATGTTGGTGAGAATGGTCATCATTAAACCACAGCCATTAAAGCCAGAGAGCAGTCTAAACCTAATTTTTAAATACTTTTTTAAACATTTCCTATGTGTTAAGTCTCTGCAATTATTTTACTGGTTTTATTTCAACTCGATTTCAGATGGCCATGTCATGATGGTCATGATGGCCAGGTAGTTGTGTGTAATCACTCTTTGCCAGGATGAAAACTCACAGAAAATATTTTCATATGAGTTAACTTAATTTCAAATTAAACAACAACAAAAAATCTACAGGTCAAAGTATTGGAATGTTTCTGTGTGAAAGTAGGAGGAGATTTGAGGTCTGTAAAAAGGTCTTCTGCTGATTTGCCAACTACTCAGGTTTTTGGGAACCTTAGTAAAGAGCAAAAATGCCTCCTTCCCACCTAAAGACTGTACTTTGGAACATCAGCTTGTTTTTCATGAGGCACATTTCTACCCTAGGAACATTTAATTGTCTGCATTGGCTGTCCAAGAGACACATTGAATTTAAATGCTCCTTTAGAGGTGGTATTTATAAAGGCCTGGGAACAGACCTCTAAAGCTTTATGGAGGCCTGATCTTAAGGCTGAGTGTGTATTTAGTCAGGCTTCTTTAGGCTTTCTAGCTGCACAATGAACCTTGGTACGCTTAACCTTATTGCTGGAACGTCTGTGCATGCTGGCGGTGAATTCTGTTCTTTTTTCTGACAGATGGATGGAAATACACTAAAATGATGGTAATTAAAACAGAACATAAAGGCTACTCTCAGAGTGATACAGCAACCCTGTTGTTTTGGCTGCCTAACACTCCTTGTTCCAAAAGATTTTACTGGAATTTTTAATAGGGAATTTTGAGTGCCTCCATTATTTTAGCAGACTTGAATGTTCAAGGCATAACCCTACACGAAAATTGCTGACTGGCACTGCCTTTTACATGTAGTCATACTAATATTGATGCTTCCACATGAAAATTGGGAATCTCTTAATGCCAAACATCTGCTTCCTCGTCCTCAGAAACTGTCTTCCATATGCAGAGATAAATATTGCAAGTGTCATTTACTGTGGTAGTAACATACTACTTGCAAATATTAGTTGCATAATAACAGTTCTGGGCAAGATGAGCCGTACTTTTGAAGAATTTTCTGGGTTTTTTTTTTTCAAGAGATGTTGTTTATTTTAGAAATTAACTGTAGTAAAAAAGACAATAAAACACACCCTCAGTTTTTTACACCTCTACCTGCAGTTAGAGGTGCAGGAGCCTTTTTGCTTTCACCCTGACTAGGCAGACCATGTCTCCTTCTCTGTATCCTAAGAGCTCTTTAACTGGAGATTAGTCACAGTCAGCTGCTGTCTGACCAGAAAAAGTGTTAAATGTAAACTTCTTTAACATTTCCTTTCATCTCTCTAGTATTCGAGCACTATATGTAAGGTACTTAAAGAACCTTTTGGCTTCTCCCAGTGATGGAATCTATGATTAGGTAAAAGTTGAGCTTTCTCTGTGGCTGCTCTCTGGCAGCAGATCAGAGATGACACTGCTGGGACCTGCTCTCTGGCCCTGGTCACACTGGTGCTGAACATGTACAAGTGTGGCTGCACTTCAATGAGATTTTAGCAGTAGGTCTACAGCAGGTTCCTGATCCCTCTAGGATTTTGAGTGTTTCTCATCTGTTTAGAAATTATTTATTTAAAATAAAATTGAAATGCTGTTCAGTGAAACTGCTCTTTCTTTATAGCCATAAAACAAGTTTATAATATACAGTTGTGTTCCTGATTCAAGGTCTCCTGCAGATGCAGTGATTGTTGCATATGTGCTGGCCTTTTATTTACACAGGGAGTTTGTTTGGGTTTTTTAAAATATGTGGCATCTGGAAGTGGCCACAACTGTCTAAAAGGATATTATATTGAGTTTTTATGAAAGCTGTCTTTAGTTGAAAGAGCAATTTTAAAGCTTTTGTTTGTCAGACTGAAGAAGTTTGTGTGGTTCTGTCTGGGATCTCAGGCTGGTTTAGGACGGGCATCTCTGTGCTGCATTCCTTATAATGCAGTCCCTCCTTCCCAAGAGGGGAATAATGTAACTGCCTTTCCCCCGGGAGTTCTCTTTGTGGTTTGGCTGGGTGTGTGGCTGTGGCCCTGCAGTGAACTGTCCCTCTGCTGTCACCGGCCCTGCTTGGGCTGGCTGTGTAAATGTGAGGCTTGGTGCAGCTGAGGGTTTGTTACTGTACTAACCAGAGTTAGTGTTTCCAGACATGCCCCAGGTTCTGCCTTGGGTGGCCCTTTAACATCCTAATACTGGAACCAAGTTTTAAAGAATTGTACCCGGGCTATGAGGTTGCAGAAAAGAGAATCTTACAAAGGATACTTAGAATAAGTACTCAAATCCCAGCCAGGAATACTGCTGTCTCTTCATACCTGCACACTGGGTTAACATAACTCCATGGGTCTTGCAGGTTTCATTAATTGTGTCAATAATTAATAATTCATTGAGCATTTGCAAAAGATGCTCAACAGAGCACTATTACCTTCCACATTCACTCCCCTTCTCTTCTTTGAAACTTGATGAGATTTTTGATAGTTTAATGTTGTTAAATAATGGTGTTAAAGAAATGCTACTTTCCTTTTCTTTTGTGCGTGGCATTTTCCTTCTCCTTTTATTCCCCACACTGCATCCTTTAGTCAGTTAGTTTCTATATTACATGTCATGTCATTCAGAATGCACTCAAAATTTTGAGGGCCTTCTTTCGGATGTGGGACTCCTTGGAATATAGAGTTTGTGATATAATTGTATCACAAATCTCCAAATAAATATTTCAAATTAATTTCAAATGAAAATTTGACATTTCATATAGTGACAGAAAATTTTGGCAAAGAATAAATTAAGAGGGCTAATTCCCATTATTTCTCTTCCATTAACTGGAGGAAGAACACCTGTTTAAAGGAATCTACACATCTGTTTTAGGCTCGTCTCTCTTCTGTTTTATCTCCTCTCTGGCAAGGAGAGTTCAGATTATTAAAAATTCTTCTTTTATCTTTTAAAGTTATCCTTATATAGTTTTTAAAATCCCTTTTCATAAATCCAGGCCCTCCTTGGCAGAACACTAATAGTTTTGTGAAAAAAAAAGCAATTTTATAAATAATTGGAATCTTAAGAAAATAGATACTAAGTAATTTCTTCCTTTGAAATAGAATTTAGCCAAGAATGTAGAGTTTTGAGGGCTTCGTGTTTTTTGTTAATATTATTTTGATATTTAGTTTTCCCATGGCTACGATTTTCCCATTTATTTTTTTTTCTCCTATAAGGAAATTGATTTCATGGAAAGAGAAATAAAATACAGCATGAAAAATATCATTTTAGTTTTGCTTGCAGAATGAGCAGAGTGAAGACACCTAAAGGAGGCCTCACACTGGCTCTTGGCTGCTCCCTTCCCAGGGAGAGCTTGTCCATTGTAATTCTTACCTTAGGTTTGTACTGAAGAATTAGGTGTGATATATTTTTTTGTCTTATCTGGCATGGATGAAAAGAATGAACAAAAAAGGATATTTTGTTCAGGAAAACGGTAAGAGAATAGAAAAGCAAGTAGATATCTGAACTGTTATTAAGGACATGTGAAGCCTTCTTCAATAGCTTGTAATTTTTAGAGCTCTGAAAGAAATTAGGATCTTCAATCAGTGATGCAGAGACCTGTTTCTCTGCCCCTGCACAGGATTGAGTGTGTTGCTATTTCCCACTCCTGGCTGTCTGCCATGGTATGGTTAAATCTGGAAGTCTGCCCAACCCTGCTGAATGCACTTGATTAACAGATTTTATTGGAACAGCACCACCCGCATCTTACCCTGGGCTTGTGCTCCAAGATTCTTCTCAGCTATTCCTCCAGTGCCATAGGAGCCATCAGCAGAGCCCACCCTCGGTGAGGCAGGGCACAGGGCACTGCTCTGTGTGCTGAGGCAGAAGGAAGCACACAAGAAGGGGATGGGGTGAGCAGGGAGATGTGCTGTATTCTCTACACGAGCCTGGCAGCTGTGGCTGAAGCCTGTTCTCTCTCCTGCTGGGAAGGGGAAGGCAAACCCCCCCCGTAACATCCCTGATACTATAAGCTAGAGAAAACCCCTAAATATTAGCAAATGACAAGCAGTAAACCAGATTATAACTGTCTGAAGCTACATGCTGCCAGGCAGTTACATAATGGCACAAAATTCTTCGGCCTCCACTGCAGCACTGAGCCTAAAATACAGCAAAAAGGGCTGGGATGAGCCCAGCCCTCTGAGGTTTCTCTGAAAGCACAACTCCCATGTTCCCAATCTCTGTTCTGAAGAGTTGGCTAAGAAACCAAGAGAAAAAGAGACGTAATAGTAATAGGCAAGAAAATGAGTGCTTACATAAAAACATAAAAAGGCATAATTCCATGTTTGTTTATATAACTCCTGATAATAGTCTTACAAAATAGAAGTTTAAAAGGCATTCTTTGGATTGTGGTAATCTCCCTTAAATACTTGTAACGGATTTTGGTGGTGTCATACCTTCACACCTGCTCTTTCCTATTTGTGTCTGTGACTGGCTGCACATCCATTAAAACACAGGTAAAATTAATAATTGGTTGGATAATTAATAATTCTATGTTGCATTGAAAGACATATTTTGAATAATAGGGAGGATCCTATATTCTGAGGGTGCCTAGTGCAGCTGGTTCTGTGGAAGGACAGATAAGCTGAAGTGGTTTGTGAACATCTTTTCAAAATGTCTGATGAGTCTTTCAACGGAACAGGAAGATTGGTGAATGCTTCCAGTGACACTCTGCTTCCTCAGAAATTTAATACTGAAAGTTTTACTTATGGAAAGCATTAATTTAACCATGTGGCATAACTTTCTATTTGTAACTTGCCATATTTACATTTGATAAGAGTTCATTTTGAAGTTATTGTAAAGCAATCCCATAAACATGACAAGTTACTGTAGAGTTGGATTTGGATGTGGCTTGTGGGCTTTGAACAGCGTGTCAGGTATTTGTGTGGTTTCTTTCCATTATCTGGCTGTGGTGCTCCTTGAGACCTCAAAGTCAGGACCTGAGCTTATTCCACATGCAAGGGCAGCTTTCCTCAAACCTCTACCAAGTTTGTTGCCTAAAATAACACTCAATAGAGGTTCTGAACATTTTCCCTTCCAGCACAGAAGAAAAGTTATCTGATTCAGAGAACTTGCTTAAATTCCCTGACTCTGTCCTCACTTTTTGCTATTCTCTTCCCTTTCAGTGGAGTTACCACAGACGTAATTTGCTTTCCAGCCATGATGATGACTCCGTGGGCACTGTCTTATGTGCGACATATGAATTGCTCTGTTACACAGATGGATTATTTTAGAAGCTTGGAAGTAAACTAATCTTCCATAACTAAAATTTCTAGAAAATACTTGAATTTCCAGGGCTTGTTTGTGTGCTTTGATGGGAACCAGGCTGTGGATCTTTAACTTTCCAGAGCCTGGTGGATACAGGAGTGTGACTAGCCATGTGAGGAAATCTTAGATCTGCATGGGAGAAGGATGACAGCTATTTGTTTTTGTAAATGCCTATTTTAAGAATATTGTAAATCTGAACAGAGAGTCTTGCTCTCTGAGAGCTGGCCTTATGTGAGATAAAACATGGTTTTCCTACAAAGGAGCTGAGAAAGCAGCATGCATTTGTCTGGGCAAGGAATATTGTGGCACTTGTGTCTATATCAGTATAGCTTCGCAATTGTATTTCTGTTGCCTATTAGACCTGGTGAGGGGTCATAAGTTAATTTACATTAGGAATAATCATATATTTTGTGTTTCAACCAAGGACAGACTAAATGAGGTATGAATACATTGCTGTTAAATAAGTCAGCTCTTACTCTTCATAATGCCCTGTTTCTTGCTGTATTAAATAGTTATTTGAATGTGTATTGCATTTTACATTTTCCCTATGGTATCTGTTATTTTTAATTTTCAGTCTGTGGGACTCCCCACTGCCTAGAGGTAAATGTTCCTTTACCTTGTCATTTAGTTTGGTGGGAGGTACTTTGTACAGGATGACAGTTTAGTGCACTGCACACATTTTTTTCTGCTTTCTTCCTCCCTATCAGATATAACAATTTTATCAGCCTGAGCCCCTCAAAACTGAACATCTTCTGCAGCTGTCAGAGGTTGCTATCAACAGAGGTGGAGTTTCTGTGATCCACCTCAGTCATTGTCAGGATTGTGTTCTGGGTTTTTAAACATATGTACACACACAAATACATATAAATAGTGTGTATATATAATTATAATTATGCAATATTATATAATGCACAAATATTAAAATTTGATATTTTTGGCTTTCAAATAAATTGTTGACTAAATGTCATGACACAATTACCCTTTCACTTCTCTCTTTTCTTTGCTGGAGGAAGCAGTGGGGAGTGATGCTCCTTCATTCCATTTATGAACTGACTGCACTTAAACCTGGAATTGCTAAGCAGTTGGGACTACATATAGTTTTTCAATACTGACACATCTAAGCTTTTTCTGAGTGCTGGCAGAAATTTAGGCTGCTAGGAAATGCTTCCAGTTAAAAAACCCAACCTCTTGCATTGTGACAGGAGGAGTTCTCCCCTCTAGTATGTGACAGAAATTTAAGAAAGAAAAAAAAGGTGAGAATCACCAAAAAAAGCAATTGCCTTGTTCTTTGGTTTCAAACCAAACAATTGGTTTGTTCTTTGGGGCTTGGGCTGTGGCTTTAGGACGACATGCCCAAATATGTTAAAACATAAGAGTTTCACTGTATGTCAGCATGAATTTAAGGCACCAGACATTGCATTGTGCTTAGGAGGTCCTGGGGATTTTTAGCTCTTTATTTCTCTCTTCTGAAGACAGTCTGTGGCATTTCAAATGTCATTTTCAGTTATGTCCTGCAGTGGATATTCCTGTGGGAATGTTAGCATACTGTTTGTAACATGTTGGATTTCAGTTTTTCTCCTGGCTCCCATGAGTCAGTGAGGTAGAACTGCTTTACTGATGCCTCTGGCATCCGCCACCCCAAATGGGAAAGTTCCAATGGGACGATGACTAGAGTAGGTTGGCCTCCTATTTCATTCTTGGATTGTTCATGGACGTGGGGCTTCTGAGACTTGGTTGTTCATACAGCATGCCAACACATTTCACCTATCTCACCTTGAAAATGTAAGCATGTAGTTTTGATTAGCTCTTTCAGAAACCAGCAAAAGCCCTGAGGAATTTGGTTCACAGAAAAATGTGGCAGCATCTCATTCATTCTGAACATAAACTTTATTTTTCTTAATTAGTATCCTCATTTGTATTTGAAATCATGCTTCATTTGATTGGATATTTTTTTCCTTTTTTCTCAGATTTATTTTATTTATATTTCTTACATTGTTGTAACAAGAAGGCCCAGCTGACAGAGTGAATAAAGATGAGTGTTTCTCACAAGCCTTCAGGGAGATGACTTCAGAGTTATCAATTAAACTCCTACTCAGCTGCTGGAATCTGCTCTTCATCATGACCCCACAGTCACCCCCCTAAAGGCTGCCCCAGTCTCTCTAACTCTGAAACATTCTCTGACTAATATATGTCTTATTTCCTCTTCATTCCATTCTTGCATCCTTTTTTGTTTGTTTGCTTCTTCCATTCTCACCCTTCTGCCTAAAAATCCATAGTTATGTTGTGGCTCCTCCCCTGAGTGGTTAAGGGCAATTCATCAGTAGAGGTCTTTGTTCTGAAGGGGCTGGATTGTCCCCAAAACACTCACCTGAAGCCTAAGAGAGACCAACTTTCTATGGAACAAGCCATTTCCATCTGCCTGGGAGGAACTGGGTCTGAAATGTGTGTATTACCTGTAAAGGCATTAAATGAAAACATACAAAGGCTCCTCTTCCTAAACCTACATATCGAAGTGAAGGAGGTTTTAAAATGAGGAACTGTTGGAAAACAGATGCCAATCTCCAGGTTTTAAGGAGGGTTTTTGGAACAGTATCTGGAGGTTGTAAAATGCTGATAAAGGATAACATCCTGTTGGACTTGGTCTGGATAGTTTAGAAAAAGTTAAAAAAATCCCATCCAGTGAGTCCTGTTTTCAGCCAAATGAGGTAACTTGAATGTTATTACACTGAAGTGCATTCATTTCAGTAATTTTCTAATTAAATGAAAAAGTTACTATTATCTAATACCATGTTAAACAAAACAATATTTTTAAAGGTGTGTTCCAGCCAGGTTATGAGTTCCAGTTCTCATTTCCAAGGCAAAAGTGCAAACATTTCTAGATATGCTTGTGGCTTGTGTATAAGATCATGAAAGCCAAAGTATATAATTTTACTATTTTAATATTTAAATAATGAATATAGGATAAAGCTTTGGCTTTCAAATTTTTTTCCCAATTCTGAGATGATTACAGAATTTTTTTAACTTATTCCAGCTGCCTGCAGAATACAAAAATAAAAGCAAATGTATACAAAATACATTGCTCAAATTAACATGCATTAAAATTCTGGTTGCTTCCCAATTTGTCGGATATTTTTGCAAGAGAGAGCAGAATGTGGATAATGTGTTCCACATCAGTCATCTCTAGTAATCTTTTGCTTTCAGAAATACAAATCTGATCAGAAAATACTGACAGCTGTATTTTCAGCTGGGCTGCAAGGGTGTCAGCATTGCAGATTGTAATACAGATAATTTAAACCAGCAAACTTAGGTACCACTGGCATGGAACTCTCCTCAGTTTTATTCTTCCTTCTATGGCAAATCTGGGAATTCCTCCAATGCACGATTACCTAAATTAAGTCTGCTTCCCATTTGATTTGTTTGCCTATATTGGGAGCACAACAAAAGATCTGAATCTCCAAATCAGCTCAGAAGCTGGTTTGCAGTACAAAATTCTAATAAAAGTACCCTGAGGTGTGTCCCACAGACCCTGAGGAGGCAATAACTTGAGTTAGCTGAATTTATTGTGTTCAAATCCTACATTTTAATATGCATTTAAAACATTATCATTGTGGAAACAACTCTGGGGAAAACAGCATTTTGATTTATTTTGCTTCAGCAGTTGTGGCAGAGACAGGAGGTGTCTGATGCACTTGGCATGTTGGTATTAACTCCTGGTGTTTGGACTCTCTAGAGTAGGATTTTCTATTATAGCAGTCTAAGAAGTAATTTGATTTTTCTAGTCCTGATGAATTACAGCTTCTCATCCAAAAGTGCTGCTCATATCCACGAGTCTGAAAAAATACATCTTTAGAGCTTGCACAGTCTTTGTGAGATTCCAGAAGGCAAAGGAATATTTTACTTTGTCTTGTGTAATTATTATTAATGTTTACATTTGAAGCTGTTTCTTTCTTATACTTCATTAGACAGTGGATTGATGGAATAATAAAATGGACTTTCTAACTTCTGAAGCAGCCTGCTTTTGTATGGCCCTCCAGACTGGGGTGAACTTTATTTCCTAAAAGTCATTCCCTTCTTTTTTCCTTAGTTTATTTTTTAAAAATAAAACCAGATAAAATACTTACAAAACATGGCAGTACATGAATTAGAGGAAATATTCAATAGCATCATAGGAAAATACTCAGGATTAAAAAAAAAATTAAAAGTGGGACAACTAAAACATTTTAAGTGACTATACAAAGCTGATTTGACAATTAAGCATCGTAGAATTATTGTTTTACATATAAAAATAATCAATGAACCAAGAAACTCAAAAAAATGAAAATAAACCTTTTGCCTGATTATAATTTCTATATACAATTAACTTCTAAAAATGACCAAGGTGAATTTCTGCCTTTCACTAGATACAGGGGCAACTTCTTTAATTCACAGATTTTGACATTTTACACAAAGGGTAACAGTTTGCAACTATTTTAGTAACTTCTGTAAAGATAAACTCAACAATATTTGTATGTGCTGAGTGAAGATATGTCTTGATGGTGATTTTTCTAAGATATGGGAGTTGAGAGTATTTAGGCTTACTTACAGAAGTGGAGCCAAATACACACCACCCTTCAATGTGAGCACCTGAGTTTTGGACATATTTCAAATATCTGCAGGCAGTGCTATGAGCCAAACTCCCATTTGGAGTTTGGACAAAAGTGTGTCTTTTGCTTACGTGTGACTAATAAGGATCCTTTTTTTTCAGTATAAAGCTTCAAAACGAGCTTCCTTTCTCTAGACATTTAGAAACCTCCACTCAGCCAAGCAAACATCTCATATCCACAAGATGTTTAGTGTAACATCCCTATCTTAGATGTCAGAGATTCCACTGGGATAAAGACCTTGGCTGGAGAATGAATTTTGTGGTATGAAATTGATGTGGACTTGAGTCTTAGCTTTTGTTCTGATTAAAAGCAGCTCTGTCCTATGAGAATTTTCTCTGTCTGCCACCTGTTAAGCACAGATTGTTCTCAGGTGAGCATTTCACCTGAATTTAATCAGCAGAATTTGGAAGTAACAGAACTAACCCAAACAATGAGCAATGAAAGTCCCTGCACCTTGGCTTGCTAGGCCTTCATTTGTAACAAACCTGGGTCAGCTGGAAGATAGAGGAAGCAGGAGGTAATACAAAGGGTTCAGTTGTTAAACTACCCCCCCCCCCCCCCCCCCCCCCCCCCCCCGGAGCCTTGGTAAGTACTTCTTTTATTTATTTATGCTTTTTAAAACAACCAAAAAACCTGAATTGACAAAGCCTGTGGTGGAAAGGAGAGAAGGTTAAAGGAAAGCAGTGAGACATTCTAATCGGCATTAAATTCTGAGTGCATTGCTTTGGTGTTTTCCTGTTTATCTTTTGGGGTTTTATGTGCAGAGTATTGGTATGCTCTTGGTGAATCATTTGTTGGTTTTGCCATGGTGCTCTATAACTGTCATCAGCAGGACAGCAGAGTATGGTGAAATCAAGGTGTTGGTTTTAATCTTTAGTTGTTCTGTGTGTTGGCTCTAAAAGCAATGGTATTTAGCTGCCTTTTGTTTAACAACAGGCTAATGCTGGGTAAGGTCTTGCAGCTAGAATAGGCTCTAGGAAACCAGTTAAATTCTGTCATCTGAGGAGTTCAACAGAGATTTTGTTTAATCTGTCTCAAAAGAGACACTTTATACTTAGAATCTTCAGGCTGTGCCAGACAATGTAAAGCAAGATTAACGAAAGTCACACTTGTTTTAGTAAGTACCCTTCTCAAAAAAAAAAAAACTGTTTTTTAAATGATTGTAGAGAAATCTTTCTTGTCTGAATTGTTAGAAAAAAGGAAAATGGATTTTTAATAAATATTTGTTATAAACAGAGTTTGAACTGTTAGGAGTAGTGTTTGTATTTGTATTCTGTATAATTAACTGGTGAAGCAGAATTTCAGAAACTTGGAAAGAGTATTTGTTCATAGAACTGATAACTTATTACTTTGTTACTGATCCCTTGTGACTGGAAGCTTAGAGAATGGACCCATTCTGATGTTACGAATGGTTCCTATTTGCTCTGCAGTGGTTTCTGCCCCAGTTGATGTTTGTTGTTATTCACTTCAGCATGGCCAAACAGGATTTCCACATGATTGTATAAGAATTTCCTACTTCTTTCCTGTTTCTACTGATTTTCCACCTCTAAGACAGAAAGATATTTTCCCTGGGAAAAGTTGTTGGTCTTGGCTTTGCATTCCTATGAGATAACAAGAAAAAAGCATTCTTAGTAGCACTGAAAACTACCCCTCTATCCTGAGGCACTGTTATAAACAAATGTGAATCAAATTAATATAAAAAAAGACAATTTATTAAAAAACAATTTACGAAAAGCCACAATGAGGGGATCTGACACAGCCGGCTGCGGGTGGGGAAACAGAGCGACAGCAACTCTGTCTCTCACCAATCCTCCACGATTTTTCCCCAAAAGCCTGGGGTTTTTATTAGGTTTTTGTGCCCGGAGGGCTAAGTCCAGAGTCTAATGCGTATGTAGATGTTCCCTTTTTGTGATGGACAGTTTTCTGAAAAGGGTTGATCGTTTCCTGGGCCTGGTTCCGGGGACAGAATAGACTCCTTGATTGGGATGGATTGTCCAGTTGTCGGGTTCGGTGATGATGTCAAGTCGTCGTTATCCTTCCGATCGGTATCGGTCTCCCGTCACCTGGGCGTTTCACTCCGGAGCCAGCATCCATTTTCACCCTAGAAACTCTTCCTTTTGCAAATTAGAATTTTTTCATTCCAGCCTGGGTGCTGCTCATCTCCACCCTGGCCTTGCCCTTTCATTTTGTAAATGAGATTATATGAAAGGTCTGAGTTACGGGAAGAGAGGGAAAGGAAAACCCCTTTTGGAATTTTTGGGTTTAAATCCAGGATTATACAGGCAACATATATTTTATACACGAATTTATGTTATTCATATTTCACAGCACCTAAAAATTAGCATTTTTAACCAAGCACATCTAATATTGCCAATGCTGGGGTTTAGTTTGGTTTGCTTTTTCTTCTTACTTATAGAATTTTTGCCCATATGTTGCTAAGAAACTAATTGCTTGATACTTATGGGGCACTTTGGGCAAGACAAAGGGGGCCAAAAGAGAACCTGGCTACGCCTTTTGTCCCCCTGGGGGAGGGGGAAAGTAACATGAGTGCTTTTAGAGCAGATAAAAAGATAAAGCTGGAGACAGTTTGGGGCGGTTTGGCTTTTTGGCTCTCTGGGCACCCTCGTTGAAGAGAGACAGGCCGTTTCAGCAGAAAGAACTCCAGTCCCGGGAAAATTTCCCATCGTTTCCTTGCACGCCTGGGAATCCTGAGCTCCTCAGCCCTCCTGCCTGCCTAGGAGCGGAGCCGGGGGCCCGGCCCTGCCCCGCCACTGCGGCTTTTTCTTCGGCACTGCTCTCTTCTGCTCCGGTGAGACCTGCCCTTCCCCCTGCCCTGCCTGGACACCCAGCCGTTCCCAGCTGCCAGCCTGTGCCATCGCACTCTTCCCAGCTCCGTGCAGGAGCCACCGAGCCGTCAGGACCGAACTGTCCTTGGTTTTGAGAGGCAAGGTTTTTTGGGGGTTTTTGGCACTACTCTTTAGTTGTTAATGCTGTAGTTATTTTCTTTTGTTGTTTAGTTTGTTATACATACTAGTAAAGAGCTGTTATTTCCTATTCCCATAACTTTGCCTAGAAAAAGCCCCTTTAATTGCCTTTCTTGTCTAAATTATAACAACTTGGAGAGGAAGGATCTGAATTGTCCAAATACCTGCTTTCTAAACCAAAACAGCCACATTTATCATTCCTGTAGACAATCAGCGTACAAAGAATGATTTGCTTCTGACCTGTGAAATGCATCTCAATGTATGTTAGTTTGATATATGATGGAATCAAACCCTTCCTCTTCACTTCCTCTTGCCATTAAAGTGCCTAAACTTTAAATGCTGTAGGGCAAGATAGCCATGAGAAGAAGGCCCAAATAGGATGCAGCTGTGTGTTTGTTGCCCTTGAAGTAAGAACAATTTCCCTAGGCTTAAGATCCTTATTTCTGGCAATCAGGTGAGGGCAAACCTATGCAAACAGTATTATTATCCCAGTGTGATTTTTTTAACAACAGCCTGGGAGTTTTGTTAGACCACACAATTTGTCATAGATATGAATATACCTGGAGATTTTCAACAGGACGAGATGAAATATCTTAAAATAAAAATGAAAGTGGAAGTGAACCAGGAAAGTTGTGACAATGGCTGGTTTCTTCCCCTTGTTCTCTGCAGTATTTCCCATTTCCCCTTGAGTGTTCTCTGGGCTTTTTGGTTATTTTTATCACATTCATTTTGCAGCTCCCCCATGATTCCTCTTTTTGTCAGCTCTGTCTTTTGTCTGTCCTGTTTCCAAAATTTTCTTTCCATTTTCCCTCTCTTCTTTCTTAGCTGTTTCTGCAAATGTTTTGATTCAGACTGTGATCTGCATAGTTATACCCATATTCAGTGCTGACTGTTGGCAATACAAAAAGCAGAGTAGATCCAGGAAATGCCAAAGCAATTGTACTTGAGTCATCCTCTGGAGTGAACAGGAGAATCTCCCCTGAGAATACCTCCTGCTGTGCTGCTAAGCACCGGGGCCATCTGCACCCATCACCATGCTGCAGGCAGTTAATGAATTAGTGCATGCGGGCAATTAATTGGTGCTCAGATTTGCTGTTCACTGTGACCACCAATTCTAGAGCTGTCAGCTTAATCTTGGCCTGAATGATCATCACATCTCTGCCTTTGGGGGAAAAGGCACAGCTATATTCAGACCCTTTTCAGTTGTTTCAGCCCCGAAGTGTGCTGAAATGGGAAAAATAAAGGGTTTGATTGCCAGCAGCTGTACATGGTTTATGTGTCTGGTTGGGTTGCAATTGGTTCTGGTGTTTCTGCAACCAGTCTGGAATAAGGTGAACACAGGAAATAAAGGAGGCTCCAATATGTGACAGTGATTTCTTCATTTCCAGGCTTTATCTGATGTATGAATTTTATATTTTTGATCACATTGTTCAGGCTGTCCTTCAGATTCCTTATACCAGATGAACACAAAAGTTTTGTAGCTTCCTATTGAGCAGTACTGGATTTACAGCAGTGTTTCATTAGCTTTCCATGTATTAAGAAATCACTGATAGCATTTGAGTTGCTGTTTTTATCTCAACATCATAGACCAATATCTACTTGCTGGTTTGTTGTGTATTTTATTACAGAATGTGTTACATTGCCCATAAAGCATCGTAAGCATAGAATAGGGTAGGGGCAAATACAATGCTGAACTAAGTACAGTTCTTGCTCTTTCCCAACTCTCTCTTTTTAGTCTCCAGTTCTAGCAGATTTTTCTTTACAACTGATAATTTCAGGTACATTTTACTGGTTGCATCAAATCACAGCGCTTATATTGAGAAGGGTGCCATCTGTACCTGTTTTGGGTATTTATTTACAATGGCTTTGGCCACCAAAATGAGTGTTTAGTTCATCATTGTGAATGCAAATATCGTGGGACTCAAATGGGAACTCTGAGCATGCATGGGAAAACTGGAATATGGTGGTTGAATTTCAGAGTTACATGGCAGGGTCTCTATGGGGTAGTGTGGCTCATAAGAAGTACTGGGTATTTTCTCCAGTTGTTACTTAAAACCCACAGTTCATGAGGACATCAACAATTGTTGTTGCTTAGTTTTCAGTGTCATAATGTGGGCTTTGGATAAAATCTCTTAGGATTGCTTTTCACTGGGAGAAGCTCAAGAGCTGCAAAATATCCATGCGTTATCCATAAAATAAACCTGCACAAGGAAATAAGTCATTAGAGAACTGCAGCCATGTGTAAGGAGGAGCCCCAGTGCTGCAGGTCTGTGATGTGGTACTGTTCCCTTTTCATTTGGGAATCTGCCCAGAGTGTAAACCTGTGGTCCTAATTAAAGTGCAGAATGCTTTTGCTCTCAAAGCATTACATTTTAAGAAGGTGTTTTTTTCTCCTGCTTCTTTCACCTTCTGTTGTTATTGGGGAAATTTTAATTACGTGTTCAAAAGCCATTTACTTTTTAAATCTGGCCTGACTGATCCCTCTGTAGCTCCATGGTGCCATGAGAAATTTCATGTTCTGCCATGCTCTGGCCTTTTAGAGCTGATCTGTCAAGAGTTCTAATAAGCCTTGGGCAGCTGAACAGACCTTATTGATGTGGTGGAATAACTCCATGGGCTTGAATAACAAACACTGGCACAAGGAGCAGGTCAGCAGGAATTTTTCAAGGATGAAGAGTGGCAGGAATGGTTATAACTTTGTGTGCTTCTGTCACCATTCTACCTCAGGTGACTTCTGGGAAATAGTCAGAAATAAAATCCCTGTCAAGATGCCCCTTGGATTCCCAGGACACTCAAAGCGTGCTTGAGCTGAACAGCACCTGTTAAATGTGTCTGTTTCCAGGACCTTTATTAGGTCTGAGCTGCACATCCACTTCATAAATGATTCAGTCTGGGCTTGGTTTGTGGCCCAGCCCAACACAGTGATTTCAGTCGTGGTCTGCTCTGACTTCATTTGGTCTGGGGGTGTTTGCTTCCTCAGAGCAGATGGGAGCTGTCTGGGACATGCCACCGAATTCCAGAATATGGCTCAAAGGCAGCCTGGCTCCTTGGAAGTAGGAAGCTGGTGCAGAGTGATAAGTAAATGCTAGAACCTGTGTCTGTATCACTACTCTTTCTACGCAGGGAACATGGAGGGGAAAACCAGCAGTGGAACAGCTAGTAAGAGCTTGGACCTAAAAATGTCTAGATGATTTTTAGAAAGCCCATCATTCTGTACACATAGCCTGTTCTCTGTTACATATAAACAAGATACTGCCATATAGCAATCAAGCCCATAAATTAAAATGTTGCCATTGCAGTATTTTTATCAACATATATGTTTTTATTTTGTCAGGATAAATATGCTCTGTACTTGAGTTGTTTGCAAGAAGCATGTGGTAATATTTAGTATATTTAAAAGTATCATTAGAGCTATATGTTCAGATGTGTAAAAAAAGGAATTCACTTGTATGAGTGTGTGTATCAACTGTATTATGTATGCAGATATGTCCATGCAGAGAGTCTCTGTGTCTCAGGACTAACAGATCTGTTCTCTCTGTTCTCCCACTTGTTCCTCATGCCTGCAGTGCCGTCCCAAAGGCTCCTTCGCCTACCCTATGGTACACACCAAATAAAATTGGTTATCGTGATGTGTGATCTGCCTGCCAGCTCTGTTCCGCTCTGCGGGTCTCGGGCTTGTGCTGGAGGAGCCAAAGGTTGGGAGCTGTGATTGTGCATGAGCAACAGTCTCCTGCGTTATTAAGAGCTGGATTTTCCTCAAAACATGGTTGTGGTGTTGGTGTCTCAGAACTCACCTGGGGGCAGATTAGATGTAGGATTAGCCTGTCAGGTTCCTCCAGTTTTCTTCTCAATGCTGTCTCTATTTTTACAAATCTGGAGAGGTTTGTGCAGGTTGTTTTGTTGTTACCTTGTTCCTCTTCCCTTTTTCTTGTTCCTCTTTCTTTTTGGATAATCTTTCTTCTGAAGGCCCCTGCATTTGCTTCCATTTAACTGCTGGTCTTCGTTCCATTATTCCTTTCAATGGGGCATGATTATGTTTTATGTTGTATTCAGAAACAGGAATCAGGCTGCATCCTGCCTTCTTTTGCTACTAAAATAGCTCTGTCTGTACAGTGAGTTCCCTTTTGACCCCACAACTGAGGAAAGAAACTCATTTTGCTCTGTGAAATGGGGAATTGCTGAGTGTTTGTGTTCTTTGATGCCATGTGAGGACAGCTCTGTCCTTAGCACTGTGTGAGCAGTAAAATGCAGAAGCTCTCTGGTGTTCCCATGTGCTGCTGGCCTGCCAGGAGCCTGGAAGTGTCCTGCCAGGAGCAGGAAGAGGCAACAAAGGAGAAAATACCTGCTGGCACATTGTGGCTATTTTGGGACAGGCTTGGAGCTTCTTGGAAATATTGTTTCTTCAGAGATACTTTTGCTACAGAGAAAGAGTCGTAAGAAAAATTGTTGTCTAGTATGTCCATTGTTCAAGCGTAGCAGTGCCCTGAGTACTTCACAAGTTTGACCTAAATTCTGAAGAAAGACTTGCTGTGTTCTCTGTTCTGCTAAACTGTGAGGTTTGTAGATGGTTTTTAAAAAGAAACATTAATTCTTTCATTGTGAAGAGACTTCCTGAAGAAAGTTGATAGCATACAAGACAGTATCTGCCTCTCCCCAAGTCTCCATTAACATGATCTAACATTATTACCGAAAACTGCAGAATTCTGTAAAGGTTTGTCTAAACCAGAAATATTATTCCAAATTTAAAACTGGATGGATTCGAAGTAGAGATTAATTGATCAGTGTCTAACTATCAAGAGTTATTTTAAATTAGTATCAAATTTGCACACTGCTTTGAAGTGCAAAACATCACAGCACTGAGGATGAATTATGCTGTCAAGAGCTGGTAACAGTCCACCTGAGACAGTGATTTCATTCAGAACTGCCAGTGTTAGTTTCCTTTACAAAAAGTGATTTCTTTTTTTGTCAGGTGGGATGTTCTGGAAACCAGCTTTGGTTTGTATGAACAACAAACTGTTGATAGGATGTTATAAAAATATTCAAATTAATATAGCATTTGAAATAGGAGACATAAATTATGCACCAAAACTACAAAAGCAAATGTTCAGTTTTCTGCTGGTGCAGTGAAAAAGTGTTCTGGCTATCTGATAAATAGGACAGTGCAGTGATAGATTTAAAAGACCCACAGTAGTGAGATTTAAACTTCTTGTCTCTCATCTGATACACCCATTTAAAGGTCTCCATCAATTCTGTATGCTTGTATTAAAGATAACAGAAGTGCTTGCTTTTTGCAGCATCAGGGAGCAATTATCTAATGCAAGTTAACTGCTGTGAGCCAAAATGCATTTTTACTTTGATTACTTTAGACTTTCTTGATGTTTTTTCAGTATTTGGAGCCATAGAAAATGCTGGTTTCAAAGGGGCCTCCAGAGATCATCCAATCCAACTTTCTCTTGAGAGCACAGCCTTAGATTTGGTTATGTGGGGTCCTGTCAAGCCAATTAAGTCCTGAACTGTTTCCAGTGAGGGGAATTCTACCACTTCTCTGGCAACTATCCTGATCTTTAGTTTTTATAATGAAGGATGTTTTCCTTGTATCCAGACAATGTTTTCCACAAAGCAGCTTGCGTCTCTTGCGTTTGTCCTCTTATTGTGTATCCATGTGAAAAGAGCACCTCCACCTTCTCTGTAACTGCTTCTGAGGCTTGAGCCACATCTAAACTTTCTACTTTGTTCTATCTTGGAACTTCAGATCCGTACTCTGTTTACAAGTGTATAGAACCTCTTACAGAAAAGCAATATAGACAGAAATACAATGTAGACAAGAAACAAATACTTCTAGTCCTTTGGAATTCTAAATATGTTATTTAAAAAGTAATCTTGGAGTGGGATATTATTGCAACAGAAATTGTGAAGGTAGTACAAGTTTCCCATCTGGCAAGGGCCCCAGACCAGATGGATCTACTAATGACTTTTATAGAGCATTTCATCAGACCTTGCTGAAACATGTGTCTGGCATCTTTAATTATACTAAATTAACACGGTTCCAGCCTTGGATGCCTAGATTCAGGCTTGTTGATCTTTGAAGAGAAGGAAGAGGAAATGTTCCCTGAAAGATCTTCCTAACAGACCCTTTTATTAATGAGGTATAATGTTAAAATATTACCTGAGCTTTATTGGTTCATCCTGAATGGATTATTTGCATAAAAGAAGTGCCTTGGAAGGCACTTGGATTGAAGAGATTTTTTGCAGGCACATCAGAATGCTTTTGGAATTCACACAAGTGCATTTAGCCAGGAATCCCATTGCTTTCTTTGCCTTCCCTGGAAGGAAGGGGATGGGTGCTCCCAAAGCAGTTGATCTCTGTCTGTATCCCTGTGTGTGCAGCCACTCCTCTTGCTGTTCCCACAGAGAGAAGTTCTTGTCGTGTGGGGAAGTGGCTGCCAGGGCCAGTGGGCAGCACCACCAACAACTGCTGCTGCTTTGATCCCTTGTTTGCATCCTAGCTCCTTAGCAAGAGGTAGTCCGTGTCATTTTCCCTCAAACCTGGAAAACAGAGACAAATTTTCTCGGGAAATTTCTTCTGCACATCCTGCTTAGATCTTGTCCTTCCTGTAGAAGGAATAGGAGTTAATCCTGTAATAATGTGTTTTCTATACCACGAATTGCTGTTGTTTGAATGCCTTGTCTTTTCTAAAGATATTTCTGTATAAATATAACAAAAGAAATTCAGTATTTCAGTGTTTTCCAGTGGTGCAAATAGCGATGTGGTTTCATTACAAATGGTCTAGTTATGGGATATTTGCTTAGAAATGCACCTTTTCAGTTCAGAACACAGCCAATGAAGTTGAAACCTATTTAAGGAGGCAGGGAAGGGCATGCAGATCTTACACTCTGAAGATATCATGTGAACTGATGGAACAGAGATATTTTATAGGCACAATTAGAGTTTTTATAGTTGAACGCAAATCAAACATATGTCATATACAGGTAACAAACAGTCACCAACAGTTGTTCTTGAAATTTAGCTTCATTTCCTTCCTCTAACCCACTGCTCTGTCTGCCAAAAATAAGCCCTTGGTTATCTAACAGCCAGAATGAACGTGGGCACGAGGAGTGCATTGGAAAGGCTGGTGGCAGGAGATAAATGTCCTCAGCGGGGCTGGGAAATCAGACTGCTAATTTAGGTGCCAAAAATTGATATTATTCACTAATTTTAGTTCCCGCACTGGCTGACTTCATGCATCAAAAAGAATAAAACAAATACCAGAGACTTTCAGTACAGACATGCTGATGTTTAGGAAATGTGTTTGTGCTCTTAACCCAAGAGGAGGCTCTGGTATGTGAGAACTGCTCTGTGCTAAATGGTGGCACACGTAATTAAGTTCTGCTCTAGCAGTGAGAGAGATTAGCCCAATTAATCTTTTCCTCTTGTTCTTGAAGAAAAGTATTCTAACTTAATTACAGCTAGCACACCTTAAGTTTGTGGTGTCATCTTTTATTGCCTGTATAGGTGTAGAACTGAGGTGAACTAGCTGATGCACAATATAGTATACAACTCAAGCCTGGGTAGGGGAAGAAAGAATGGGAGATAAAACAGTTAAATTGTGGTAAAATTGTTCTTTTTCCATGAAATGAATATCTATGAAACTTTCTTAAGCTTTTTGATTAACTTTTCTTAATAATTAGTTTTATCTGTTCCTGGGATAGCAGAACTACTCAACTCCTCTCAGCCACCTGGTGAGTGCCAGTTTATTAATAGGATGTTTTTCCTTACTCCATGTGTAGCTCACATACTCAGCCATTGTTCAAATTTGTTTCCTGGGTAACTGTGTAAAACTGCCTTTGTATTCATATGATTTTGCAGAGAAGTTTTATTCTTATTTTCATATCTGAAGGGTTGTGAACAGAAATATATGGTTTGATTCTGGTGAAACAATTTATTTGTGTCACTTCTGAGATTGCTATGTTTAAACATATAAAGATGAGAAGATTTCTTGTGTGTGTTTCTCATACTGAACAATATCCATTATTCAGCCTCTTGTCCATATTTCAGAATATTTGAGCTGATGTGCAAAAGAGGAATAATTAGTAGATAATCATCCATTACAAACCTGTGAAAGACTAAGATCCAAGTTTGTGTTCAATCAGCTTATCAATCAAAAGTATTTTAAAATTTTCTGGTTATGCTCTTCCTTTTCTAGTTAAAATATTATTGCATGATAAATTGTATTCTGCACTCATCATGTCAGTCTCAGCAAAACATTTCAAGTAAATACTGGAATTGACTGGGTTTTGACGACAGCTGCTGTGATTATTCCCAAAGTGTATTATAACCTGAAGTGTGTTGTTTGCAGCCTTGCAGTTCACCCGGATAAAACGTTGGTAGCCACAGGGCAGGTTGGGAAGGATCCCTACATTTGCATCTGGGATTCATACCGTCTCCAGACTGTGTCTGTCCTGAAGGATGCGCACACACACGGCGTCGCCTGTCTGGCCTTTGACTCGGATGGCCAGGTCAGTACAGCTCCTCCTCTGGGTTCTGGACTGAGCTGGATTTCTGGTTCACTGAGAGATGCACCTTAAATGTTTTGTGTTTCAGCAGCTACAGGGCTGCAGTGTTGGAACCCCTGTTACAACTGAACTGTGATTGCCATTCAAGGCCTTGGTTTGTATTGTAGTTGCAGTAGGAGGACTGCAAACGCATCTCTCGCCCCGGAGGTGCTTTTGGGATGAAATCACACCCTGCCATCCAAGTGGAGTGGAAGCACTGGATGTTGGACAGGTATCCAGAGCAGAAATGCCCTTCCGTGGCTTAACTGCGGTGGCTTCACCACATACTTGTCACCTGCTGTCCAAAGAAATCAGTTCCTGGCAAAGCCCTCAAAACCCTGCAGCTTCTCTGGCAGAAGAGCTGTGCTAATCTCACTGCTGGGATAGTCTCCTTGGCTGGGGTGCACTGGCAATTTAATTGAATAATGGCACTAGGACACACAGTGTGGCTTTCTACACTGCAATTAGTCTAGATGATATCTTGAAACAAAACTTAAAATATAACTAAATGGTGGGCAGTTCCCAGCTAAACACAATGATTTTTTTTCTATCTTGCAGTGTTAAAAGCTTTAGGCAAATAGACCTAAAATTCACATATACCTGAGAAATATTTCACAGATCTTTATAAATAAATATCTGGCAATTTTGTCATTACTGATGACAATTTTGTCCTGATGTAATACTTGCTGAAGTATTTTTAGGAATGCTTAGATTAGCTGATACCAAAAACCTCAGAACAAGAAAACCCTCAGATAACAGAACAAAATTTTGAATGGTATAATTTTTTTAAGATATTGTTCTTTCAGAAATAAATGCTCTTCATTTTTTCCCCCTCATTTTTAACTTCATAAGACGGGCAGTTAAACTTTATTAAAAGCTATTTAAGCACCTGATGGGAATGAAAACTCATGAGCTAGGGGGGTGTTTGAGGTGGAGGCCTTCATGAAGACCCTGAAGTGTGCTTGCTGTAATTAAAACCCAAACTCACTACCATGTTGACCTTGCAGAAGAATGACAATTCCCTTTCTGGAAGAGCTTGAGAAATGGCAGTTTATTCTGGAAATAAAAATTTGCACTGAACACTTTTATGTCTGGAGAACGTCCAGTGCTGGAGAACATGAATATGGATAATGCATCTTGGCTTTTTGCTGCTCTTCCTGGCTTTGCAGGAGAAGCTGCTGTGCTGAGCCAGAATTAAAGGGCATGGGAGGAAGTCTGTCAGTATTTGGAGCTCAGAGCTGCTGGCTGTTCTGGTTTATTTAGTCAGCATTCCCAAGAGAGCTGGTGTCTGTGACAGGGCAAAGCAGACACTGCTTGCACCTCCTAGTGCAAAGCTTTCCTTCTTTTATATCTGAAGGCTGATAAAAGCCAGGGAAGATCTATATTCCAGCCCCAAAACACAAATAAATTCAACAATCAGGAATGGTATAGATGCAATAAGAACTCTATTCTTTTCACGGCTAACTCTGCCAGCTGTCCACTTCCTAAATACAAGTAGGCAGAGGCAAAGCCCAGGTGACTGCTGCATTGCCAGAGTGGATCTCCATGGATTCAGCTCGGCTCCTTGTGCATCCCTGTGTGAATGCTGTTCCATGTGTGGGATCTCAAACAGCACCACCCCACTTCTCTCTGAGCCAAGTTAATTTGGTCTTGTTGAACCAGAAACTCTGGGATATCTGTTCCTTTTGGATGAATTAGTGGGGAAATATTCCTCCTGGCCTGACTGGAGCTGACCCTGCACAGAGACAGCTCAATGGTTCCTGCAGTACTTCCCTGGCCTTGTGTTCCACAGGGTGGGGAATGCAGATCAGTGTGCACAGGATTTGTTATTTTCTAATAAATGGCAATCATCAATACACAGGGGAGAGCTTGAATACTTCCTTTATTTTATGTACCTTCAAAGCAGCTTTTGGAGACAAATAGGGTCAGAGTAAATTTCCTTTTTTGTGTTACCTGTGATTAATACAGTCCTGATGTGAGATGAATTTCTTGCAGAAGTGTTGCAATTTAAAAATACATATTTTAGTTTGGGCTTTTTCTATCTGAGCAGGAGCTGCCATTTGCCAGGAGGGAAACTGCACTTTGTTCAAATGTTTAATGAGGAGCTGTCATTTTGCCTGTAATTAAAAATGTCTTCTCTTCAATCAGAAGTTACTACAGTTTCTCCTTAAAATTACTAACATCTCCCTTTCACAGAATTACCTACAAAGCAGATGCCTCATACTGAACTGTTTTATCGATACCACACAGTTCAATTTCTGCTCTGAGTTATTTCAGATTAACCCTTTTTATGTGCTTTCTAAAAGTATTTTTTAATGGAGTGGGAAGGGCACTGCCATATTGTACATACACCTAATGAAAAAAATTAAAAATGCAGCACTAGGCTTCTTCCAAATCTGTGTAGATTTAAGAATAATTGTTTAATTATGTGCCTAAATTACTTGGCACGTATTTTATTTTGGTAGTTCTATGAATTCTCTGAATAGAGTTCTGTCAAATTCCCTTCCAGAAGGAGAACTAAAAGTGTGTTTCAACTGAAAAGGAAATTCAGTATTTATCACTTTTCTGCCAGCAGGAGACCTTCCTCAGCAGGCCAAGGTTAAAAGAAAACATAAAGTATTTCTTAGTTTCCTGTAGTGCTTTCCCTGCTGATACCAAAATCAGCTAAGGAATAAACTTTCTAACACAATATGAAGTTTTAGAAAGCAGCTATTCCTTATTTCCAGCATTGGACACAGTTGGAGAAGTGATTTTTTTCTTTAATCAAACGTGTGTCGTGAAACTTTACAGCTGGTCATTTATTCCATCCTGATCAGACACATTACAATACACGTCCCAGCTAATACATAAACACCATGTTCCCTAGAATTAATTTCCAAGCCTTTGCCCCTTACTGGAACTCCTATTGTGGTCCTAGAGGGTTGTCTAAAGGGGTCTCTGCTGGTTGTACTCACTAAGAGCCCCCGATATTGTAATGACCTTGCCTTGAACCTCTCAGGGTGTGCATTGGTGTTTCTTGTTACATCACTGCCACAAACTCCACTGAAGTTCCTCATCTGTTTATCCACTGGTTCCAGCTACCTTTAGTATCCCGTGTGTCTTTTACATCTTTTTAACTAGTAGTTATTATTTTGCAATTCAAGGGAACTGAACATTTATATTCTTCATGTTGTCTGTCAAGTCCCCCTTTGCTTGAGACTGTCTCTTTTAGACAAGTCCCAACACTTCATTTTCCAGCACAAAGTGTTACAACAACAATAACATTGAATTAAATTGCTTTCCAGAATCAAGGGAGTATAATTGCAGATTGTCCTGTACTCCCTGGATGGAAAATGTTCTCTTGGCTCTCATTCTGTGTTGTGGTTGTCGCCAAAGTACCCTGAGGGGAGCCATTAATAGTGCATGGAAACAGGAATGTTTAGGAAGCCATGTATAGGCAGTCTGCATGCATGAAATAGGCCCCATTCCCAGTACTAAGGTCTGATTTCCCATTCCCACTGTTGGGCTGCTGATAGGTGCGGGGCTCCTATGTGTGATTCTTCTGTGTCCTCAGTGTCATTGGGCAGTGGAGTTTCTCAGTGGCCCTGCAGCTGGGAATGGTGTAACACTGACAGTGACCAGCTCCAGCACCCTGAGTTCTATTGACATTTTGAGTAACACTAAAGCATAGAAATCCTTCCGCATTGAGACTTCCTGCAAAAACTATAATTTTATTTCTTTGTTCTGCTGTACAAACTTCTTTAACTCTCCCTTCACAACTCCATTATGAGTCGGAGCCCATTGACAGAGTTCTGCTCCCCACTGTAGGGTGAGCCCTCCAAAGGAACCTTGCTCCTCCCAACAATACCCAGATTGCGCCATGAAAACCTTATGTTCCTCTAGGAATAGCTCATTTAATTTATCTGTATTTTTATTTCTGTGGAAGGAGACTGGACTTGGAGGAACTTGTGGTATAAGTCTGTAAATAGTTTTTTCTGGTGACGATGATGAGGGGTGTTGAGTTGGGATTTTTGGAGAGTATTTGTTTTGTTGTTGTTTTCATTAATACCACATCACTTGGTGCATTTTCTGGTGGGACAGTGGTTGAGTTCTGCATTATTCACTAGGCAGGTTTTGTGTCAGGGTAATGCCTGTTGTCATCTCTCATTAAACCAGAGTCCCAGAATATCTATTTTGTTCCTCTAAATCAAGAAACTGTAACTGTTAAGACAGTGAAGGGTGTGTGAACCTACTGCAGTTGATGCAGAGGCTGTCAAGGTGCTCTCCCAGGAGGGAAGATGGTCACTGGATATTTACATTCAGGAATGGGATGAAAAGCCCTTGAGTACCTCCTCTCTGAACTATTGCTACAGAATGAAAGCTGGAGCCTTCTGTTCCTCTATGAACAGTTATTTCCTCTCTATTATTCTGTTGTTGAGAGCTTTATGGCATTTAATATTTTTCCTAATATAACATTTTAGAGGAGTTTATGGTAATAACACCTTTTTTCTTTGCTGGCTCAGTTCTTCTGTGTTATCAGAGACAGATCCAGATTTTAAACAATTTGCTCACTCAAAATTGGAACCAATTTTTTATAGAATTCATATAAAGTTGGACAAAATTAGGACAGTCACTGGAAGGGAAAAGACCTACAACTTCTACAATAATGGCTGATCTTCTGGGCATCAATGCTACAGATGGATGCACTTTGCTTTTTCCCTTCCAGAATGTCCCCCCCTGCAATTTTATTCTGTTCTTTTTATTTCTTCCAATATTGAAATGGAAAAGTATTAAAATTAAGTTTTTTTAATTGATGACCAATAAAACTTTAATTTACCTTGGTTATTAGTTAATTATTTTTGTTATTTTAACTGATGATGTGATACACTAAGCTATGGAAAAGACAATTATTAAAAGTACATCCAGTTCTGGTTCTAAAGCTCAACAAAGTGAGCATAATGAACAAAGCGGTAGCTGGAAATAGTGAAAGCTTTTATTTTCCTTTCACTTCTATTATCAGATTAATAAATCAGAGCTAGAGAGGTGTGCACCTGAAGCAAGCACCTCAGATGTTTCAGGGTAAGGATTTAGCTTGGAGCATTGGTACCCTCAAATCAAGTACCTGACCTTTCAGAGAAGATGAGACATTTCAGTGTTCTCTCCAGTGAGTAAATGTTAAGTGTGAATGTCTTTGCCTGTGCAGTGTGGTTCAAATCCAGGTCATATGTGGGAAAACCCATTTGTGCACATAATCCTGGGAACTACAGCAAAGCGATTAGGGCTTGATTTCCTGTTAACTGGATTGCTGTTGTTTTTCCTCAGCGTTTGGCTTCCGTGGGACTGGATGCCAAAAACACAGTGTGTATTTGGGACTGGAAGAGAGGAAAGCTCCTGGCAACAGCTACAGGCCATTCCGACAGGGTAATTGTATGGAAGCATTCCTGGATTTTGTCTGGGAGCTGCATGGGTGTTTCAAAAATATTTTTTGTTTCTGTTAGGTTAATGCAAAGGTAATTTTGGTCATTCTACCCCGCTTTTAAAATACTGAACAAGATATTTCTTTTTCTCATTGTGCCAGACCCAGTGCAAGGCACTGTTAGTAAGCCTGGGGGGGAAATATGTTGTACCTATGCACTGAGTAGGGTGATCTGTAGCTCTTTATATGAGATGTGAAATGGGAGCTCAGTGGCCAAAGATCATCTTGTCTCTGAGTATGTCAAAAAGACAGTTTATCCTGAGGGCAAATTTAATTATATCCCTTTCAGTTTTCTTTGAGACAGTTACCTGTAGAAGAAATTTGATTGAGATAAATATTTCTTTTTTATCTGTTAGCCTCAGGTAAAGGACCGTAACTTAAATAAAGATGAGAACTGACTAGGTTAAAGTTTAGAAGTTATTCAGGATTAGAAAATGTTTTACCAGGTTTAGCATAAACAAAATACCTCCCTGACATATATAAGCACAAGGATGCATATGTTAAAATAAATTATGGATACATTCTGACAACTTGGATACATATTATTTTATTATATGACATCTTTTACATCTGTGAATGTTTTGCTACTGACCTCAGTAAGTGCAAGATCAGCTTCTGAATTAGAAGAATTCTCCAGGACAGGCTAGAAGTACTAAAATCTTAGTCCCAGTAGACTTTCCCAACCAGAAAAAGGAGCTTCTGCACAGAAGAGGGAGTGGGAAAGAATGCCTCTGTAAATATTGTTTATTCAATTATATCTTGGAGCTGGAATGGATTGGCAGTGCAAAGTCAGGGATGAAGCATATTGACAGAACTGTGTGAGGAGCCCTCCATGTTTGCCTTGACCTTTGATTACAAAGAGTTGCAAATTTACCTGTAGAGTAAGTTCTTTAGTTTTCAGTAATATGTTCCAACAGAAATTATGGCTAAGCACTGGTAAAAACAAGCTGAACCTTGATGGCATTACTGTATAGGTTAAAATATCATCTTAATATATTTCTTAACAGATATTTGATATTTCCTGGGATCAATATCAGCCAAACAGAATTGTCAGCTGTGGAGTAAAACACATAAAGGTAAAGAGCTTCCACTGTTTGCTTGGCAAAAGTACTTGCACAAAAGAAATCTGTGTTCTTACCTGATGAGGACTTGGAATACAGGACAGATTATATTTTCCTTTCTTTATGCTGTGAACTTTTGCAGAATGTTTTGTTTGAAGCCAGTTCAGACATTCAGCAGTGCCTGAGCTGCAGATTACCTGAACAAGAAAGCCAGAAAGATCCTTTGGTGTAATTTTCATCATTATGTGTTTATAATTTTGGGTCTTCTGCCCTCTCCATTCCACCCTAAGGGTCTCAGCTTTTAGGGGTTTCTCTCATCCAGCATCACAAAGTGTCACTGTGCAGCTGTAGGAGGAGCCAAGCTAAAAAGTGTGAACAGAATGACCTGCACTTGGCCTCCTCGTGTAACACCACTGCGAAGCGTGCAGGGCCTGCAGAGACAAAACTGGTGCACCACTATTTGCTCCCTCTAAGTCACCCTTTATGGAAGTGTTTGAAATAGAAACCTTGATATATATTAGATGTTTAGGATAAAACATTCTCATGCCTGTGGAGAGCTTAGAAACAAATCCTTGTCTGCCAATATCCCCTTCGGATTTCTGTTTTTCTCCTGTCTCCTCAAAAACATTCCTAACAGATGGCAATTATTTCACATGACTGGGGTGGGAAGAGCTTTAAGTAGAAGTTTAGGAAACCAGTTAATATCTCTTGTTCTGGTTCCTGAGAAGCTCGTGCCCTTAAACCACAACTGCTTCAAACTGTGGGTGGTTTTGGCAGCAGTGATACCATCTGTTGTGTTCTGCAAGCTGTTTTCCAAAACCTTTGTTTGTTTGGCACCTGTCTTCTGTTTAAAATGGCCATAATCACCCTGAACACAGAGAATACCTGGGACTGTAAATACATGGAGATAAAGGAATGCCAAAAACATAGGAAAAAATGCAGCACGGAGGAGAAATTACTCCGTGTTCCCCTCCAGTGGTGCTCCAGCAGTGGCCTGAACTTGCTGTTTGGTGTTCAAGGCTGTGGAAATGTGATAATAACAGCTTTAAAGGAATTGTCTCACTGTGGGAATTGGGACTGATGCTTGGGAATTGTGCTGTTTATTCCTTCAGCAGTCCATTTCTGCTGGCTCATTTGGCTGGGCAGGGGTCAAAAGCTGAGGTAAAGCCCAGGAGCTAAGGAATCTCTCACTGTGAGCTCAGGATCCTCTCTCCACCTTCTAACACTGCCACCTGATCTCCAACCCTTCCTCAGTTGACCAGAAGGGAGAAGAGTTTAGGTTTTACTCAAGGAATGAGGGTCCCGGGAGGAGTATTTCCTGTCTTCTAATTTGGCTGATGTTAAGAGGCAAAGGGAAAATTTAATTGAATTAACAATAGAGAAGGAGCTGAAACAAAAACCTTGATCTAAGGATTTTCTGGACTAAAGAATTTTAGAAAAATATCTAAAAATCTGGCTGTAGGCAAATGAACTGGGAATAGAGGGACATGATGAAACCACGTCAGACACATTCATTCCTGACCAGTCTCTGCCAGTGTCTGTCCAGTGTCTGTCAGATGACAGAGCAGGGCTGGCTCCACTGACACTGTGTTGTGCTGCACCCCAGAGATTTGCTGTTCTGTATCTGCACCTGTCCAGGATATCCTGGTGCTGACAGCAGTGGAGATTTCAGCACTTCTTTTGCACATCTCTCATTGATATTCTCTTTATTCTGCCCTCCCTGGAAAGTTAGGTCCTTGAGTGGGAGCTGAGTACACTAACTGTGGCATCTTCTTGATAAATTATGTTTATTTAAATAAATAAAAACGTACTCTTATTCAAAAACAAGTGGTCTGATATTTCTAGCTCACCTCCAAAGACAACCTTCTGAGACAAATTTTCTGTTTTCTTCACTCTTCTTCTCCTCCCCAGTCAGTCTTAGATTCCTTTTTGTAGAATGTGAATTACTTTTCTGTGGCAGCTGAGCAAGTCACTTTCCGCACTTGGGAACCTGTTACTCTGGGAGTCAGGGAGTTGTCTCTCGTACAAGCGTTTGCAGTCCCCATGGAACAGATTTCACAGTAACTCTGACTATATTTGAGGGGCAGAACTCTTTCAGTGCACTGGAGAAAGGCAGAAATGTCTGCTCCAGCACGCAGGTTGCGTAAGATAAAGTATTTTATCACTTCAGTGCTGTAGCTGTGCTTTGCAGACAAGAAAAAAAGGGATTTTATTTGGTTTAAAAACATGCACTTGTCTGGACAGCAAAAAGGACAGTGAGAGAATGAGAAGGGGCAATGTGGCAGCAGTGAGGCAGCATTGAGCCTCCCCCGCTCAAGCAGTTTGATCACTTGGTTTGGGTTTAGATGTACTACATTTGCCTGGATCTTTCCTTAGTAAATGGGCAGGCTTTGGAGTAGTGGGTGTTCTGACAGGACTGAAGGAATCACTTCAGTGCCTGCCCAGACACTGTTCTGTCAGGATGTGTTTCTGAGATCTGTACACTAATGTGAAAAACCAGAATTCTGCTGAAACCTCTCCAAATCTGAATAATTTACATTTCAGTTTTGGACATTGTGTGGAAACGCCCTGACAGCAAAGAGAGGAATATTTGGTAAAACAGGAGATCTCCAGACAATCCTGTGTTTAGCTTGTGCTAAAGAAGACATCACCTACTCTGGGGCTTTAAATGGAGACATCTATGTTTGGAAGGGGCTCAACTTGGTCCGCACAATTCAAGGAGCACACAGTGTAAGTGATATTTTCATGTCTATTTGATAAGAACCCGTTAATTGAATTGAAAAACGTCCTGAAGGCTTAGCTACAAAGCTTTCCTTCTGTTTCGGGTCAGAAGGATGTCCGAGGCTGTTCAGCAATTAAGAACTTAGATGTAATGTTGTACTTGTTGACATGTTGCTGAGCTGTGTGATGGTTTCACATTCGCTGAATTTTTGTTTACCAAATGTGAGATAGGATTTTTGGGAGGAAAAGGCAAAACAGGCTCAACTTAAAAGTAAACACATAGTTTATTAACCCACACTTCTAAAAGAAGAAAAGGAAAAGAAAAAAAAAACAGATGAAAACCTTTAAAACCCCTCCCTCTTCTTTACAAACGATTCCGTTTCTACAAACAATGTAAAGAGGCAAAACTCACAACTCCAGGTCAGTACCACTTATAAAATAGCCACTCATTCAGTCTTTGAGAGAGAAGTCTCTCCTATTGTTTTAGTAACTTTCCACAAGAGATAACAGTCTGCTTGTGGCTGTAACTCACACAACAGCAGCCTGCCCAGGACATTCTGCAATTGTGGAACCTCCCATATTCACGCAGCCTTTCCCATGACCACACATATGGGTAGTAGCCTCACAGATTGGGGTGGTACCTAAAAAAAACAAACAAAAAAAAAAAAAAA
>VZSR01001262.1:284292-306915 GCA_013398615.1 Brachypodius melanocephalos | reverse complement strand
GGAGATTTCAGCCTAAAACTCAGGCAACTTGTCATCTCTCCCGCTTAAAAAAAAAAGTCACTCTTCATTTACTGACTTAGATATCTTCATATCGTCCTTTTACATAGCTCTAATTGGGCTTTTTCTCTCATCTCAGAAGAGGGTTAAGAAAAGTCTCAATCTGTGTCAGGAAAGAGTTAAAACTTGCCCGGGCCTGCGGTGGTCATGTGGTCTCTGCTGAGCGGGAGCTGCAAAACTCTGAAAGCCATGGTGCAAAGTTCAGAAACAGCAGCCAAGATTTCAGGTGTTAAGCACACTGGTGGATGCTTTTTTTCTTTCCACCCCTCCCTCTCAATTTGGGGGTGGCCCAACTCGAGGGTGCTCCCAGGGGCCCGGCGGGAATCCCATCCTCCTCCCAGGTCACGAGTGCCGGCAGCCAGCGCCGGGGCCCGGCTGAGGCACGGCCCGGCCCAGCTCCGCCGCGGCCCCAGACATGCGGCCAGCACTGCCAAGCAGCAGCGTTGCCCCTTTCCCCCGCCGGCAGCGGGGGAGGAAAAGGAGGCTCAGCCAGCCTGGGCCGGCCACCTCACGGCGTTACATCTTGCTAGCCGGAAAAGCAAGAGAGCAACTGGACCCCAGCCTGAGGTTTTTATACGGGTATTGCCAAAAGTCGCATTCTGTTTCCTGAGTGGTCAAACCACATGCCAATTAGCAAAATTGACCCCTGATAGGTCCTAAAGTCCTGGCAGGGAAAAACTATTAATTCCTCTTCAACCCACAACAGCTGACAGTGCCAGAACTGCTGGTATTTATAACCTCCATCTAACCAGGTAAACCAAAGCTCAAATGAAGTCAGCAAATCTAAAGTTTCACAGATTGGGTCACTTCAGTTATGGTCAGTTTACTTTAAAATAGTTGGTAAGCAGATTATCTAAGCTTAAATAGAATTTTACCACTAAAATTCCCAACATAAGAGACTGACTCCTCAGAAGAGCTTCAGTGTGGAGCAAACCTGTTGAATCTATGAGTTTGCACTCCAGCTATACTCCAAACTGTTTACTCCAGTTGCCTCTGTAATACACACCCACAAACCACCACCTCCAGTCTGGAATTCTCATAATTACAGAGTGAAAGGGGGATGTGCAGGATTGTGTTAGATTTCTAACCAGTCTAATACAATTAATTTGCCTCTGTTGTTGCTACAATAAAGGCACAGTAGGACTTCCTTGTCTTATTCCAGATGTATTTGAGAACTGCTCCTATTTGGATTATGACTGTGAGTAATGGCATTCTGATGTGAGGTTTTTGGAAAAGAAGGAAACAAGACAATTTTCTTTAGAGAATTGATATGACATATAACAGTTGTCATGATAGTTTTGTTCTAGAAAGAGCACTGCAAAAATGATGAAGTTTTTTCTGATCTCCCAAAATTAGTTATGATGACAGTTCATCAGGATTCGTAGGACCTCTTCAAGTGAGATCTAAGTATTGATTATTTACAAAAGTAATCCTTACTTTATGAAAACAGGGAGACTGGAGGCAGTGGGACATATTAGCTGAGGAACTACTGTGAAACTGCAGCTGCAATAACACAGGAATGTCTTTGGCAAGCAGTAGCCTCCTGTAGTGTATTAGCAGAAATCTGCAGAATTTTAGTTAGATTCATTAGAATGATTAAGTACAACCTCTTTATACATAATGTGATAAATTATGGAGTTTGCCATGGCTAACATGCAATCTCTGTGTAATTAATAATTGGAAATATTAATTTATGAAGGCATTGCACAAGGCCACTTTGAAAATGGACATCTTCTCTCCATTGTATTTATCTCCATGCAGTTCAACTCATCTCGTAACCAAGGTTTTCCTGATGAAATACTGACTCAGCAGGCATTCCTTGAACTATTCCAAGGTAGTTCAGCACAGTCATTAGTCATGAGGTGTTTTCAAAAGCAAGGAGAAATTCAAATTGTAATAGAAACTTGTTTTCAACAAAGAGAATGAATTGACACTCTTTCAGTTTCAGTGAGATTCCAAACGGTGTCTGAACTAAATTCATGAAAGAATGTCTCAGTCACCTCTGCTCCTGTAAGAATATTTGTATTGCTTGTTTGCTTGTTTTTTTTTATCACGGGTAACTCTTTATTTTAAGTGCTCCATTAGTTATTCAATATTCAATTCCTTGTCATAAAATTACCAAACCTAAACCTGAAGTTCTGCAGATAGGCTGTATCACTGCTGTTTGCACGAAGGTTTCTACATAAACCGCTCGAGTGGAGCACTTGAAAATAAAGCTGTGTTTGCTGGTTTACTTTCTGGATGGGCAACACTTTTGTGCCTAGCAGTTCCTGGCCTTTAACAAGAGTCTGTTTGAAAACGTTTGCTTTCTGTGTTTAAATTGGTTGCAAAGATCTTTAAAACTTGGGCTGCTGTTGGTTGACAGGCTGGAATTTTTAGTATGTATGCTTGTGAAGAAGGCTTTGCCACTGGAGGGAGAGATGGCTGCATTCGGCTATGGGACACGGAGTTCAAACCAATAACTAAAATTGATCTCAGGGAGACTGAACAAGGATACAAAGGTAATGAGCTATTCCTTTAATGGTTTTTCACATGTCTGGATAATGGATTGTGACAGCATTTAACGTGAAGCATAGATGTCTCTGCATACTGCTGATTTGTTTACTTAACAACTGTTTATTTTTGGATCTGTGGTTCCTTCCTTCTCTGATTATTCTATAATCTGTGGAGTGTTCCATAGTTCATGGGATAAACACAGGGATGAAATCACTGCTCCCCACCACCATTTCTGGCAAATGCAAGAAAATAAGTGAGAACTAATTAAACACCTTAAGATGGGAGAATGAATTTAGCCAATCCTTAATTAATTACTTGCATTTCCTTTAACTCATTGAGATTTCTGGAACCTGATACTCAGAGATGCTGACTGTCTGAACATTCCACTCATGCACTTGGAATGGTAGCATTTGGCGGATTTGTTGGAGAGAATGTTATTAAATTGGTGATAATCACATTTGTCGAATCTAATCCTCCTTCCTGTGAGCTCAGACATCACTTTATTTTATGATTTGAAGCACTTATAATCTCATAGATCACAATGCACATTCTGTCAAAGGTATAGTGTTCACTTATGGAATTTAGCCCTCAAAAAGTTGTCCAAGACACCCAAGCAACAGTCCCTGTGCTCTGCACTCCTGGCTTTATGTAGTTTTTTGCAGCCTGAATTGTAACGTTTAACGTGAATTTCTAGAAAACTGTAGCAACAAATAACCAAAAAGCAAAGATCTGGGCAAGTGAAAACTGCCCTTGAGGCTACTCCCAACCTCTGCAATTGGGGTTTCATTTTCAGTTGTCATTGGCACTGATTAAATTAAGCATATCTGTAGCCTCCAGCAGTGGTGCAGCCTTAATGCTTACCTGGGACCTTCTGTCCATCCCTTCCACTTATTTTTCCAAAGCATTTTGCAAAGGCATTGTCTGTCAAACACATCCTGAGAGCAGATAATCTTTCTTCATGTGCAGTATGTTCACAGAGAACATTGCCTTTTCCACATCCAAGGGTGTGTTTGTATTCTAAATCTTAACGATGTCCACCTTCCACCAAATTCCAATCTCAATTCCATTGTGTGGTCATTGGTGTGTACCAAGAAGGAGATGGAAGTCAGAACTTTTATATGAATTTAGCTAAGTCATAAAATGGCATTATAAAAATTAAAAGCTGTTGGAAGTGGACAAGAAAATAAATTAGGATTAATTTAACCTTCTCAGGAGATGAGAGTATTTTATTTATGTGACCAGTACTTCACTCTATTAGGTGTTTGGTTCCAAAAACATGTAAAAGTGATTATATGGATGATCTTGACTACATGACAAAGGAATTTTTTTATTCATTCACATCTCACAGCATCTAGACCTATTTTCCAAACTTTTTTTCATGTACTGGAACAGAAAATACAAACACTGCAAGCAGTTGCCCAGAGAGTGCTACTGAATTGCTCAGCCTGCTGAGAGGGTGTTTTTAAGCTTGTGGTCAGTAAAATTCCAGCTCCAAAGTTAGGATTAGATTTGTGGAATAATATCAAGCTTTCTTAAAGTTATACAAAGCAAAATTCTGTTGGTTTGGGTTTGGGGAGGAGGGATGTCTTTTTTAATATTTCTTTTAATAATCCATTTTGATTAAAGTGGAGAAGTGTGATAAATGGGCACAAGCCATTTAAATTCACAATTAAAATTTTATTCAAATGTGCAAAACAGTAAAGCACTGGAAAAAGGAATAAATCAGCTTCAGTCAGAGGAACCCCTTGGCTAATATAAAATTTAAATCTTTAAATCCTGTGAAATGGAGCTATTTTTTAAATTCCCAAGGTATGCAGCAAGCATGTTTTCCCAGGACTGAGCTTTATCTTCGTGTCACAAAATCTGACAGAATTGCCTTGAACTTGAATCAGCTGGGATGTTCTGTGGGACCTCAGTGCCAAAGATGTCAGTTGGGAATGACCTGTGGAATTCTCAGCAGTGTTGGCTGTGGCCCCCCTGGCCCGGCTGGCACTAAGGGCAACTCCCGCTGTGTCCCCAGGCTTGTCTATCCGCAGCGTGTGCTGGAAAGCCGACAGGCTCCTGGCAGGGACACAGGACAGCGAGATCTTTGAGGTGCTTGTGAGGGAGAGGGACAAGCCCATGCTGATCATGCAGGGCCACTGTGAGGGGGAGCTCTGGGCCCTGGCAGTGCATCCCAAGAAGCCTTTGGCAGTCACTGGCAGTGACGATCGCTCCGTGCGGTAAGGCTGCATCTGGTTTGTTGATTTTATTGCTTCGCATGCATATTAATTTGTAATGGATTGACTTATTGGCCTTATGTTAAGGCTCTGTTAAGACAACATTTTTCCCCCGAATTTTTCGTAGCAGCTTTGCTTTTTCTCTTCAGTTTTCATGTTTGGGTGCCACACAATGTGTAAAAATAATCAGAATTTATGTTAAAAATGTGTTGGATTTATATCTTCTGTTTGTATTATTGATTTATTCCTGCTACGTACAGGGGATCTAAATGGTGAATGACCACCTCATACTTCTCTTTGGGTAATACCAAGCAACAAGCTTAAAGCCTAAATATCTTTGTCCAGTGTTTTACTCAGAAGGTGTCTGCCCTAGCCTTGAGTGTTTAGGAAACCTGATTTAAAACCAATTCAGAGAAAATTATATTAATGAAAATGTACCGATGTCATAAGGGGCAGTGGAGGGGCAAACACTGATCACTTCTCTCTGTGACCAGTGACTTGACCCAAGGGAACAGCTGGAGCTGAGTCAGAGGAGGTTTAGCATGGATATTAGGAAAAGGTTCTTTCCCAGAGGTGGTGAGGCACTGAACAGGCTCTCCTGGGAATGGTCACAGCCCCAAGGCTGCCAGAGCCCCAGTAGTGCTCCCAGGGATACACAGGGTGGGATTATTGGGGTGTCTGTGCAGGGCCAGGAGCTGGACTGATGATCCTGATAGACCCCTTCTAACTCAGGATATTCTGTGATCCTGTGTTTAGTTATACCACTTGTGTCTTAAGTGTCTTTGTAGCAGACACTGAGGCTTTTAGCAAAACTCTGCTTTGTAGAAGAGTTTTAAAATTTTGTTCACACATTTGTGGGCATTGTTACAAAGTCAAGGATGCTCCTTTTCCTGTCTGTATTAAATCTGAACTATTGATAAGCCTCTGGGGGGAAAAAAGCATTTTACTGTGCTTAGTAAGACTTGACTGTAGAGTTTGGAGGTCCAGCTCAGAGTCTCCCTGAGTCCACACCCACAGAGCCCCTGTGTTCTCACTTGAGCGTGGAGTCCGCCTAGTGGAACTGATTATTTATCTGTGATTAAAGAGATGGAGATTTTCCTGAGTGCCAAAAATCCATCTCCTACCACAGACCCAGCTTCTGATTACTGCTCCTTCAGATTGCACATTATGATTATATGTACTGGTTTTCTATTCCTGCAATCCCTCATCTCTTTCTAACCCCAATTAAAATCCAAGTGTAAAACCCACAGTACTGTCAGTTGCTCTCTACAGTCCTGTTTTTTCTTCCTGCTTCCTACAGGAGGATTATTTCTTTCAGTTTCTGCAATGCATGAATGGTCTCTTCTGCTGGGGTTTGCCTGCCCAGTGTTACAGACAGGCACAAGTGTCCTGGCAAGATGCAGGTCAGTTCTGGAGGAAGGGCTGCAAAACTGTGATTAGCATTGCACTGCCCTCAAGCTAGTAATCCTACTAAGATGGAATTTCTTGTCTTGGGGTCATCCCTTGGTGAGCAGAGTAATTCAGCTTCTGGACCTGGAGAAGGTGCTGCTGACTCAGAGCCTGACCCAGCTCGTGCCCCTCCAGGAAGCACTGCAGCATCTATGTGCACATCGAACCTTGATTAGTGCTGCTCTTACCATTCTTATCTCTGTTGGAGCAGTTATGGTAACCCTGATGCCTTTGGATGTGCCATTCTCTCAAATGTGCAGGGATTTTACTGCCCAACATCCCAGACATCTTTGAGCTGTTTGGGCACTAGAGAGAGTGTGATTTTTTAACAGACTATTGCTTCATGTGAGGAATTCCAGTGAAATGTATAAATACTTTCATTAAGATTAAAAAGTACACAAAGGGATTTTCCTACAACTTTTCTGTAATAATAAAATTGCATCATGAGGGATGTTTCCGTATTGCCCTTTGTTGGGTAATTTTTCTTAGTATTTGATTATCACACTATTTTTCAAAGAGTGGGTTTATAATATAAATCTAAATTGGTTTAGAAATCAAAGAATTTAGTGAGTCAAATGATATTCTTGTGTCTGGGATCTCTAAATGAGAAGGGGAGTTACTGTATTTTTCCCTAGCCCAGTTGAGAGAAGGCTCTAGCCAAATACAGGTTTCTAACATTTTAAATTTCCAAAGCAAACCATCTCAACTAGGAAAACTGTCTGTTCCCTGTCTCTTACCACAGGAACAGGGAAAAATACCATTTTCTGAAGGCATACAGAATTATTTATTACATTTATTAAATAGACTGTCATGTTTTGCAATTAGGCTTCCAGAGTATTGGATTAACTGATTTATGTGGAAGCAACATTTTAGAACTACAACTGTATCCTGATGTATTCTTCAAAATCTTTCCAAAGCCTTCCTGGTTCATTCCTTGTTACATTGGGCTCACAGCTTCTGCCTTGTGAGGCTGCAAGATTCTTCATCCTACTTCTGGTTTGTCTTTGAAAACAGTTTTAATATCCTGCATTCATTTATTTTTCACCTTCTTTTCAGGCTTCATCCAAGTTGTGTTTATGCTGTTTATTCCAGTGCCAATGACAGAATTTCTCCCTTGGAGCCTCTTGTGCTCCCAGTGCCTCCCAGCTCCCTGTGCAGAGCTGAGCTCAGTAGCATCCACATCCTTGATGCCAGTGCCTTCAGTGAAAATAGGAATTGTTACTGTTCCACAGCTTTTACTATAACTTTCAGTAGTATCTCCCATCCAGCCTGGATGTTTCTTTCTGTGCAGCTTTGCTCTACAACTTGGTTCAGTGTCACATTACAGTTCTTGCACAAATTGTTCTTTCTCCAGTTTAGCACATAATCACATCTGCTGATTCATAATTGACGTATTTTACTGAAGATATTATCAATAGATTACATTTATGACTCTATCCTCAAAACAAAGATAGTTGGATAGTTGGGTATCGTTGCCTTAATTTCTCTACCCTGAGAGAGGTCTTTTATGCGTTTTTCCTAATTACTTCAATTGTTCTTTAAAATTCTAAGTCTTGAAAGCTACTGAGATCTGATAAGTCAGCCTATAGTGATTTGGGAAGCTCCATCCATTCCTTCAGAAAATTATAGGGGTATTATTTGCCTTTATCTTAGGACATAATTTACTGGTTGATTCCTTTTAATTGCACTGCTGTAAATGAGGGAATCAATATGCAATTTTGTCTTCTAGCTTGATCTAAGTTAGGACAAGAAAATCTTCCCTGTGGTTGGAATGTTGATGTTCCCTGAATGTTGCTTTCAGTGAAAATTTCACTCTGAGCTGCATTGACCCTTCCTGTGTACAGAAGCTGTATTTTTATTACCGATTTTGGGGAATTCCATCAGATAAGTGAAGTTTGGAAATAACACCAAATGATGATGTAATTGAGCTTCATTCTGTTTTCTTCTACTTCAGTTGTGTTCAGGTTGAAAGGAACTCAGTTCTTTACACAGTATTAACACAAGGGGTGTGCAAGTGATTTTCCCAGCTGAGTTAGACCTTTGGGGTTCCTCTTGATGACACCCAAATCCTGGGCAGTCAGGAAAAGCCCCCTCCTGCTTTCCCTTCCCTTTGGGACAGGTTGTGGAGCCTTGCTGACCATGCCTTGATTGCTCGCTGCAATATGGAAGAGGCCGTACGGAGCGTGTCCTTTAGTCCTGACGGATCCCAGCTGGCACTTGGGATGAAGGATGGCTCCTTCATTGTCCTCAGAGTAAGGTAAGATGAGAAAACCACTGGGTATCTTATCAGAAGAAAAGGAAATAATAATTGCAGACGCACTCATATCCCTTTCAAGAGGTGGTAGTTCAGCAAAGAGGAAAAAATCTATGCTTTAATTAATTTCAAAATATTAGCTCTTAGGAATAATGTTCATAAAATTCAAGATTTTTAAGTTTACGTCTTTTCCTCTCATCTGAAGTTATATAGGTATTTAGTAAGAAAAAATGTGCATAACACGGAGAACATAGCTTGGAGACTATCTTCTTCACTGATGATTTATTTCCTGTCATACACATACCGGGCAAAATAATTGGTGATCAAAAGATATTTTTAAGTATTTTCAAGATAAACCTGAATTATACTTTTTGCATTACAGGAAAGCCTTTTTTTGCATGGCTGCATCTTAAGCATTTTCTGTCTGAAATGCTGTTATGGAGGGCACACAAAAGTAGGTAAAGCCCTAAATTGGTCATAGAGTGAAACCCCCAGTGGGATTTCAAAACACAAAAGCTTTCAGAAAAGAAAAGTTTTAATTGATACCTGGAAGAGTTTACCCCCTCCTGACTGTTCTACATACGTTTGCCAAGCATATACTTGGAACTCCAAGCTGATAGGAGGGAAAAGCCTGGAAAAAACCCTATAATACTCTTCTTTAATGACTTTAACAAAACTTAAATGAGCTGTTCAATTTTAAAGCCTTCCCAATGATTATTTTTCTAAAGAAATTAATCTTCTTTGTCTCCCAGTAATCTTGTCCTTGTTAATTTGTCTGATGCCTCCTAGAAATCTCTTGTCTTGGATTAGAAACGCTTTTCCTTTCAGGACCCTGCTTTTAACAGTGCTGTGTGTCAGGATTTAAAAGATGTACTTACAAAAAGTATCTCAATAAATTTGGGTTGGATGCTGCTAGCAGTACTTCATTAGAGCAGGTGAAGAGAATGAAGAGTATTGTGGACAGGCAGTGTGGTTTCTGTCTGTTGCTTTAAAAGATGCTTAGAATCAATGGAAGGAATAGGAAGTTATCCACAAAAAAAAAAAAAAAGTAAGGATTTAAAAAGTGAAATCTAATTTTTGTTGTACAAATTATTCAGTGTATCTGTCTTGTTACCTATGGATTGCAAATTCCTGGATTTCCAGTTGTCATTCTCCCCTCTGGCTCTTGCAGGGACATGACCGAGGTGGTTCACATCAAGGACCGGAAGGAGGTGATCCATGAGATGAAGTTTTCCCCGGATGGCTCCTACCTGGCTGTGGGTTCCAATGATGGGCTGGTGGACATCTACGCTGTCGCCCAGAGATACAAAAAAATTGGGGAGTGCAACAAATCCTCCAGTTTCATCACTCACATCGACTGGTCTGTGGACAGCAAGTTCCTGCAGACCAACGATGGTGCTGGAGAGAGGCTCTTCTACAAGATGCCCTGTAAGTTTACAAGGGGCTCATCTTATGAACAAGTAAATTTTGGGTTTGATTTGAAGAGAACACCTCAAATATGATACAAATATGACAGGTAAAAGTGGAGTTTCCTGGCTGGAACTTAAAGAAATACCCACTGCACGTTTTTTAAATCAGTACTCACTGAATATCCTCAACTTTAAGGAAAAGCCGTCTCTGCTGTGTAAATTGCATATTTTTTCATAGCAACTTTTACAGGTTGACTCACTCTCAGGTAACTACCAAAGCCCCTCTGTCCCTGCTGTCCTTCCTTCAAATGATTAATGATTCCTGTGAGTGATCAGAATGTTTTTTAGAATATAACTAAAAATAGGAGAACTGTTTGAGTCAGCTTGAATTGCTAAGGTTCTATGTAAAAGTTTTTTAGCAGAAGCAACACAGATAACTCATTGACTTATTCTCACTCTTATTTGAGAATGTGTTCTAATATTTAGAGGAAACTTTTGCAGAAGAGAGCTTTAGAAATAAAATTTGGGGCTCTTTTTAGCTAGTTTGGCAGCCGTCAGTCCACTCTAAAACAGCCCATGTAAGTAAAAAGTACCACAGAATGGCTGACCGACCAAATAACTCACATTTCAGGGACTTAAGATAATGTGGATGAAAAACTCTTACTAGCATGTGAGCATGATTTAAAATTGTGTATTATTAACCTTCTAGCAGTTGGAAGTGTTCTAGGAATTCATGCTATTCACAGTACTTTCTATTGAAGGCATTTTTTGGTGTATTTGGAATTACGAAATTTTTCTACTTTTATATGTTTTTAGCATGCTAATCCTAATTAGCATGCTAATGAGAATTACTAGTTCTCATTAGTATTCTAATTATTTCTAATGCAGCTGCATTAGAACTCCTCAGATTTGTCATGTCCTCAAACACTACAAATGAGAGATTATAGTAATTTAGATTGTGACTCTTCTTAATTGAGGTTAAAAATTAATAACAACTAGAATACACAGATAAATATGATGAAAAGAAACAGAGTTTCCAAAAAGCAAATGATGAAATTGGTTATTCACCTGCACATTTTCAGCTGGGAAGCATCTAACAAGCAAAGATGAGATCAAAGGAATTCACTGGACCTCGTGGACCTGTGTGATAGGATCTGAAGTGAGTGGAATTTGGCCAAAATACACAAACATCACTGATGTCAACTCTGTGGATGGGAATTACAACAGTTCCGTGCTGGTGACAGGCGATGACTTTGGGCTGGTGAAATTATTCAGATTTCCGTGCCTAAAGAAAGGTAAGATGGAATTTTGTATGGCTGAAAAATGCAAGATTTACCTCAACACAGTGTATTTTCTAATGGTGGCTCTTCATTCTGTTGTAAAATTCAAATTAGTGTGTGCACAATTCCTGTGAGTATTAATGGATGTAGAGACCAGACTTTAACCCTCTCTGTGTAGTTGTTTTCAGAAGTGTTGAGAATATGTATCTTCTTCCTCAGGATTTGCACTGTACCAAGCATAAAGCCGGCAATCCAAATCAAACAACCTTTTGCCTTTCTGTGAGCTTCAATGTTTAATTTGATATCACATCTCAGTGTATTTTCAAAATTTGTGTTTTAGGAAAAATGTAATGCATGTGTTGAGTTCACGCTTGCACTCATGGCCTTTCAGAAAGGTGAAAATTAAACCTTGTGTGTGTTTGGTACTTCCTTGCCAAGATGTCAGACTTTTCTGACAAGTGAAGATATTGTCCATATTATTTTACGCCACTTATTTTTATATTTTTATATAATTACTTTTGTATCAACACATCAAATGAGGAATTTGAGTATTTTTTGATTTTCAGATTTCACAAGTGTATGTTTCTATTAGGAACCTAACTTCATTTGTTACAAGGTTAATTTTTTCTCCTTGCATACCAACAGTTCTGTTCTTGTTTTCAGGAGCTAAATTCAGGAAATATGTTGGCCACTCAGCCCATGTCACCAATGTGCGCTGGTCCCATGATTTCCAGTGGGTTTTGAGCACGGGAGGTGCTGATCACTCAGTTTTTCAGTGGAGATTTGTTCCAGAAGGGATAACCAATGGCATCCTGGAAGCCTCTTCACAAGGTAAATATCATCTCTGTTCAAGTATTTATTAAATCAAATCAGCAGAGAATGCAGCACTGTTGGAAGAGCAAAATTTTGAATTAACAGGAAAAAAATTAATATTCCTTGGAATTGCATATATTTGGCATGTTTGAGACATTGAAGCTTTCAAAGACAAGTTTTGGTTTGGTTTGGGGCACATTTAAAGCTGCTGCAGTCTGCAATATTTATATTTGGGAAAAGATAAGCAGCATTCCTCAAAGTGAAGAAAGAAGACATTTAGAGGGACTGTATATTTAAATTTTCAACCTTAGTCATGTAACTTGCTTTCAGAAGTCACACTACACATGTTTAATTGTTTAATTTTGTTTTTCAATGCAGTCTCACATATCTCACAACGAATTTCTTGTATTTATGCAGTAGTTGTACTTCCAATATTCTTCTCGTTATAGTCATGCATCTTATATTATCCTGCCAAAACCATATGAGGTGTGTCATGGTGGTTGCTAAAATCTGGATTCCCTGCAGCAGAAGGGCAAAATTTCACTCTGTACAGGCACAATTTGGTAAAATATCTACATTACAGCAAATATTATAAGCACAAAGAGTGATCAGTGAAAGCTTTTATTTGCCATTTCTATGTGTCTGCTCTCCAGACCCTATTTTGAAAGCAGAATTCTCTGAGGCTGGAACTGTACCAGTTACTGCTCAGTGATTTTGCTTCTCTCTGCCACCTTCCTGCCCCAGGCAGAGAAACAGGAGAGACAGAAATGAAACCTGACACATTCAGTCAGCCCCCGTGACTTTTGCAAGCTGCTTGAGCTTCCAAACTTCTTGAATACTGCTTTGCCCATAGTCTAAATTATATAAAAACATCACATAGTATTTTCTTGTGATTTTATGTGTTCAATATATTTATTTTTTTTTAAAGCAGAGGGTGGTGTTGATTCCTACAGCGAGGAATCGGATTCAGATTTATCCGACGTGCCAGAGTTGGATTCTGACATTGAGCAGGAAGCTCAAATCAACTATGATCGCCAGGTGAGTGTGAAATAACTAACAGAGCCAGTTACCTGGCAAGTTCCCATCACTATTCAGCAAGGAGAAGAAGTTTACTGCTGACTCATACACTGCTCTCAGTTATTTTCATGGTATTCAGCTGATTATGCAATCAATATACATAAACCCTTGAGCTGGAGATGAGAATTTGAAAGCGTTTAGAGAAAAGAATTTAGAAGTGTTTTGATCAGGTGATCTTTAAGGTCTCTTCCAACCCAAACCACCCTGTGATTTGGGTTCTATTTACCAGTCACTTGAACCTGATTCCAGGAGCTGTTGTGAATTGAGTATTGCCTGTCCCCTTGTCCTTGACCTCTCAGCTACAGTGGGGAAAGGTCAGAAATTCCTCAGAGCAGGACTGGGATCTTGTACTAGAGGGGAAGATCACAGAATAAATTGGTTCACGTTAATTTAAGGGATTTAATGGCTGTCATGAGGCTGATTTCTGGAACGTGGGAAGGTGACTTTTAACATTTCAGGCTTTAGGCAAGGGCGTCCTTTATCTTTTCACCTCACTTTCTAGCCTACAATAAATTGCATAGGTCCTTCTGCTGACAGCTTCTTTCACCTGTTTATTACAGAGATCAGTCATGGATTGACAAATGAAACAGATTTTTCCAAATTCTCTCCATTTTCTCTCATTCACTCCTAGTTTCACGAAAGTGCTGGTCCCATCCTCCTCCTCCTTCTCCTCCTGATTTTCCATCTGTATTCAAATCAGTCATCATCCTCCTCCATGCTGTCTATGTGTCAAAAAGGACGTCTGGGTTTAAAAACTACAAGTGACAATATTATTGTAGGCAATTAAACAGCAATATTCCAGGCAGGTTAATGCATGGAAAACCAGAAGCAACTTAAAATAGCATCTCATATAGGAAGTGTGAGACAGCCCCAAGCAGAAGCTGTATTTGGCATTTTTAAAAAGGAAATAATTGACAAAAGCAAAGGGAAATAAAAACATTGATCTTATTTTGAGAATTGGGGTTTGGTTTGGTTTTTTTACTTTTTAATGTTGCAGCTGAAGTAGCAGAGAGGATTCTACATTTTGAGATGCATCAGAACATGATGCCCTAGTATTTTGCTTCACTGAGTTTTTTCTTTCTTTTCCTTTCTTCCAAAAATCCAGTGTTGCTTCTTGGAAATCCAGTAGATATCTGTGGGATGGCAATTTCACTGTCCATTTGTCCAAGAAATCTAGACACAGAAAACAAACACTAAAGCTACATTTCAGCATTGTAATGGATCTTGGCGAGGGATACTTCAAACGCCTTTAGTGGCTTCACAGAGTTTTAGCATTTCTGAAGTGTTTAAATGGAAAGTATTTTGTGTATTTATAGAGCTGTAATTGTACTTTGGGATTCTGGACACACTGGCAGATCACTGAAGTGATTTTGGTTCCTATGTATTTCACCATAATCCTAAAAGAGAAGCAGTTCTTTGTGCTCAGCTTTGAGCTTGGACACTGAAGAACAGATGAAATTAAAAAACACCTGGAGACTCCCAGTCACCATTTACATTCCTTTGCACTAAGTAACACTGGAATCTTCTAGAAAAAAATACACTGCTGCTCCAGATTGCTGTTCTGGGCCACTCAGGCCAGGGGAGTTTGTTCTCCAGAAAACGTTTATTAGCATCTGAAGGCTGGGAACAATAGTGCCTGGCTCTGCATCATAACCACTGAACATCAAATTAGCATATATTAAATTTCATGCTTAAAACACTTTCACTCATATATACAAATACTTAGAAAACCAGAGACATGCAGTTAACTTTAGCAATTCTTCTTTAGGTTTACAAAGAAGACCTACCTCAGCTGAAACAGCAAAGTAAAGAGAAAAACCATTCTGTGCCCTTCCTTAAGAGAGAACGAGCACCTGAGGATAGCTTGAAGCTGCAGTTTATACATGGGTAGAGTAATATCAGATAATATATGCTGTTTCTGATTGATTAACATTGCTGGTGTGTTCTAACAATTTGTATCGGACCATAAGCAAAGCATTTTTTGGTGTTTACCCACAATTAATTTGTTTGTCATTGTTACTGTGGTAATGCTTAGCATATCAGATAGAGATTTTCTATTTTCAGTTGTATTTCAGGCTGGATGGAGCTCTGAGCAACCTGGTCCAGTGGGAGATGTCTCTGCCTATGGCAGGGGATAGAACTGGGTGATCTATAAGGTCCGTTCCAGCCCAGACCATTCCATGATTCTCTTTGTTAAGGAGCAAGGGAAGCTTCTAACACTGATAATACATCAGTGTTGAGCTTTGTACTTGTTGCTGTCTGCATCTGATGTTTCCTAGAGCAAAGATTCTCTGTAAATTGCTTGTGATAGCTGTGATTAAAATGCCTGATAGATTTCTGCTCCAATCCAATTCCTTGTGAAGCTTACCTGGACACAATTCTGTGTAAATGATACAGCTGTTTTCTGAAATCAGTTCTGATTTAGGAACTGAGTGCAAAGTAACCCTTGAGAAGATTCCTGAATTCCTGCTCTTGGCGGGGAGCAACATCTGTGATACTTCTGAGCTTGAGCTGTCACTGCAGGACTGCTTTCCTTTAACACACAAATGATTTGTAACACAGATTTCTGAGCAGTTGTGGGGCAGCCACAAGGTGTTTGGTGTTTGCTGCAGGTACAGGGGCTATGACTGCAGGAACAACCTGTTCTACACGCAGACGGGAGAGGTAGTTTATCACATCGCTGCCGTGGCTGTCGTCTACAACCGGCAGCAGCACTCACAGCGCCTCTACCTCGGCCACGACGATGACATTCTCAGCCTCAGCATCCACCCCATCAAGGACTATGTGGCTACTGGGCAGGTGGGGAGTTCAAAGAGATAACAAAAATATTTTTATATAGAATTAGAAAAAAAGCCATTCTCTTTTTCCTTCAATGTAGGAAATCCGGGCAAACTGAATGGTCTTATTTCCCTGCCAACCCTGAAAACATTCCTATATAACATGAATACTGCCAGTCTGGTGCTGTGCCCTTCAAAACTCTTATACTTACTTTTAATCTCTGCTGTAAAACATAGGAGCTGTATTTTATCTCTTTCCTAGAAGGTTTTGGACTTCCATTACTCAGTTGCAGTATTTTTGTACTGTAGGAGCTTTCAACAGCCTTGCTCAGATAAAAGCTGTTGGGCGTTTTCCTGATATCTGGTACTGAATATGATCTAGTCAGTGTGTACGTATAGATTTAGACATCAGGATAAATGATACCAAGAATATTCTGCTGAATATAGTGATAGTTTCAGAGATCATCCACTGATATTTCTCTGAAAGAGAAAATAAATCTTGAAAAATATAAAATAGGGCACATGACAAAGTAACTACCTCTGCAGTGTTTTAAAGATATGATAATGCTAATTACTGTTATTGGTGTGCTTTGAACTTCTATGGGCAGAGATCCCAATTAACCCTCTGATCTAGGTTGGAAGAGATGCTGCTATCCATGTTTGGGACACCCAGACCCTGAAATGTTTGTCATTGCTCAAAGGCCAGCACCAGAGAGGCGTGTGTGCACTGGATTTTTCGGGTAAGCCACAGCCTATGCTTATCTAAATGATTAATTTAAAAGCAGTCCTTGTGATGAAATGTTAATTCAAAGAGGTGTAAAATTACTGTCAGTACTAATTTTACATGGAAGCTTGCTGAAGTAGTTTTACTACTTGTGTAGTAAAGTCAGTTGTGGGCCTTTTGTCACTTGGCCAATGATTGATTTTGGTGGTGTCTGGTAGATAATACCAAGTACGCTGCTGGAATTCTGGTCACTGTCTACATGGTAATGTGACAATTTTAAAGCAGGCAGGATGGTGATTCAAAGCATACAAATGAGTTGGAAATGTCACCTCTGGGCCCATCCAAATCTTCCGATTTGCTAACAATTGCCACATTTCTCAGTGAGTTTACAGGAGAAGTAAATGTGACAAACAGTTGTCTGCTGCCTCTCCCACTTGTCTTTCCAAGATGGCTGCCCTAAGCTGTCTCAGTTTTTAAGGGATAATTCCTGTGTTCAGTGCTAAAGAATATCATCCATATGGTGGGGACTTAAATATTCTGTATCTTTATAAAAGGGCTTGAAAATTCATTCTTCTTCTATTAAAGAAATAAAGAGATTACTTTATCTGAACTATCCTCTACTTGATCTGAATTTTTTTCAATTAAACATAGCTTATTTCATATTCTGCTCTCCAGAAATGTGGTAAGAATTCATTAGGACATAGATCACATTTGTAAGATAAGACTATATGAAAGAAGTTTGACTTCCACAAAGATAAATCTGTGGAACTCAGTTATATTCCATTATCAGGAGAGGAGACCTGGTGTTCATCCAAGAGCTGGAATTCAAACGTGAAATTGCTGACCCACTGTGATGTGTAAGGTCACTCTGAAAGGAGATAAAGTGCTAGAAGGAGGGAAAATGGATAAAGAGGTTTAACTGATATTAAATAGTGTGCATAGATGTCGAAAAAACAAACCCTCTTGTTAAGATCCCTAATTGAACAAACGTTCTTATGTTTGAAAATACTTTGTGGTCTGCATTTTCAACACCAAGTAAATTCCTGTCCAGGCAGGAATATTCTGCATCTTAGAACACATGTACCTGTAAAGAATAAGCTAGACAAATATTCTGTGGGCATAAATCTATAAAAAAATACTGAATGTCTTTTAAACAGTAGCAACCACTCTACATTACAGTATTGCTTTAGGACTTGATCCCGGGAATAATACACACACTGCATTCCTAACTGGCTTTAGTTGGGATTCTTGGCATAAACAGTGGCAGAGAGCTCAGCAAATGTGCACCTCCCTGCAGGATCAGAGGATTTTGCATTGTCTTAATTAACAGAGATTTCAAAATTAGGTTCAGATCATACTATTTGGAGCTTAAAGAAAGAGCTGCCAACCTTTTCTGGCTGTAGTTAATGCAGCAGCTGACTCTTTCCCCCCAGTTCTCTCTGCCCTCACTCTCTCTCTAAAACATAAGCTGCTGCCCATTTCTGAAAGCTGTATCCTTCTGGTACAACCCTTCTCATGACACACTGATTCCAAAGGATAATTTCATTCCAGCAACGTTTGGTTGTGCCCTCTGGTGGCTAATTTAACATTTATATCTTGGGATGTTATTTGGAGGATATAGTCCATATTAGCGCATAAACCTCTTATTTCAAGTGAATAAAGTTTAAATTGTTGTGTTGTTTGGAGATTTTTTTAATGAACTCAGTTTTGGTTTCTTGTCCTGTATTTTAACTTCATTTCTTCCTACCTTATTCTGCTTCTTCCATTTGGTCCTGTTTCTTTCTTACTGATTCTTAAATTCCCTTTCTCCTTCTTGACTTGCTTCTAGTAGAACTCAGTCATTAAAATCTGTAAGAACTTACTCAGCCTTATGAACTCTGCAGTAGTTCTGATGGAGTAATTTATACCAGTGAATTTCTTTTTCTTCTTGAAGTCAAATATGCCCAAATCCAGAGTCCTTCACATCATTAATTTCTATGAGAAGCACATTCCCAAATCAGTGGTCTTGTTCAGTCTCTGCCCAGCTCTGCTTCCTCCAACTTTGACGTTTCTGCAGTTAAAAAAAACCAAGCAGGTGATCAGCTCCTCCTACCCTCTATAAAGTTCAATTGTCTTATCATAAACTGCTATAATCATGGCTTAGTTTTATAAACTTTTTAGAATTTCAGGACAGAAGTTTGTCTCTAAAACTTTGTTAGAGATGGTTGTGTTTATCTTTATTCCATACATGTGGTAAGAGTGCCTGGGTACTACTGAATTATGGATGATTTGCTCTTCTGGCTTTCCTTCCTCTGATTATCAGTACTGCTGTGTCTTTCCTGCAGTGAAAGTGAAGGTAGCCAGCAGTTATTTTTAGCCTTAAAATTTTATATCATATTTATAGTTTCATCACTCTGCCTAAGAACATTTCATACACTAGTAAATCTCTGCACCATTTCAAGCAAAGAAAAAAAGCATCATCTGATCAGAAATATTTCAAATAAAATGCAACATGAATTTAGAGTGCTTGAGCTTTATGAAATTGAATTTCATTGCCTTTTTGATCCTCCCTATTTTCTTTCTGCTTACACATAGAAATGTTTTGTGTCTGCCTTTGGGAAAGATCTGAACTCCAACTTCTGAACTATTAGTTTGGGGGGGGGTGTTTCATATATAATCCATTATTAGAAATTCAGTCTGCAATGTGATTGTTGTGTTCATTGCTTATTCCATTTTCAGCTAAAGCCTTAGCACCTTTAACACTTAGTATTGCTTCTGTATAGCTGATGGGAAATGTTTGGCATCTGTTGGGCTGGACGATAACCATTCCATTGTGTTCTGGGACTGGAAAAAGGGAGAAAAGCTGGCAACAACCAGGTAAGGATACCCACAGTTTAAAATGTGCCCTCTGATTAATTTTTTTTCTGAATAGCATCATCCACATTTTTCCTATGAACAAAGAAATAAAGCAGAACTCCCCTCTGAAAACAGGATGGTGTTTCAGAGCAACATACTCACATTAAAAATGTGGGGATGCACAGCCCAGCATTTAGAACATGTGAACTGTTTCTGTCAGGAGTTCCTTAGCCTTTCTGTTGGGAGAGCCACATTGGCACTGTAGTTTGTTTCAGGCTTTTCAAGTGAAGTTTAGTATTTTCTCCCAGTTTTATGTCCTGGCTGAGGGCAGGAGTCACCAGAGGTGTAATTTCCTTTGTGTGTTCAATGATGTGCTAGGTTCCATCAATAATAAGATCACTTTCTAAAAAGAAAAAAGTTCCCTCTAATCTCTCTATATTTTTCAAGCATTGCTGATCCTGTCTTTCTTCTGAGCCAGCTTTTTCTGAGCTATTTGCTCTTTCAATTGCCAACTGAAAGCTCAACCAGTAACCCAACAGTGAAGGGTCCTTAATGATTGCTTGAAGGGACGAGTGCTAGGAAGAGAATTGGATTAAAGTTACATATTTCTTCTTTTGTTCAGAGAATCAAACTGTTTGAGAACCTGGTTTCTGTCTCAGCCTAGGACAAAGCAAATGTGCCCCTGGTCACTAGGATTGAGCAGAATTTCTGTGTGTGGATGCATGTACCAGAAAGGCAAGGCGAGATTTCCATATGCTTTCTGCAACCACATAATGTAGCATTGCTCAGTAGAAATTGTTAGTATAGCTGCAAAAAAGTGCCTGTGAAAAGTATTTACTTTAATTACAATATGGTGACATGTTGCAGAAGAAATGAGATTTTCTGGTGGCAGCACTCTCTGTTAGTGGTGTACCATTACTGAAGAAATCAGTGTTTTACTCCGTGTGTGTACCACAATCTGTTAGCTATACAATTTCATCTCAGACATCCAGTTTCTTAGGCAGAGAGGGTTTAAATCCTGTCTAAAACCTGTGCTGGAGGTTTTGCTTAGCAACAGCCCTGTGTTGTGACATTTTCCTGGGCTTTGCAATCCCAGTTCTGTTGTCCCTAGACAGATTGTGCTTGACTCACAAGCAAAAAAATACTTTATATATTCCCATGCTAACCTTTAAGCTTTTAAAAACAAGATAATGATGAGCTGTGTCACTACCTGGCTGCTGGTGCTCCCAGGACAGATAAAACATGGAGAACTCGGGTTCTTTTCACCATGTAATGCTGCATGTCCCCAGTGAAACTATTATTGCTAATCTGTTATCTTGAAAATATGCAGGGTCCTCACAGAGAGTGGAAAAATGAATGTATCTTCTAAAATGTTCCAGTTTAAACAATGATTTAGATTTTAGCAGTGCCTAAAGGCAAGTCCCCTGTTCTGGTGAACACAGGAGGACAGAAAGAGAGACAAAAGCCCTCATGTGGCCTTTGCACACAAGAATAAAGGAATATCTCCTTACAATCATATGGACCCATATAAACCTGAAAAATGGGTGTTCATTCACCATATACAGACACTAATTATGATTATTCTGCAGTTATATAATTTTTTTTGTGAATGTTCTTTTTGCTTAATCTTTCTAGGCTGATTTATTTCAGCATGACTTCTCAGTTTTTTTGTTGCAACATTAAGAACACTCTTATTTATCTGCTTTAATTGTTTCAGAGCTAACTTACGCAGCTTGTTTCCCTGTCCTGGCTCTCCTAGCTCCTGTCTAATTTCATTAAAATCCTTGTTGAGTAAGTTGGAACCAAACACCTCTGCACTGCACGATGATGTGCTGCAGATGTCAAAGGTGGCCAGGACTGGTTTGCATGCAGACTGATCTACTAAAAAGAAATACTGACCACAACAGGGGTTTCAGAACTACGCGATTTTCCAGATCTGCTGAGCCTGCCAGGAAAAAGTGACTTAATCCTTGCACAAAACCTACAGATGTATAGTGAAAACCTCGTGGTTCCTGCTTTGGGGGGGTTTATAAAACAGTGACACAGATATAATTGATGCTTTACACCTGGGAATATTTTTTGCTATGATGAGACCCAAGCTTGTAAATTCCCATAAATACATCAACAAGCATAATAACTTTAATTACCCAGAAACGAAACCTTGAGGTGAATGTGCTGCTGAATGAACTGCTTTCTACACTGTAATTTTATAATTCGTGATTTTATTTTCCACCTTGAAGCCCATAGATTAAGTACTTCCTCATTTTTCCTGTTAGAGTACCTTTTAATATTTATTGAGTTCTCATCCATTTAAATACCTATGTTGACCTGTATGTTTTATCTTAATTGCCTTGACCTTTGTTGCCTGCTCCTTTGTTATGACTTAAATGAACTGAAATTCAGTGGGAGGGGATTTTTATTCCCCGCATTTCTGTACTCACCAAATGGTGTATGTTCAAATTTCTCCTGGCAGCTCTGCGGGACAAACTCACAGAACTAAACCCTTGCAGATTACAAATATGGCTCTCTACTTTTTATTGGATGGGGAAATGATTTATATAAATTATTTAATTAGTTTGAGATGTTAAGTCATCTCTTGCCAAGCTTTTAAAATGTCTACCTTTATTGCAGGGGTCACAAAGATAAAATATTTGTAGTGAAGTGTAATCCACATCATGTGGACAGACTAGTCACAGTTGGGATGAAGCACATCAAATTTTGGCAGCAAACAGGTACAGTATTGAATATTTTATATTTGATTAACATGAGAATTTGTGAATATTTTAATACAGAAATGTATACAGAATGTTCTCAGTTTAAGAATTTGTTTTATTTGTTAAGCACTTTTCCAGTTACCAGAATATTAAAGGGGTTAGGAGGTGTAAGAGCCTGAACGAGAGATGCGGGACTCCAGGCGGCTCTTTAGGGGTGCTGTTTATTTCATAGATTGAAGTCACAGCAGTCATGGGTCGTGGGTAATAGAGCCAAGCCTATCACTGTCAGCAGCAGCTTATAGGCCAAACCTGAAGCCACTTTAGCTTTGGTTACAATGCATTATATAGTTTTCTTTACTGATCATCTTAATACATAAAAACCAATCAGCATCATACACAATACCTTTACCATTACCTCTAGCCTCTCATAACTATTACCATTACCATATTATGGTTAGTATTACCCAATCACATCAGGTTAGTATGTTACAGTTTAAGCTTAAAGTTGTTTTTCTGTTT
>VZSR01001262.1:271479-284192 GCA_013398615.1 Brachypodius melanocephalos | reverse complement strand
TTATTCTTCTATATCAAAACTTGCTTCTATCTCTATTCTGCTTTTGGATTCTACATTCAGAGAGCCCTCTGCTAAACCTACATATCTGTGAAACTTTCTTGTTAAACTTTCATCTTCTCCAACAAGGAGGGACCTGGGCCTGCTTGTTACCTCTTCTCAGGCCGGAAGGAAAGAGAACTTTTCCCGAGATTTTCCCTGATTTTTAACCCATGTTCTCACAGAGGTGTATCCCCATATTTAATTGGTTAATCGGGTTGTCACTATTTAAAGCTAGTCACTGGTTGGTTTTGCTACAACTCTTCTTGGAAAAATCACTTCCGTGCAAAACTAGCACAGGGTGAAAACCCACCTTTGAGTCAGCAAATATCACAATATTCCTTCCTTCTTGGGAAGATATTCCAGCTAATTGTGTTTAACTTCTAGCCATAATATTAAGGAATTCTCCTGAGCAAGCATCCTTGGCTCCCAGAAAATCAGGTTCTGACTGAGGATATTTTTATTCAGGACTGGATTTTTTGCTCTTTGTGACTTTTTAGTTCTGTATACATGACACAAGTACTCAGAACAACTGAAAATTAGGTAATTTTAAGAGCTTTCTACACTTCATACCATAGTTTAAGCACTGAAGTAGTTCAGGTGCTCTCAGATTAATAATTATTTTTCTGCTGTTTTTTTTTTTTTATCTTTAGGTTATTTTTGCAGTGATTACATAGACTTGCATTGCTGTTTGCCAAATTCCATGATGGGAATGTGCATTAAATGGCATCTTACTCCAAGAATAGTCTCTTTGCAATAAAAATCGTTATTTTAAATTCAGATTTACTGAATGGAGTGGGGAATCAGTGTAGTGTCAGCTGTGAAGCCCATAGTGCCTTGACACAAGGCCACCACTGGAGATGATATTTTGTAATTTTATGTGTATTTTTGTCTAAGCATCGGTTCATGAGACTTATGGTTGCTTCTCGTTTCTGACCCAAAGTAAGGCTGTGATGATTTGGCTCTCTGACAACCAGGGGAGGAGCAAACCCTGCCATTTATTCTGCCAAAGTGCTGCCAAATGCTCAGGATGCCAGGAGACAACTAAACCAATCTTCTAGTTGTGGTCACCTCCACAGAGAAGCAGCATGGCAAAAGCTGCCAAAAACAATCCTGCCAGACATTGCAGTAGTTGTTTTTGCATGATTCCTCACCAAATTTATCTCTTGCTTGGAAAGACAGTCTGAAAACCTGAGACTGGTCTGCTCCAGAGCTGTCATTGCTGGGTTCACTTTCTTTGCTTGTGCTTTTCCCTTGTGCGGTGATTTCTGGATTTCCGTTATTGGGCAGCCACAGAAGATCTTGGGGTCAAACATTTGTCCTTTACAGCCCTGTGGCTATGAGCCCAAACAGAACAAGCCTTGTGCTGCTGTTGCAGGTGGAGGCTTCACCTCCAAACGGGGCACGTTCGGGAGTGTGGGCAAGCTGGAGACCATGATGAGCGTCTCGTATGGCCACGCGGAGGAGCTGGTGTTCTCTGGGGCTGCCACTGGGGACATCTACATCTGGAAGGAGACCCTGCTGCTGAGGACAGTGAAGGGCCATGATGGACCTGTGTTTGCCATGCATGCACTGGACAAGGTATATCTATCATTTTCCTTCACCTTGATTTTTGTTGCTCTAATGGATTTTAGAGGGGTTTATGGTTAAAATCACAAAGCTAATGTTATTTGACAGACCTGGATTTGTAAGCACTCTGTTCCATGTGCTGGTACCTGATGAACAGCTTTCTGAGGAGAAGGGAATACAGGTAACCTTGCTCCTGATAAGTAACAGCTGTATTAATTACTCAATACAGCCTCGCCCCTGATGAGTCACAGCTATATCCAATAAAAATAAGCATGATAAAAGGAAATGGGTTATCTGGTGAGGGAAGACTCATGAAGGAGGAGGAACCTTGAGGAAGAGGGAATAAGCGAATCATGAAGAAGGATCTTGGGCAGAGAGAAACACTGCTGTGAAGTAAGTCTGGGTCTCCAGTTAGAGCCTGTTGTTAGAACCTGCAGTCATAGTCTAGCTAGGTAAAAGCCTGCATTCAGAGTCTGCAAACTAATATATGCAGTCATACTTTGTCAGGAAATAACCAGCAGCCAGAGGCTACAGGGAAAACCTACAGTAGGGGCTTGCTGCAGCCAGAGTCAGTGAACAGCTGGAGTCAGGATGGCTGAGCTGTAAAGAGGAATAAACCAGGACCCTCTTCATGCTGTGATAAACAAGAAGTCTGTGTCTCAGCTCGTTTCTATCCTCTAACAAGAGGGCTGGTACCACATCTGACCTCTAAAAATTCAGAATTTATTTTTCACTGTGCTCAAGAGTGTCATTTTCATGTTTGTGTAAACCACAGGAGAGTAACAGGTAACGCTCCTTGCCTCTTCAACCTGTTCCCAAAAATACTCATGCATTACCAGTTTCCAAAATATGAAATGTGGTCTTTTAATAATATCATCACTGTGTCTTATTTAAGACTTCAGATATCCAAAGGTTTTAGGGTTTGAGTTAACTTTTCCAGATATCAAAATAATTCTCTTTCAGTTGCATCAATACATCTATAAAAGAAATTATGGTAAAATATTCGCATCACATAAATGAGCTTACAACAACGTTTTGCCCCTGGCAATTTGAAGATAATGATAATGGAGTATCCCTTTTGACATTATGGTTTCAACTGTAGAAGTAAAGGATGAGAAGAATGTTAGCTATTAACATTTTTATGTATCAAGGTCAATTAAGATCCCTGTGGCTCAATCCTTTTCTGGCCCTAATTGATTGTTCCCAGATTTCCATCAATTTTTCTGTTTGATCTTGGCATTGAACATTCTCTTAACTTAGATTTTTGTTGGTTAGTTATTTATGCCCTTTTGCATTCTCTTGGCCCAGATAATCTACCCAGGGAATTAATGAGAGAATTGGTCCCAGATATTAGAACTGGGGTTGAAGCATCTGTTAAGTCAATTGAATTTGGAATAACTTAAGAAGCTGTTACTGCCAACCACTGCCTCTTCTAAGGATAAAACATATTTTTCCATTACTTATTTCCACATGCAGGCCAATGTCCTGGTCCAGCATTCCTATTTACAACAATGTGTGCTCCATATGGTTGCAATTCTCTGTAACCCTAGAAAAGAAACTCTAAATCTTGTCTGTTTTAATTTTTCCCTCATAAGTACAGACTCCAGTATTTTTAGTTTGACACATGAATAAAAAGCAGGGGAGACTTTATTGTGCCTTTGGACATGTGCTTTTGAATCTCTCCCATGAGTGCTGACATCTGTGTGTGTTCTCCTACTGTGATTGTGCAGGGCTTTGTAACGGGTGGAAAAGATGGAATTGTGGCTCTTTGGGATGATATGTTTGAGAGATGTCTGAAGACATATGCTATTAAAAGAGCAGCCCTCTCTGCTAGTTCTAAAGGTATTGGTTTTCAGTGTGTTTCGATAAGGACTGTGTGCATGGAGGGTGGTACAATGGTAGTAAAAGGATACGACTGGGTGTCAAATCTCACCAGAAGCTAAAGAGAACAGCAACACACCACTTACTCCATGCTGAAATGTTCTGGTTTGATCCATATATTTTTTGTATTCCTTGTCATTTATAGTTTTTTCTGCTATTCCCTCTTCTATTTCATGACATCAAGCTTTGTTTTCATTGGTGAAATGATTTTAAGGAGAAATGTGCCCAGCCTTGAGTTTGGTAGTTCCAAAGTCAATCCAGTTTCCTTGGCCACATTCCCTGTGGTGAGAACGGGGGCCTGTTGAATTCCACAGGCCTCAGTGTAGAAATCTGGAAAGGGATATTCACATATAATCACAGAAATTCTGAGGTGCTAGGGCTCCTGAGCCCCTTAGACCCCGTCACTGTTAAATCAGTAAAATATCAGTCTTTGTATTGCCACTACTACAGACAAACTCCCTTCCCTGAACTAGTAAGGAATCCATGGATTATCCGGCAGGTTGATCAGGCAATTTTATATAATGTTTGTGATTTTGAACAGATTCGAATTATATATAAACTGCAAGAGATAAGAAATTTAAAAAAAAAAATTGCATTATTCAGGTTTACTTTTAGAAGACAACCCCTCCATCCGAGCCATCAGCCTGGGACATGGGCACATACTGGTAGGAACTAAAAATGGAGAAATACTTGAAATTGATAAAAGCGGGCCTATGACTCTGCTTGTTCAGGTACTGTATGGATCTCCCATAGCAAACTATTTCCTGTATTTTTACAAAAATGCTAGTTGTTTGGTATTCTTTTTTCACTAATTTTGATCATATGAAGTAATCCTTCAAATTTGTCTTGCCTGCATGACTGCCTTACTATTCAAAATGTGTGAGGTTGTGTTTTGTAAAACATTGAACTTGTTCACTAATGCAGAAGAAATTATTTAACCTTGATAGGCAGTGCTAGCAAACTGTATGCAAACTCAGGAAATCTGGAAAAAAAGCAGGAAGAGTGATTAACAAGTTGGAAAACTGAGAATCTCAGGCAAGATTAAAACAAAGTATTATGTGTATGTTGGACAAACAAGGATCTAAAAAAGGACATAAACTTTGAGGATTAGCCAATATTAGAATTTCAAGATAAAGTCCTGTTCAGGGTGTAACTGTTCCCTATTCATCTCAATTTTGGAAAGGAGAATATTGGAAGAACAGGAATTACAGCCAGCAGTAGTGGAGCGCCTTAGACACTTGTCAGAGGAGACAGAGCAGAATTTCAGGTCTTTTGGAATGTGGAAAGCTTTGGAGGGAGGAGATATGAAAGCTTTACTGCTTGAGACTTGCAAAATGAGGCAGGGCAAGGTTAGAACATATTACACAGCCTCACATGTATTATTTCCTCTTGTGTGGAATGCTTTCCTCCAGGGCCACATGGAAGGAGAAGTGTGGGGCTTGGCAGCTCATCCTCTCCTGCCCGTGTGTGCCACCGTGAGCGACGACAAAACCCTGCGCATCTGGGAGCTCTCATCGCAGCACCGCATGCTAGCAGTGAGGAAGCTCAAAAAAGGTACCTGCCTTGGCCAGGCCCTGGGGCAGCCATGGATCCTCTGCTTCTGTAATAGCTCCCTCTCTGCTTTCAGGGCACATCATGGGCATTAATTGGATAGGCAAAGGACACAGTCATTAAGAAATTGGGAGCACAGGAAATAAATTGTCTTTGGCATGTGTCAAGTCAGTACAAAGGGAAGGGAGAAATAGGACTGTAGTCTATTGTAATGAATAAATAATAAAATGAACTTCAGCCTCTTTTCCCCTAATTTCAAGGGGAATGAGTTGACCTCAGAATCACTTTCCTTCCTAGGAATACGTAAGGCCAGTATGTTGCTGATGTAAAAGAATTTCCTTAAAAAGACAAAAGTACAATTTCCTGCATGTTGAGCATCGTCATCTTTTGCTGTCAATATGAGTTTTACCTGTTAAAACAGCTTGTCTAAAATTAACACTTTTCCTGCCCTCTCCTCTGTACAAAATTAGATAAGCCATGTTGAAATGCTGCCTTCTCAAAATTACTCTTATTTTATTAACTCACTGATATCCTTCAGGAAATTTTAAATTGTTCATTTTCAGTGGCAGATCTGGAGCACAGGAACCCTTAACTTGCTGGGGGAAAACAGAGTTAAATGTTTTGGAGAGGTAAACTTGGGGATGCATGAGGATATATGTAGGAGAGAGTGAACAGGAATGATGTTGAGGTGGAATTACACTGTCCTTAATGATTTTTTGAATTTTCTGCCTGGATTTCCTTTTTGTATGTGTTTTGGGTGGGGGATTTTTTTGTTTTATTTCTATCATTGGTGTGTTTAGAATGTGGCTGGAAGGTGATATTTGCACATAAACCTGTTTCAAAAGGGATTAAATCATTGTTGTTAACTCTCTATAACCAAGCAGACATCATAGGCTCTGTAACATATCGGTTTCAAGTGAGAACAAATCTGCTTTTAAATGACATACTTGATGTACGAACCTTTCAGCTGCAGTTCACTGATGGTTTTCTCTGTCTCAGCTTTTAAACTTTGACAGACTCATTTCCATGTGCTTCCGCAGGCGGGCGCTGCTGTGCCTTTTCTCCCGACGGGAAAGCCCTGGCGGTGGGGCTCAATGATGGCAGTTTTCTGGTGGTGAATGCTGACACTGTGGAGGACATGGTGTCTTTTCACCACAGGAAGGAGATGATCTCGGATATAAAGTTTTCACGAGGTACAACCAGATGATAAGGTGGAAGAGGAGTGTTTATCTTGCAGTTTGTTTCTCTTGTCTAGACAAGATTGAGTGTTGCAAAGGAAGACTGGCTTTGTGTGTGCTTCATGTAGCTGTGTGCTGCACTAAAACAGGCCTGCCCCTGCTTGGTGAATTCACTACAGTGGTGAAAATCACACCAGTGTCAGTGAGAAGATTTACCCTTTAATAACCTCAGTGTTTCCTCCTTACAGAATCAGGAAAGTACCTGGCTGTGGCTTCCCACGATAACTTTGTAGATATTTACAATGTCCTTACCAGCAAAAGAGTTGGCATTTGCAAAGGTGCCTCCAGCTACATCACTCACATCGACTGGGACTCCAGAGGTAAAGTGTTGGCCAGAGATACAGACTGGAAATGCCCATAAAATGGCATACCAGGAAACTGTTCCCCTCCAGTTATTGAGATCAACCACTGATGCAAATGCTTTTTCCCTATGGAGCACTGTATGGATCCAGTGCAATTACATCTGTTGGTATCCAATTTCCCTTCCTTGCTGAGCTCTGCATGGCAATCCCTGCAAGAAGCTATAGTCTGATAGTCCCAACTAACTAAGTCCAGCAGGATCCATAGTGAGCTCATGCCAGTGAACCTTCCCAAAGCAGATGTGATCTGTGTGGGAACACCTGTGTGCCTGAGCCCTGTCCCTGCTGTGTGCCAGTCCCAAAACAAGGTGTGAGCCAGTGGCAGCAACACCACAGCATCTCCATGGGAACAGCAAACTTCCCATGCCAGGATAGCTCAGAGTGGAGCTGGCTCTACCAGCAGGGCAGTGCAGAAGGGATAGGAGCTGGCAAAGGTTCCACTTTTGGCAAAGGTGCCTTGTAAAATCATTAAGAAAATTAATAGCACATGCATTTATTTTTTACTTCCATCAGTGTGATTATGAAACACAAACAAAATATTCCCTATCAGCAGAAACTGATTTCCTGTGCAACAGCAACTTCTTAAGGATATTGGATGGTATTTAAAATATTACTTATACATTGAATCAGAGTGCAGGACCCTTACAAGAGTGATTTTAAGTGTCTGTGTTACATTGGCTATGAATAACTCTCTAGCAGATAATTTCTTAATTTACCCCCAGAAATCTCTTCACTCAATTGAAAGAAAATTCTTAATAGTCATGATAATTAATAAGATTCATAACAAATTCTCCTTTTGTATCCAGGAAAGTTATTGCAAGTTAATTCTGGTGCCAAAGAACAACTATTTTTTGAAGCACCGAGAGGGAAAAGACATATTATAAGAATTGCTGAGGTATGAATTGTGTGCTGGGTTATTTTTACTATGAAAATTAATTTTTCAGAATTGTCTTCAAATGGTGTATTTTTTCCTTTTATAATGCTATATATACAATTCTAATTTATAATTAGAATTATTTGCCAATTCCACAGTGTCTTTCATAGCATTTGTAAATGGCAGAATGTGCAGGTTTCTGCTTGTATCTCTAAATTTATTACTGTTTATTTATTAGCACCCATTTGCCATAATCCCCTTCTCAAAGTCACCTGTTTTCTGTGTAACCAGTTGCATATAGGCTATAAACCACCTTCAAACAGCAGGACCTGGCTTTTCATGAAGCTGATTATTTTTGACATGCAATTCTGCTACAAAATTGGCAATGTTTAGCAACTCAGAAAATCTTCAGGGAGATTTGTATCCAAACTATGCTCTGCCTTGGAAAAATGGGAATGTTTAAAGTGTTAAGCCTTTTGATGAAGATACATAATTTGTATTAACAAGCTAGAACAGCACAATTTCTTAAGAAATAAAGATATTAAAATAAAAAATGTCAATCATGGAAAACTATACACACAAAGCTATTATGTATTTGGTATGTTTAAAGTAAGAAGCCTTCTTTTGGGGGATTTTTGCTTGCAGATAGAGAAGATTGAATGGGACACCTGGACATGTGTGCTTGGTCCCACCTGTGAGGGAATCTGGCCCATGCACAGCGATGTCACCGTTGTCAACGCAGCCAGTCTCACAAAGGACAGAACCCTCTTGGCCACAGGAGATGATTTTGGGTTTGTGAAGCTCTTTTCCTACCCAGTGAAGGTAAGAAGTGTGTTTATGTCATTGATTGGAAATTAAAGGAAGGAGGGCACTGTTCCTGGGATTTCAGGCTGCCAGCTGGGGGATTCTCTGTGCTGCAGGGCCAACATGCCAAGTTCAAGAAGTACGTGGGGCACAGTGCCCAGGTGACCAATGTGCAGTGGCTGCACAATGACTCTGTGCTCCTCACCGTCGGCGGTGCCGACACCGCACTCATGATCTGGACCAGGGAGTTCCTGGGCATCCAGGAGAGCAAGCTGGTGGACAGCGAAGAGTCAGACACAGATGCAGAAGAAGATGGAGGTAAAGAGGATTTAGTTCAGTCTTCCTTGCCTGAATCAGAAATTCACACAAGCATTTAGCTTGAAACTTTGCTGTGCTAAATTTCAGTGTAAGGAGAGCTTGGCAGAATTTGTTTTCTTCCTTTCATTGGGGCAGATCTTCCTGTTCTCTACTCTCTCACTATGAAAGAAGGATAGTTTGTTCTAGTCTGTTTTGTTTTCCTAAGGTTATGATAGTGATGTTGCAAGAGAAAAAGCAATTGACTACACCACTAAGATCTATGCAGTGAGCATCCGAGAAATGGAAGGCACAAAACCCCATCAGCAGCTGAAGGAAGTTTCAGTGGAAGAGAGGTATGTCCCACAAAGGCTTTTGCTTCCAAGTGTGCTCTTTTGCATCTCTTTTCATTCAACTAAAATTAGTCTTTGAAATAAGACAGGAATTTTAAGATTCACCAGATGACATCTAAAATAGTGTTCACAGAGTACAACATGTTTATGCGAGGGAGAAAAGTACATGTATATGATGCATCTCTGAGTGTTTTGTTCTCTCCTGCCATTCACATGAGCATTTACATTCTCTCCTAACCAGTGTGTGTCTGCAGCAGAGCACTTATGATAGTGGAAGCTTGTAAATATTTTGTGGTTAAGGCTTTGGGTGGTGCTTTTACTAAAAGATTTTCAGTTGCTTGTAACTGTGTTGGGTTGTCACTGTTAAAGCTGGAATTTCCCATCGCACACGCAGGCCTTAGGCTGAAATATTCTAAAAAAAAATTAGCTGGATTGGGAACAGTGTTGGAGAGGAGAGCAAAGAAAAGACGTAAGAGCTAATTACAGAGGGTGAGTCCTGTGAAACCAGACCTAAAGGAGGCGGTGGTAAAATCTGATGGGACAGAACAGGAGCATCTATAACCAGTAAAGTACATTCCCCCTCAAAATCTGGAGCAGTAAATCCCTGCCTGTAAATCCACTTGGTGACTCAGCTGTGAATCCATTCTATCTATTCTATCTTTTGATAGAATATTTTCTTAGAAATGATCATTCTTTTATCAGGAGTTTCCCTGATCTTGCTCCCCACTAGGCACTGACACAAAGGACTGCTACAGGTAACCCACAGAAAGAATTTCAGCTTAGTTGTTCTGTTATTGCAAGAGACAAAATGGAGTTAATAATACTTCCTAACCTCATGTAGGCCTTGGAAAAATAAGTTTGTCTTTAAAGCTCTAAAAGAATGCAGTGCTGAACATCTTGAACAGAAAGTAATTAATCATTTTTGCTCAGTAAATGTGAAAAACAGAATTGGGTGTGAAATGTGGGGTATGAACAATAAGAAGAAAAATGTTGCACCCATATTTTTTCATCACAATGTTTTAACAATACCATGCAGGAAGATAATCAGTGATTTTTGCAATAAAATGTTGGACCATAATCTTCTCTTTTCCTCAAATAAAGAATTTTTCTACATTTCTATTTTTCTACAAATAGGCATAGTGTATCATCTGGTAAACATAAATGTTTGCAAATTGAGTTTAAAAAAGAAAAATTATTATTTTATTTTGGGTGAATTGCTAAATTATTACAGCAATAACAAGGGGGAGTGGTACAGATGTTTCACACCAGAAACTCTTGTATCCTCCAGCTGTTTTACTCTGCTTTGATGATGCAAAAGCAACTGCCGAGTGAGTTTAATTGACGGATTAAGCTGGGCTTAAAAATGTCTTGTAGTCATGAATTACTAATGATTTCAGCAAGAGCATCAGTGTCTTGTGCAGCATTTCAGCACCATTTCCAGTCCAGGAGTGAAAATTCCCTTTCAGGTCCCTGGGAAGCTTCCCTTCTCTGCACCCATGACTGTGCTGTGTGATGGTACAGGCTCTGGAGCCTGTCCCCATCCTCAGCCCCTCTCATGGAGAACAGGCCGTGTCTATCCAGCACCACAAAGCCCTGGGGAAGCTGCTCCAGTGTCTCCACACCTCCCACTCTGTTGGAGGCTGGTGAGATGGGGAGGCACCTCCTCTGCCGTGAGGATGCCCCTGACTTCCAGAGTAGTCCCTTCACAATGGCTCCACATGAAAATAGCATCCCAAGGGAATAACTCATCCCATGTTATACCCTCAAGCTCTGGACTGAGAGTAAAAAGGAAGGTCTTCACATTCTCCCTTCTCTTTTTCTTGTTACTATCTCTGTGTTATCCACAGTTTTGTACTTAATCTAGGTTAAAAATAAACCCTTGTCACTGTTCTTCCCATCTTTTCTGCTTGAGAGTCACAGCTCTTGTACACATTTTTATCTCCTTATTAAATTATAGATGCCTCAGTACAATCACACCTTTGGTATTTGGAATTTGCTGTTTTGATCAATCTGACAACCAATCTCAGAATTTTCATATGTCATTTGTTAGGCAAAGAGAAATTCACTTTCCTTTCTTCAAGGCATTAATATAAATAGTGAGAATTTATAGTGAAATAATCAGAAGCTGTAAGTTTATGGCAAAATGTCAGTGAAACTGCTTTCTAAGGGTGTTGTGACTGGATAGTGCCTTAAGCCTTGAAAGGTGCTGGAGTTTGGGTGCAGTAAGATGGGATTAATGTGTTGGCTACCGCAAGACTGCAATTCCTGGTCACAGTGGGACAATATGGGCACAGCTCCTGCAGAATCTTGGTAATCCCAGTTGTGAGTGCCTCAGGCTAAAGCTGACTTCTCTCAGAATAGGTATGAAATATGAGGAAAGCTTTTTAGCTGTGCCAAACTCCATCTTTTCAGAGAACACAAAAGAATGTAGCAGCTGGAAAAGGGTTTGTCTGCCCATGACAAACTTCTGAAATCCCTGGCCTGATTTTCTTTGCACCTCCAAGAGTCCAAAGTGACAGTTGACCAATCCAGGTGAAATGGAAAGTCTGCAAGTACTTAGCTGTCTGTGTTGAGGGAAATCTAAGGCCCAAGTCAGCAGGTCTTGAGGCTGTGGAGTCTTGAAATCTCTGTGCACAGGGCTGAGTGAAGAAGCAACAAGGAATATTGAAGGCAGCTCCCAAAGCTTTAAGTTTTCTGCCAAAAGCACAGCTGAAGTAGCTCTCTTAGCCCCTCCATGTTTGAAGAAGGGAACCAGAGGATGTGTTCCATTCTCTTTCATACAGGTATGTGGGGAAACCTGTTAGGCTTTTGAGGAGGAAGCTTTTCTGGAGGAAATATTCCAGATCTTTCCCTTTGTGGTTGTGCCGTATGTCTGTCTGAAGAACCCAGTGATTGTGTACTTAATGGCTTTTGTGCACTGAATACTCTGGCATTGGTAACTTACTGTCACTTACTGTCCACGTGTTGAAAACTATGGGACAAGCTGGAAGGCTGCCTAAAACAGAAACTATCAGTAAATCCCAAAGCCTGAAAAACTGCTGGCCCACTTCACTGCAACATGTAGTGAGGGTCTTGGAGTATCTCCTTTGCTGTATTTTCATTGTGGCTTTGAGAAAAGAAAAATTATGAAGGTGTAGTGAGAATAAACTCATAATTAAGCAAGTTTAAAAGGAAAGGGAAAAAAAAGAAAAAGCAATTTTCTGGTTTAAGCAAGAAGTAGGAATAGCTGGGGCTGCTTCTGTGACCTGTTCCTTGGAGGCAATGACTTGGAGCTCACTGAGTTTTTTTCTTTTAATAGTAATATTTAGAGGGTAAACTGTTGCTGAAGTTACTTTCCAGCTTATGTAATCAAAGACGCTTCAAAGGTGCTATGTGGCACCTATGAGACATGTCCATCTGTTTCATCTTTATGTTTGCTGGAATAAGCTTGCAGGACTCTATGCTTCTGTAATAGAGTGGTGAATCTGAAAACTTCCAGATACATTATTTCTCTAGAAATAACAATTCATTATTCAATTCAGGAGGAGTTTGATCTCAGCAACTGTAATGAGAAGATTGCAAGTGTAACGTTGTGTGACAGTTTTATGTTCACTGAATTTCGTTCACTAAATGTGAGATAGGATTTTGGGAGAAAAAGGCAAAACAGGCTCAACTTAAAGGTAAACAGATAGTTTATTAACACACTAGAAGAAAAAAACAAAAGAAACAAGGAAAAAAAAATTAAATTCCTAAACCTACCCTTTCCACCCCCACA
>VZSR01001262.1:203136-271379 GCA_013398615.1 Brachypodius melanocephalos | reverse complement strand
GAGTTCCCAGGCAAGGCGGGCCTCCCATGAAAGCCCGGGCCCAGGCAGACTGGGCCACCCTGGCCACCCTCCCAGAGGCCCGGCCGGGCCCGGCCCCAACAGCCCAGGGTGGGGCGGCGGGGCCTGGACCAGGCCTGTCCAACTTACGGAGTGATGTTGACTCCTTGCCGGCCGGAAGTCAAGAGAACTCTCGAACCCTCGTCTGAGATTCTGTGGGTATCACCAAAAGTCGCATCCTGTTTCCTGAGTGGTCAAACCACGTGCCAATTAAAAAAGCTAACCCCTAATAGGTCCTAAAATCCTGGCAGGGAAAAAACATATTCTTTTCAACTGAAAAACCAAACTGTGGCCCAACCCACAACAGGTTGGGAACTGAACTGTTCAATGTTTAGTACAAACTTAGGAATAATAATAAAGTTTTCCCTTAGAAAAGAAAATGAGAACCCTTTATGAATTTTATTTCTCCTGTCTAACTCAAATGTAATTAAAATAATTATGATTCTGCAAATATCTTGGAGAAGTCACATGACAGATTTTATGGGCAGGATTTCAATCAAATCACGGCCTGGTATTTTTGGGGGGATCTAACATTTCCTGTTTCTGTCAGCAGCTACAGCTTTAAGATTGCAAAGTGATGGGAGAGTTTTAAAATGTCTTGCAGTTGTATTGGTGTGTTTAGTTAAAATCATTAATCGATTGTTGTTTCTCTCTCCTCTCCCCAACCTTGTTGTTCTTCTTCTTCCCCCTTCCTGTGTCTTCCCTCCTCTCCTCTCCACCCACCCTTACCCTTGTCTCCCTTTCTGCCCCTGTGCCTGGCACCCCTTGCTGTGCCGGTGGTCAGAAGCGGGGTGCCCTCAAGAGGGGCTGCAGGAGCAGTCTTGCGGGGTGGGAGCTCCCAGCGCAGCACTCCCACTCCTCGGGACTCCCTGGCCACTGGTGGGACTGTCCCAGACAATCCAGGACAATTGTAAGCTCTGCTGTGTGTCACAAGGGAGTTGTGCTATTTCGCAAAAGGGCCAGTTTTCAAACTGGGACTGTTTAAACCAAAAATTAATATGATGAGAAGTAACACGAGCTTGCTGATGACTGTATTTATGTTACTAATCTCAAAGGCAAAGACCTGTTTGCATTTGGCCTCCTACTAACCCCTAACACACCCCCTGCGTCTGCAGCTCTCCCTTGGCTCAGTTTGCATGACTCCACCTGAACTTGGTGATGGGAACTCCTTCAAAGCAGGTGGAATGTGTAGGAAACAAAAAACAGCATTAGCATGTTTGTCTGGTTTTCTATTTTCTTGGCATCCTGGCTTATCTCAGTCTCCATGAATTACCCATCTCAGAGCCTGGTCTCCATTGTGATGTTTGCCTCATGTGTTATCATATGTCCCGATAAAGATGAGAGCTTAAAGAAGTTGAATTTTCTCTCTTCAAATGTTACTCTTTAAATTATTGATTTCTTTAAAACGACATGAGATAACTTACATAAGCTTCCAAAATAGTCCCCACATTCCTTTGCACCATGAAGTGACTTATTAGACATATGGTTCCCTCACCTTTGCACCATGAAGTGACTTATTAGACATATGGTTCCCTCACCTTTACATGCACACGTCTGGGGGTGCAGTGCAAAAGCTTTGAGTGTGAATCTGTGTTGTATTTATGTGTAGGTGGGGACTTTTCAAAATGTATCTGGAAAAACATCCTTGGGGTGGAGAAAATAACTTTGGGCTTATTCCAGCAGAAAGCCCCTCTCTGAGAATGAGGAGCATCCTTTGGAATATTCACTTTTACTTTCTCAACGGCATTATGTCAAGTTAATGCACCCTAAATGCATTTGACAGCCTACTGGTTTCATCCCAGTTGTCCCCAAGGCTTATAGACATTGTGACTGGTGTTTGTCAGTCCCTGCCAAGCAGCTGAACTCAGAGTCAATCTCACTGCTCCCACAGGTCAGCACAAAGCTGGATCAAAGGTCTTCTCTGTTTGTGTGACACTTGGGGGGTGGAAGAGAGAGATGCCAACGTTGCCATGCATTCCCAACACTTCTGTCTCTGAGCTGAGTGCTCTCAGCACTGAGGGTGATGTGAAATACTCAGCTTCCCTGAGGGCTGTTGTGCGGGAGGTGCCCAGGGCTGATTGAAAAAGCTGTTTCTCATGTGTTGTCACACAGAGAGAGGATCTACCATATATGATTGGTTCAGTGTTTTTATTTACACCAATACAGCTTCAAAACATGCTGGAGCTTATGCAGGTAATAACAAAAGTGGAAAGACCCCTGTTCCTCCAGTGCGTGAGGGACAGTGTGTCCAGAGAGTCCAGAGTGTGAGGGATGGCGTACCCAGGGTGTGAGGGACAGCAGGTCCTGGTGCAGCAGGGCCAGTCTGGGGTACAGGAGCTGTTTAGGGAAAAACTTTCCAAGGTGTTCAGAACAAAGACCCTCAGATTTCATTCCAGTGATTGCCCTTCTTACTAATTGCTGTAGTGCTCATTTCACTGGGCACTGAGCTGGAATGACTTGGGATTGCAGTGACCAGCTGCTCTGACAGGCTGTGACAAAAGCTGGCCCCTACCATATGTCCTGCAGTACTTTTTAATTTTGATCTATTTTCTTTTTTATTTATTTTTTTTAAAGAGTGCATCAGCATACATGTGAAGTGATAAATATTGTGACCATGTAAGGCTTTGTGAGTTCTTTAAAAACATAATTTACCACTGTTTTTTCTCTCTGCTTCTGTTTGAGCTTTGCTTTGATCTGCTGTATTTGAGAGTAGGGTATTTTCGTGTTGAATCCTATTCTTTTTGTTGTCTTATGATAGCTACAAAGTGTTAAGAAAAGAGTAACAGCAGGAAAAGTTGTATGTAAAACTCCTATGTATGTTGGGATGGGAAAATCCAAGGGTTTAGAATTTTAAAAATCTTTTAATCCCTTCCCAGAGAAGGCATTAAAAAAACCTCAATGAGTTTTGCAGCAGTTTGGGGGCACCTGGGAATCCCCTCCTATCACTTAAGGGCACTTTTAAAAGCTGCTTTTTCATTTTTGCTGAAATGAACAGAATATTTTTTACACCTTGGATTTTTGTTCTGTTGCCCAACCCTACCACCCTTTCCTCTCCTTGAACCTTGCTTTCTCTTCTCAGAGAGAAGTATCATGTTTATATAGATCCAAGTGTGTTCCCTCTCCAGTTTGCAGCCATGTAAATCCATGTCTGTCTCCCTCTTGGGCTCGAAGCTTTTCCTTACTCATTGCTGCTGGCTCAGCTTGTCACCTTCTGGGTTGCAGAACACTCCTGTCCATCTGCCCCTGCTCCAGACCTTGTTGGTCCCTTTCATGTGATGCTGTTTCTGGAATTCCTATGCCATTCCCATAGGCCTTGGAGAAGAATGTTTGTGTTCTCCCCAATTTATTCCTGCTGCAGTCAGAATCTCCAACCAGACAGCAATTCTAGCCCATGCCCTGGAAACAGGACTTGGTTATATCCCCCTCCCATAGAATTTATCATAACAGTTTTTGATCTGCCTTTTCTTTCGACCTTTATTTTCCATCTAAACAGATCTAGCTTTTTTCCCCTCATAGTTTGGCCTTTTTCTCTAAGATCACATCTCTTTCCTCCCTCAAGGTGCCCCACTCTTCCAAAACCCAATTCCCTCTTCCCACCAGCCCAGTTCTTGTTGTGTCCATCTGTTGTTCTCCATCCTGGTGCTGCCTGTTCACCCCACCCCTGATTTGGGCTTCTCTCCCACCGTGGCTGGAGGAAATGCTCATTCACATCTTTTCACATTTCTGCATGAAGGTGGTGCTGAGGTTTTGTCAGTTTGGATCTGGACTTCTATCCCTGACTGACAACTGCATGTCCTCATGTGAGAACATCCTCGAGATTGCCATGAGTAACAGAAATCTCTGCTGTATTCACAGTACCCAAAGAACTGAAATCCTCTAATATCTGACTGTGTCTTACTTTCCCGGAGCTCCTCCATGCCTTCACATAATCTAAGCACGTTTGTTTTAAATTGCTGCAAAGAAGCCATTAATGCTTGTGTTATGTTTTAACTTGCTTTCCTTTGGAGGCAGGGAATTGTCAAGTAAGTACTGATGGGGAGCCCAGCCAAGGCCTGGATTGCTGGGAATGTGCCATGCAGATTGCACAGGTCCAACAGGGCAAAGGGATGTCATTTGCTACAGTGCAAATTTCTTGTCTTGGCAGTCATCTTCTGTATCAAAGCAAACTAAGTGTAGTCACAGGCTTGTTAAAAGTGAAATGACTTCTTAAAATGTTTCAAATGTCCTGCTTTCCATTTGTTTTATTAAGATGATGATGAGGCAGTGAATGCACACGTGTGTATATATACATGGCTATGTATATATGAATGCATATCTGTGTTTGTGTGTGTTGTGAGTAGATATCTATAAAAGTATCTGTGTGTGTGTCTCCAAATTAAGCCTCATGCTTACAATCTGGTGACTATCAAGCATGTCACAGTGGTAGTGTTCTCTTGCATTCATGGAGTGTTTTGGCTTGCTCTTGTTATAAACTTTGATATTCCTAGGTAAAGAAATGTGGAAATGATGCACTTGGAAATAACACTAAAACAGAAGAAAGCATACAAGAAAACAATTATTTTCCTAAGTGCCAGTTCAGAGGCCCTCATAAATCTGGGCAATTGTGAGACAATTACGTTTTGTAATAACTTCCTCTGCCCCTTCCCTGCCAGTGACAGCACCACTGCTCAGTCCTGCTCCACCCAGGGTCACCCCAGGGGACTCAAGTGACTGCCTTCTGAGGAGATAAAGGTACTTGTTCCCTGAGGACAAGGCAGGACAGGCTGTCCTGAGAGTGACTTGGCCTCCCCACAGCAATTGTGGGCTAAATTGCAGCTGAGCTGGGATAGAGAACAATCATTCATTGTGTGCAATGTCAGCAGTGCGTAGGAGACTGTCAACTTCCTATCAGTTCCCTCCCTGTCAGGCTCCTGAAAATAAACCAACTGTGGAATCCCATTCTGCTCCAGTGCAAAGTGTTCAGGAAGGTTGGATGTAGCTTCCCTTTCCCCTCCATTCTGCAGGATCTTTATCTCTGAGTCTGCCCAGGGATGCCGGGTGCAATGTTTCTGGGTCTGTGCACTCTGGTTTCTGTTTTAGTTCTTGCTGGCATGCTTGGATAGCATGTGTTGTGCCCAAGGAATGACTGCTGCTCTCTGAAAGTGCTTGTGCATGAATCTCGTGCTCAGAAGTGACTCCTAAACTCTATTTAAAGTTTCTTGCTTGGCTTTTATTTGCTGCTTACAAGGGGATCAAGGTAACTCTTTCGCTCTCTTCATGTCACGAGGTCACCAGCTGACATGCTTGTTGGTCCTTGCTGTGCCTGAGACAGGGGTTTGCTCCAGCTTTGCTCTGTCGCAGAGCTCAAGTTGTCTTGCTGCTCATTCCCACAGGGCTCAGGCCCCACTGTGCTCTACCCACCGTGCCTTTAATACCTTCCATGAAAAATCCAACTCCAGAAAAAGCAGCTACCTATACACAGAAAGGATTTAATTCTTCTCCAATTAATTTTTTGCAAAATGGGAATTCCTGGTAGTTATGGTCTCAGGACAGGAACAAATTTCACAGCGTGTGGAATGTAATAGCAAGGTCACATTTTTCTGGAATCATAAGCTCTGGGAATGCTTTCCAAGTGCTCCCCTTAGCTCTGTCTGTCTTTTCCCAGCAGGATCAACAGCAGCAGCAGAGGTTATCTGGCCTCACAGACCATTTTCACACATCAGATTTTGTCTCAGCCTGTATTCTGCATTTGTCTCTAGCTACTTTTAGCAACCGTAATTATATTAAAAAGTTTTAGTCTCAGTCTCCCAAATTCCCTTGGATGAATGACTTCTGCATTTAAATGCAACCATTTTATCTTTAATATGATTTTGATATTTTATTGAAGCCGTGTCAAAGTTTTGGGATGGGGTTTGTCAGAAGAAGCCAAGGCTGGGCAGAGGTCAGCTGCCAGCTGCAGAAATTACTTCAGATCACTTCTGAAAGCACCAATTTACCATCACTTCACATTCAAATGATTTTCCATGGATTTAAATCATTATGGTTTGGGGTCTTTTGAATGATGTAAGGTTGGTTGTTCTGCCACTCATCCTCAAAGTCTACATCAATGTTTCTGCTCTTTCTATCAAAAAGTGCAGGAATTTAATCAGTTTATTGTACAAGTCTGAAAAAAGCTCATACAGGGGTAACTCTCCATTTGCTGCTCACACATGCTGTGGTTTTTGAAGGCTGTATTTTACTTTAAAATATATTGATTGTCTCCTTTTTTAAATGTTGTTTTCAGGCCACCTGTGAGCAGAGCTGCTCCTCCTCCTGAGAAACTGCAAAAGAACAACATCAACAAAAAAAAGAAACTGGTTGAGGTCAGGATTAATATCTTTAAAATTTCTTTAAAAGTAACATGCTGGGTGAAATCCGTCCCTGTTTTGTCTCTCAGTGAAGGGCAGGTACAATCATAGAGTATATGCATTGCCATGCTCCCTGCTCAGTCCCAAGGGAAATACATCCAGAACCAGCACTATGGCCCAGGAAAAATCCTGTATGGGATTTTGAATGACGAAATTTGCTCATTGACTTTGAAACTTCTCTTTCTTCCCCAAAGAATTTGTTTGAATTTCCTCATAATATGCAGAACAAGGAATATTCTGTGACCTGTGTAGACAATTTGCAACAGTTGCTCTTTGGCTAATTGGGATTGTTCCCAGTGAGCTGTGATTGTGTTTGGGACAGTCATTAAGTCTGGCTTCAGGTCTCCAAGGCAGCTCTAACAACAATCCATTAACCATCCTGGGTTCCTGGAGGAAATTTCCTTGGCAACTGCTCGTTGTAAGCTGCAATTACACCTCTGATTAATGTCTTAAATACAGAGTTACTTATAGCCTGCTCTGACTTCCTTTAAGGACTTTAAGGTCAGAATTTGGTCTGTGGAAATTTGGTAGTTTATGATTTTTGAAAACTTTGCAGATAGCTTCTTTAAAATATCTGATATTCTATATAAATATTAAACTGTGAGGGGAAGAGCAATAAAATCAAACCTATTCTGAAAGTTGTATCTGTTTGGAATGGAAATTTGCAGAACCAGAACATTTATAGCCCTCTAAATAATTAAAAAGGAAAATAATATAAGTGCAGTGTTTAGTTGACCAGTTAAAGGTTGTTGATAGCCTCTGATAATGTTATGCCTCAATAAATGAGCAGAGTGGGGATAACTAATTATTGTTTGTTATTCTATTGCCTCTACAAGATATTTGTACTTGTGTAATTTAGAATTGTCCTTAAGTGGTCCAGTCTCTGAAATCTCGTCATTTTTTCTTTTATTTCACTGTTGTTCTCTTTGTTTTCCTGGACCAGGAGCTGGCTTTAGACCATGTGTTTGGATACAGAGGATTTGACTGTCGCAACAACCTCCACTACCTGAACGATGGTGCTGACATTATTTTCCACACAGCTGCAGCAGGCATTGTCCAAAATCTCTCCACTGGTAATTCCACTGGAAACAATACTTGGAGATAAAATTGCTTTATAAGGAAAATATTTTTAATCAAAAGTCTGAACGTTTTAATATTCCCATGACTTCCCACATTTTGCATCCTGATAAATAACACAAACCCACTGTAGGTGGCCTTTGGTGACTCCAGTCCTAGGACAGCCTCTGGGCTGGGAAAAAAGGATGGCCCCATTATGCACTTTCTGGGCCCATCCCCGTGGGAGGGCTTTGCCTCCACTTCGCTTCTCCACTCACTGCCTCAATTGACTGGGATTTCACTGGGAAACACCTGCACTTTTGTCCTGGTTTAGGGCAAATTTGGGAGAAAACCTCTAAATGGGGTCCCTCCAGAATAGCAAACTCAAGTGGCCTCTCCCCCAACTGATTCAGGAAAAGATTTCCTTGGCGAAAAGTGGAAAAAACTATTTATTTAACAAGCAAAGTATCCACAAGCATAAAAAATGAATATTTTGAGACAATAAAATCTCTCACCATTCCGAAGAGAGATTGCAAAATTCAGAAAGTCCTTGCCGTGGGTTGTAGCTCAGCTCGTCCAGTCTCTTGTCAGTCCCTCCAGCACTGGAAAATGCTGTCCTGGGCCCCAGTGGGCCGTAGGCATGAGCTCTGGGTGTTTTCTGGGTTTTCAGTCCAAACCAGGTTTAAACAGTCCCAAGAAAAAGAAAAAAAAAAGCAGGGAAGAGGGAACTTCTCTGCCTCAGCTAGCTAAAACCAACTAAAAGCAAAGGAGATATCTATCCTGCTGTCTGTCCTGTCTGTGCTTAAGATGACACAGTCCAGAAGCAGAATGTGGAGGAGTGCGTGCAGTTTCTGAAAACAAACTCAGCACTTCTGTTTTCCTCCCTTCGCTCTCAGAACCAGTCTTAAAGGCAAGAACACAATATCCATCATAAACAGAACAGATGATTTCGGATACAAGCTTCATAAAGTCACCCTGTTAATAAAGTCACCAGTTCTGGTGTTTCTTGCAGTTATGGTGGCTATGGGCTGATTCTTAGGCTGATTCTCTGGATATATAGATAATTTCCCAAATACTGCTTTTGTATCCACGTCTGTATGTTGATGGTTGTGCCCATAGTGCATTTGGGAAGGGTGCCTGGGAATGAGAGCAGAGCAGCCATGGGCAGCCTTAGTCTCCTCTCATCCCCTGTAGAGTTGTAACGAGCTGCCCAAATAGTCTGTGCTTCTGTGGTGGCTTTTCCTTCGGTCCTGTGGTGACATCCTCTTTGGATCCTGTCATTAGGTAGCCAGAGCTTCTACCTGGAGCACACTGATGACATCCTATGCCTGACGGTGAACCAGCACCCCAAGTACAAGAATGTGGTGGCCACCAGCCAGATCGGTACGTGACCCCACAGCAAAGCTTTACTCACGGTTTTCAGGGCACTGATTTATTTGGGGCCTTTCTGTGGGGGAATTTTACTTTTTTGTTTGATTTGGAAGAAGAAATCAAACTCCAGGGTTTTCTTACTGTTTCAATTCTATCTCTGATTGTGAGTGATTGGATTTTAGAGTTAATTGTAAATCATGTTTCAGAAGGCAAGCTTTGATAAGCTGCCTAATCATCTCAATAATCTGATTTACAGAATTCCTTTTTTCCTTCCTGTGTCCAAGGCACTGCTTAGCAGTGAGAATACACTGAGCATCATTTTCTCTGCAGGAATACAGGTGCTGTACAGAAAAGGCCAGAAACAGAGACATCTCAGCAGAGATTAGGGCACATATCAGGGGACAGCTGAGAAATCACATGTTTTTGTGTGTTTTATTATTTACATGGAGGGCCTTGCAGGAGTAAACACTGCATGGGGAATGCAGGATGAGTTGTCCCAAGCCTTGAGAAGGATCTGCTGCCTCTCAGCCTAATGCTGGAATAATTAACTTTATGGAGGAGAATGGGATCAGAACGTCTCCTCAGCCCATTCTGGAAGGAGAATAGAATCTGTAACCTGAGGACAGGAGTCAACATGGGGCAGGGAATGGCAGTGAAGAGCACAGTGACAAACACAAACCCTCTGCTCCCTGTCCTGAGTATGGTCACTGCAGCTGGAATGTGGAGGGAGCACCCCAACCTGCATGTGGTGCCAGTGCTGTGCAAAATGCTGGTTTCTGTGACATGGAAAAGGCTCAAGGCCTTTTTCCTAGGCCTCAGGAGATCAGTGCGTCTGAGTTTGATACTTTGTATAACTAGAGATTCACTTCACTTTTGAATTCAATAATTTTTAATACTTGCATGCCTTTAACATTTCTTTTAGATACCATTTTTAGAACTTAAAAGTACTAAATATTGTTGCAGCATTTGTGTATAAAAGCCAATATACCCAAAAAAGTTCAACTATATTCCTGCTTATTTGTTTTGTTGATTTAATCCATATCCATTTCCAAGTTTTTAATTTTGTTTTCCTTCTGGTGCTGATGCTGGCACTTCAGCACGAGTCACAAGACTTATTTCACCTATTGTTTTCCCTTGGTGCTTCTCCATTTGCCATTGCTCTCACAATGCAGGTGACATGACAGAATTCCCAGGTAAGGCTGATTTGTTTGTGAATTTAGCAGAGTCCTGTACAAGTTTCATGTTGCCTCGTTGTATCTGTGTGAACCATGGATACAAGTGAAACATTTGCAGGCAATTTCTTTTGCATGAAGCTCTTCATGAATGTTATGTTATTATTTTAGAACTTGTCTGACTTCATGGACTACAATGATTCCCTCTTGTGTTTTGCAAGCTACTTTGATTTCTCTTTGTTTCCCAGTAGTGCTAATCTTCAAACAAATCCAACCCCCCAAATAATGTCTGTTCAGGTTAAATGTTCTTGCAAAATGCCTGGTTTGCACTGACGCTTTCCAGAATTAATTCTCTATTAATGCCTCTCTCTACCTGCAGGTACAACCCCCACAATTCATATATGGGATGCCATGAGCAAGCAAACCCTTTCCATGCTGCGCTGCTTCCACACCAAAGGGGTCAATTACGTGAACTTTAGTGCCACTGGCAAACTTCTGGTGTCAGTGGGAGTTGACCCAGAACACACCATCACCATCTGGAGGTGGCAAGAAGGTAAAAACCTTCTTAAAAATCATGTCCCTTCAGCCTAACAGACCTGAGAACAATGATTGGCTTTGCCTTTTAAGTCTTTGGACTTTTGTGTCCTCACTCTGCGTATCCCACTTAATCAGTTAAAGATGGCAAAGGGCTAGAAAATATGAATAGGAGGATAACTTGTAAACACCTATTGTGAATGGAAATTAAGGAAAGAATGATGCTTAATGTAAAATTACATGAAATTAAGAAAAATTATTCCTTTTCTTTGCTAAAACACTTCAAGTACTATAATGGAGATAGGCCTTTGGGAAGTAATTTCCAGAAAAGAATTATCTTTGCAAATGGTGGAGGGGAAAGGAAAAGGGCCTCAGCTCATTACTGTGTGCCTGTGCATTTTTCACTAGATGATAGCCAACATTTCTATGTTATTTCACTGACACAGTAGACAGACTGTGCTAGGAGGCCTTAAATCTGTATTTCCTTAGTCTGTGGGATGCAATGGAATAACCAGGGACTTTGGGAGTTGCAGTGAGATGTTTGATACACTAAATAGTGTTGGGATTTGCAGCTTTCAGCATCTGGGACACAGATCTCTAATCCAATACCAGCTCAATTTATTTGATAAAATCATGTCAGAGCTTAATTTCTCAGGTAAATTCAGCTTTGTTTTTATCCTTTCCTCGTTAAACCAGGGGCTAAAGTTGCCAGCAGGGGAGGACACGTGGAGAGGATCTTTGTTGTGGAGTTCCGCCCGGACTCCGACACTCAGTTTGTGTCTGTGGGGGTCAAACACATGAAGTTCTGGACCTTGGCTGGCAGTGCTTTGCTCTACAAGAAAGGAGTCATTGGTTCCATGGAAGATGCCAAAATGCAAACCATGCTCTCTATTGCCTTCGGAGCAGTGAGTTCAAATTTCCTGTTCAGGATTTTACATTACCTTTGATCTGTTATTCCATGTATTATTTTTTCTGCTAATGGTATTTGGCATGACACATACCCAGTGGTGATAATCCAGTGTGATACCACCAATGGTGACAATCCAATTTAAAGAATTTTACTTGAAGCTGAACAGAAATACTGAGGTGTCTGTTATATCAGAGATTGCTGCTGTCTGTTGCAGAATAACCTCACGTTCACTGGTGCCATAAATGGAGATGTCTACGTGTGGAAGGATCATTTCCTGGTCAGGCTGGTGGCCAAGGCTCACACAGGACCAGTGTTCACCATGTACACGACTCTGCGGGATGGGCTCATTGTTACTGGAGGGAAGGAGAGGCCGTAAGACACAGGATCTTCCTAAAGTGCCCAACTTCTCTCTCCCTTGTGTGGTTTTTGTTTTCATTATTTGTCCAGCACCCCAGAGATAAACTGTCTCTGTGCTGTAGCAGTTTCACTCTCAATTTTGCATAACCTGCCCAGGTGGCTCAGTAAGTGAAGGACTAAAGGAGGATACTTGAGGGTCACAGTGGCACATGTTATGCTGAACCTCTTTGGGATTGATCCAAACACCTGGATGAGCTCTTATTGCCTGAGCTCCTGCTATAAGTGGAGTTTTCTTCATTTATTAGTTCTGTCAAACTACAGATAGCCTCTCCTGGTGGAGATGCTGCAGGTCTTGAGATTACCACAAGAAACAGATTTGCCAAGAAACAGAGATTTGAGATAAGTGGCAAGAGAACAGTTTGGTTTGTACAAACCATGGTGCTGTTTAAAACATGAAGTGTGAAAGCATTTAATTGTGTATTATTTCCTTCCCATTACACCATGATGAGGTGTCTTGATACAGAGTGCAGGGTGGGTTCAATGTATGTTTTGTGATTTACAAAAATACTGGTGGAATTTCCATGTGTAAAGGAGCCATCCAGGTAACACCAGGCCTCCTTTGCAGCACGAAGGAGGGGGGAGCAGTGAAGCTGTGGGACCAGGAGATGAAGCGGTGCCGAGCCTTCCAGCTGGAGACTGGGCAGCTCATCGAATGTGTGCGCTCCGTGTGCCGGGGCAAGGTGAGGAGTGGCCAAGGGCAGAGGGCACAGCTCAGCTGCTTCCCTGAGCTTCTGTTTGTTCTTTAAAGCTACAAAATCCCCACTGGAAGTTACTGAGAGACCGTGAATTTTGGTAAAGTGGAACACGGCAGAAATAACAGAGTAATTTGACTTGCTGCAGTCACTCTTACATGTGTTTAAATTGTAAATGAGAAAGGAGCAGTGAAGCTGCACTGGATGAGACCTGTCCAGCTGAAGACTCCAGGGGTGCTCTCTATTTCATTTTGCCCAGGAGTCTGACACATTACTTGATAACAGCACCAGTGAGGAATGTTTTATATTTCCAATCAAGTAGCCATTAACCAATTACAAACATAATCTGTTTATGCTTTTTCCAAGTATTTGCCAAGGAAATTCTGGCAGTTTAAACCATGGCAGTTACTATAACACTGACCACCTCTCTCCACTGCTTTTCTTTGGCTACAAACAGGGGAAAATCTTAGTGGGAACAAAAGATGGAGAAATCCTTGAAGTAGGAGAAAAAAATGCTGCTTCAAACTTGTTAATTGACTGTCACATGGAAGGGGAAATCTGGGGCTTGGCAACTCACCCCTCCAAAGACATATTTATCTCTGCAAGCAACGATGGAACAGCCAGGATCTGGGACCTGTCGGACAAAGTGAGTACTGTGAACATAAAACTGTGTGATTAAAAGGGAACATTCTATCCAAGCATCCATTTTTCCAGCTGTGCCTTTGAACAGCCCTGGAATGAGAGCAGGGTTTTGCCTCTGCCCTGAGCAGCTTTTGGTCTTGTTTGGCCCCAGTTCTTTCCTTGCTGTGAGTACAAAGGTGAATCCTTGGTGCAGGAGAGGTGGCGGACTGTCCCACAGCCAGCACTCCCAGAGAAATGCGGGGATTCACCCTCACACCTACCCATGGAGTGCCTCTTGGGCATTGCTTATTTTGATCTAAATCTGCAGGCTGAGGGATCAAGGAAGCATTTTATTTCTACATTGCCCATCTGGGTGACACAGGCTGTGCTGTCACACACACAGCCCTTGCCCATCATTCTGCTTTCCTGGCAGGCACAGCTCCCTCCTCTTCAGAGCCTTCCTTTGGAGCTCAGCATATTGCCTCAGGGATTTTTCCAAGTCAAATTGACTAAAAACAACCATTTTTAAAAACAACAAATAAAACATTTTTTAAAAACCACCAAAAATATTTCTGTTCACTTTGGCCAGAACAAACCTTTTCAAAAGCTTGTTACCTGAGCTAACAGGAATAATTTTTAATGAGGAAAATGAATATATTACAAATACAACCAGCTAGGTGAAAATGCAAGGGCTTTCTAGGACGTTTCCACATATCAAATGAAATGGGAAAGCTGTGCCAATCAGCAGTTGTTGAAGATGTCAAAATCACCTTTGAAACAAATTAGGAAATAGATTCTTCAGCTTGTTCTGCTAAATAGTCCTTTTTCTGGTGTGAAACTGGGTGTCAATTTACAAAATAATGCAAACATGAACCCTCCATCTGAATCACATATCTATTTTGAAGTCTGCTTAGCTACATATGCCTGGTGGGATGCAAGTCTCAGTATGACATTTCAAGTTTATGTTTAGAGGGAAACAGAGACGATTTGTTTTTAATTAAGCAAGTTTTATACTTTGTGTTTGGAAGCTCTCCATGTGCTGGGGAGGTGTGAGTCTGTTGCGTGTGTCCCCGCAGAAGCTGGTGAACAAGGTGAGCCTGGGGCACCCTGCGCGCTGCGCCGCGTACAGCCCCGATGGCGAGATGGTGGCTATCGGCATGAGGAATGGAGAGTTCATTGTCCTGCTGGTCAACAGCCTCAAGGTCTGGGGCAAGAAGCGGGACAGGAAGTCTGCAATTCAGGACATCAGGTAGGAGGTGCTCAAGATATGCAGCTCTGGCTCAAGGAAATGGCCATTGAGTGCCAAATGGATTTGCAGAGGTTTTTTAAATCCATGTTTGTTGAAACCTGTGTGAGCTGCTGAAGAGCACTGTGGTGATGCTTTAATTCAGTTACAGCCACACTGCACAGCTGTAATTATGGAAATTAATTCTCAAAATTGTAGTTCCTGTTGCCGACTCCCAGAGGATCAGTATCACTCTGCATACTGTGCTGTGGCTTTATGCAAGTGCAATATTAACATTGTTTATACACAAACAATATAGAATAGTCACAGAATGGTCTGGGTTGGAAGGGACTTTAAAGCTCATCCAGTGCCACCCCCTGCCATGGGCAGGAACATCTTCCACTATCCCAGGTTGCTCCAAGCCCTAATGTCCAACCTGGCTTTGGACACTTCCAGTGGTGGGGCAGCCACAGCTCCTCTGGGGAACTTTTGCCTGGGTGTTACCACCCTCAGAGGCAACAATTCCTTCCCAATATTCCGTCTAACCCTGTCCTCTGTGAGAGATATCCTGAGTCTTCTTCCTCTTCTCTTAAGCATCAAGTTTTGGGTTGGGTTCAGTCTTGCTGTTGATAGAAGGGTTTTTGTGTTTTCCATTAAAAAAAGTTACTGTCATGTTAGCATGAGAAGCAAAGGTAAATCTTGCACCAAAACAGCCAGTGACATCCCCACTCCATGTTTTATTGTCTAGGATCAGCCCAGACAACAGGTTTTTGGCAGTGGGCTCACAAGAACATACTGTGGATTTTTATGATCTCACTCAAGGTACAACCCTAAACCGAATTGGCTACTGCAAGGACATTGCCAGTTTTGTTGTACAGATGGACTTCTCTGCAGACAGCAGGTACATCCAGGTATGTCTGAGATAGCCCTCAGAGTGCTTGGTTTTGTTGTGCCACCATAACGAGATGGAGGCTTGAGCTGTCCTAAGAGTAAAGCATTATCCCACGTCAATGGAACTGGTACAATGCTGAAAAAGAAATTGTGGATTATAACCATATGAAAGGAGTTTTCTTCCTCCCTGAGGCTGGGATGTGTGTGAGAGCTGAGTTAATTTGTTTTAATTAAATTGTTAATTTGAAGGGGTTTCCTTCAGAAATGTTTCTGATTTAGTAAAATTAGCTTGAGATAAGGCATAGAAGTAAAAGAAAATCTGTGAGCTCTGCATGTGAACATCTTCCATCATCATACCGTAACATTGTTATTCCTTCATATGGCACATGATGAATTCCAGATAATAAGGAAAAAGGAGAAATGCTATCCTATCTATGTTTAATTCCTGATAAAACCTGGTGAGACTCCTGGACATCTTAAAGAAAAATATGTATGTATAGCAGAGTTTCCAGGTTTTTCCTTCCCCACTTTCAGGTATCCACAGGTGCCTACAAGCGTCAAGTTCATGAGGTGCCACTGGGAAAGCAAATCACAGACCCTGCGGTCATAGAGAAAATCACCTGGGCCACGTGGACCAGGTAACCCCCAAGGGCAGAGTGTGGGGCCAGGGGCCAGCACTGGCATCAGGTCACAGGTTTGGGTGTGTAAATGCTGAGATGTCCCCAGGGCCTGGCAAACCTGTGAGTGCACCCACCCTTTGTTTCCTCAGAGCTCCATCTGCCACCCTTGGGGTTTCACACACAGCTGTGGCTGTTTGGTGTCTCTAATAATTAGTGCTGTTAATTACACCAGGGGCTGTCACAGAGCCAGTATGTCTCATTGCTACTCATCCCAGGCCCCTCACATGGCTCTGGGCTACCCCAGGCAGCCTTGTCCCACATCAGCGAACAGCAGCAGAACAGCACGTGGAAACATGCACTGATTGTATTAAGGAGTTGTGAGTGTCATTAAAATGTATTTCCTGATATGGAAGAACACAGGAATCTGCCCCCAGCATTGCAGAACTGTGGCTGTGCTCTTCCTGTGAGAAGTGGGACAGGCCGAAGGTAGAGCTGACAGTGGATGAGAACCAGGCAGGGCTGGGAGAAGGAAAATGAGAATTCTCCTACTGTGACTGCTTTGCTGGCATAAAAATCTGCCCCAAATTCGTCATTTCAGAGGACTCTTGAGAGCTGGCGGGAGGGGGCAGATGCCTCTGGCAGTGACTCTGTAGGTAAATGATTACAGAGAACTGAAGCCGGGGCAGAGCACCTATTTCTGAGAATAGCACCTATTTCTGAGTCGACATCCAGACAAGCATTCCCTCATTCAAGAACTCATGGCTAAGGGAACACTGCAGTCAGAAATCCTGGGGGAAGGCTCATAGAGGCCAGAGCTGAACAAGGTGCTAGTGTAGAATGATACTGGTGGTTTCATGCGAAATAAACCTACGGATTGATGGATAGCGATTACTTAAGAATCACATTAAAATGATGTGTTAGTGTGATGGTCTCCTGATGAGCTCAGGGCAATTATTTAGAGGGGACAATTTAATTTTAAATGCAGCAATTTTTTATTACTGACCAGTGTTGGCTCTGCAACCTGTGGAAGAGCAGCAGCAGGTTGTCTTATGGTCTAATGCATTTTATTTACCTTGATTTTGGAACAGTATTCTTGGAGATGAAGTCATTGGGATCTGGCCACGAAATGCAGATAAAGCAGATGTCAACTGTGCCTGTGTGACCCATGCTGGCCTGAACATAGTCACAGGAGACGACTTTGGGCTGGTCAAGCTGTTTGACTTCCCATGCACAGAGAAATTTGTAAGTGCCTGTTTTATTTTCGCCTTTTGAAAAGCAGTTTTTGCTTTTCCCAAACCCCTCAGCACTCAGTGTTACAGCACCCAACCAGCGTGGTCCATCCTCAGGAAGCTCCTACAGCATCCAAACAGTGTGATCCATCCATGGGCAGCTCCCAGGGAGTGAAAAGGCCTCGGGGTCAGGATGGCTGGGGCAGAGAGCTTTGCCTGGTGCCGTCCTTGAGCTGCTGTCCTGTCCCACAGGCCAAACACAAGCGGTACTTTGGGCACTCGGCACACGTCACCAACATCCGCTTCTCGCACGATGACAAGTTCGTGGTGAGCACCGGAGGGGATGACTGCAGGTAACCAGGGCTGGGACACGGACACACACATACAGAAAGGGACACAGCCACACTAACATGACCCACACAGAGATCCCACATGCACTGCACATACACAGTGCACAAACACAAACAGAGTGCACACAGGGCAGACATGGATACACACAGTGTACAGACACAGAGTACACACACAAAGATACACTCAGACACGCTCAGCACACACATACAGACAGAGACACTGCCCACAGAGCACACACAGAGCAGACACACAGCACGTGCACACACAGAGTGCACATACTCAGTCACACACAGAGACACATAAACTGTGCACACAATGCACACATACACCATACACACACAGTGCCCACATTGCAGACATGCAGATACAGTGCACACACATGGCATATACACTGACAGAGCAACAGTGGGTACAGTGTATTTCTCTCTCTCTCTCTCTCTCACACACACACACACACACACACACACACACACACACACACGCAGTCTGTACTTCACCCGCTCAATGTGTTTAATCTCCCCTCCTTTCTCACTGGGCTGTGCAAAAGGCCAATCCCTGCTCTCCCTCCGGTCTCCACAGTGTGTTCGTGTGGCGCTGTCTCTGAGGAGCCTCTGGCTGCTGCTGTCCTGCCCCAGCGAGGGCTGCGCTGGCCAGGACACTTGGGAATGCCCCTCCAGCTGCAGGAATCCAGCCCTGTTGCAGGCTGACATTTCCAGATCACTCATCCCAACTTACCAAGAGGGAATGGGAGCTGGTGTTGGAAAGCCCGACGCCCTTGCAAAGGAAGCTGAGGTTTGAATGGTAACCTGGGAATCCCAAAGGGATGCACAGTTCACTCACAAAGCTGCTTTTGCCTAATACTGTGTTGTTCAAACCATGTATGAAAAGGGAGAAAATGCTGACAAAATGCTGGGCCCTTTGATTTCCAAATTTGTGGCTTGAACAAAGCTCAAACAGTGGGTGGATTTTAACCACAACTGCTTAAAACTTCAATTTGGTGCACTCAGTAAAGCTGGGAGCATTTAACAAGCAGGCTGGGGAGGGGGGAGGCCACCCTTCAGCTTTCGTTAATTGAAGGAACAAAGTATCCTCTTTTTTTAAGTCCATTTTATTTTTAAATATATATATTTGGCAGAATTTTCTATCCATGAAGTGCCTTGGAATAATTTTCTAGTAGTTTGGGCTGCAGCCTTGCCTCCCCCGCTGCTTTTCACACACGGTGCTATGACTCTCATCCAGAGGAGGGCTAAACCATTCTCACCTTTTCCAGCTGGGTACTTACATTATCCCGGTTTCTGCTTTGGGTTTTTAATACCTTCACAAGTGAATTCCCCACTGTTTCCGACAACGAGCAGCTCTGTGCTGTCAGAAGGCCAAAGGTACAGCATTGCAGCTCCTAGGCAGCAGCTCCTGCAGCCAGCAGTGCAAACTGAACTCCAACAGTGAGTGAGAGGAGGAGGCTTTGGACTGACTTGGTTCAAGACATTTTAACACCAAGACTGAGGGAGTCATTCCCCAAGTGTTCCTGCATGCTCCCCATTTCTGGGAAAATGTGCTTTACACTCCTACAGGCAGTGGCCAGCCAGAATCTCGGCCTCGTGGGAAAGCCTCCATCAATCCCCATTTCCTGTTCTGGAGGGGCATCCTAAGCCTCCAAAGGAATCCCTGGAATGTCTCTATAGCAGGGATATGTGTGCCCTCCAGCCTGTCCATGTGCTTGTAAGCAGAACATAAATCCTCCGGGTACCAGGAAATGCAGCTTTTTTTTTTTTTTTTTTTTCCGGGAAAAGCTCATCGTGGCTGACTCTGGGCTCCTCTCCCTGCTTCTTCCTCACCCCACAGCACCCCTTGTTCTGGCCTAGGGGACAGCTGATATCAAAGCAGAGCTGTCTCCATGGGGAAGTGGAACCACAGATAGTCCCAAAAGGCAACTCAAGCCCTTCACTAGTTGTTAGAACATTTTGACAAAACCAAAAACTCAAAGGGACAGTGGAATTGGAGAAAATTTTAAAAGGAATAGCAAATATGGGCAATGCCAAAATATGTATTTGAGAGTTAAGATTCTGGGCATGGAACAACATCCATATTTTGAAATTACCTTTCTTAATGAAAAGCAATAAAGGCCAAAAAAACCCCCATTTAGACTTACATTTAGTCTCTGAAAAGTAATAGTGCTTTAGTCCCAGTTCAGGACAATAGGATTTTGAACTCTGGAACTTTCCTGCCAGTCCATTTCTGCTGCCCACTGCATAGGAAAGTAGCAAAAGCATCCCATTAAAGGAGTGGATTCCTGTCTGTTTAACACACAAAGTGCTTCAGCAACCTCAAAGAATCACCTTTTTTTAACAATTGAATTTATTAATGCCTTATATGACTATACAGCAGAGCAGTTTGTCAGATACACAGTATGAGTCCCTATGCAGTCTTTTTTTAAAATAAACATTTGGGATGAAATCCTGTTCTGTCAGGTGGTGCCAGCAGTGAGCACCTCTGCCTATGTTTCAACCACTCATGTTTGCCTTCCTTCCATGTTGATTGTATCCCAAATAAAACCAGTTGTGTGGCAGAATGAATTAATCAACAGTGATGTGAGAAATATCTTCAAGCAATAGTGTCTGTTAGGAAAACACTTACTTACGATTTGTATGTTTCTATGGTCTGGCTTCCTGTATAAAATGCTCAGAAGTAATGCTGTATTTTACTGTAAACTGAAATATTAATGCATGAAATTCTATTTTTCAATGGTCAAGATGCCATTCATTTAAATTCTGCATCTCAAACAAATTTGTACACAAGTTTTCAATGTCCAGCTCTTAAATCAGAATCAACGTGTTGACCTGAAAAGATTATTGGGACTTATTTCCTTCAAACTTGAAAATGGCATCAACCATTCCTGTCTCAAAAATCCAAGAACCTGACACCCTCTGGAGCTGCCTGGGACACTGGAGCTGGCCCTGAGCAATTCCTTCACACTGCAGAGAAAGAAAAGGGACTGTGACAAACCCACCCTGCACCGTGCTCTACTCAGACACTACTGCCACCACCATGCACAATGGATATTTACCACAATGAACTTCAAATAAACACAAATATATTAAACTTGCCTCAAGAAAGCCAAATACTGGTATTATTTTATGTCTATAAGCTTTATTGATACTTGGGGGTTTGGGGGTTGGTGGGATTTTTTTGCTTTTTTGTTGGGTTTTTTTTGTTTTTTGTTTTTTTGTTTTTTGTTTTTTGTTTTTTTTTTACATTTCACAATGCATTCCACAGACTTAGTTCAGTACAGCTCAAACTGCAAGTGTATAAATTTCCACTTATCATTTCTTGCATAACAGGACAGGGCTTTAAGTTTCCAAACAACATTTGCAGCATTAGCTACTCGGTCCACAGATTATCAGAGTCTGAGAGCTGGAGAATTATTTGCTCAAGATCAACTACTGTACGTTTGTGCAACAAAGTGTATGCTGTAATTTTCTTTTACTCTATGTGGAGGTTCTTTGTTCATTTCTCTTTTGTTGTTTCCAACAGATGCCAGTGTTTACAGAGACATTTTAGTTTCTCAAGCTTGTGTCCAGGCCTCAGTCAGTTCTCTGAAGTACAAAGCACTGTGGAGCAGCTGAAAGATCTAAGCTTTGTGAAACACATATATATATTGGCAATTGATAAAACAATAAAATCACAATACAGCTATACTCATACCAAAAAGGCAAGATTTTTCAAAACTTGCTAAACTGGTATATTCTTCTAAAACATCTCATTTTAGAAAATCTGCATCAATCTACACAGATCATACACAGTGCACAAACTGGGAAGTGTTCTCCTCTGCCCCACCTGCTCTACACCTCTGGAACGCAGCAGGAACTACCTCTGATGAAGCAAATGTACAGCTGTCTCAGTCGTTTGTATTAGCCAGTGCTGCACACAGGATAAGGAAAGATGATTAGTTTTAGATCCATACATAGCAGCTTACAATAATTAAGATGATGAAACACATGGCAGTCAAAACAGTTATTTTTCCTCAAACACTGCGTTGCTAAAAAATAAAGATCTGTGAAATTGCACTGCAATATCAAGGAGTTTGCTATTCCCTGACCCTCCCCATGTAAATCCAATGAGTATTTTTCCCCCTTAAAAGATGAACTTCCTATTGATAAGTTGCTTCAGGCTTTTTTTATTCAGTTTTGCGCTTCAACCCAGGGATCTTTGCTTGGATCCTGCAAGAGAAAGAAGGAAACACATAAAAGTAAGTTTGAGTAACAGACAGAAAACATTAAACAGAGTCTTAGAAACAGCAACATGTGACAAGAACCCTCACAACACAGCTTTATACTCAGAGTTCAATGGAACTGCTGAACTTCTCATTTCCCCACTGCCCCTCCCCTCAGTTGCACCTGCTGAGGGGCTCAGGTATCACTAATGGGTTGAAATACACAGATTTCTATTAGAAATAATAGAGGCTCATTTCAGTACAGCATCAGCAATAAAGGCGCTCATTTCCTAACCAGCGTTAGAGACCTTTTCCCTCCTTGGCCTGGCACATGGAAGAACACATTAGTCCTAAACGGGAGTGCTATATGTGCCAGGAACTGTCATCAGTACAAAGAAAAATAAACCCAAACCAACTCACTTTGCCATGGCATCTTTGACATTCTTGTTCACAAGTCCCAGGTAATGGTCGATTTGGGCCTGGAATTGAAGCAGACAGAAGTTACAGCCCAGCTCCCCCTTTGCAGCCTGGCTGAGACTCACAGAACTTGGGTAAGTGAGAGCTCAGCCAGAGGTACTTCCCAGTGTGATGCCAGAACTCCAGGAATGTACCCACCAGAGGGCTCGGTGGGCAAAGCCCCAAAGGAATCAATCCCTGGCTTCTCCCTGGTCCATCAAGTCCCAGTTGTGGGTGCAGGGCTGGGCCCCTCTGGGCCCCACAGAGCAGCAAAGCTGCTTAGCTGGGCTGGGCTGAGTAACCAGCTTAGGCTGCAGCCCAGCCAGAGGATTGAGCAGCTCAGGCTAAGCCCCACAAACTGTCCATGCTCCCGCCTTGGGGCTCCAGGGCTCCCTTTCCCTGTGGAGGAGGAGCCTGGACAGGACCCCAGGAGGCTCTGCCATCTGCTCCTGCCTCCCCCCAGTGCCAGCCCAGCCCCCACGGCAGCCTTGTTGTTGAAAGAGGAGACAAACGGCTAAGCCAGAGCTGGCTCCCCCTCCTGTGCAGTGACCTACCCAAAACAGCCCTGGCCATAATTTAATCAAAAGCATTTTACTTTGGCTCCTTCCTCCCTCCTCCTTTTACATGGGAGTCTCTCCTCAAGAGCAGCACTGGACTGGGCCAAGCAGCTCCCACCTCCTGTTTTTGCCAGGGCTACAAATTCCACAGAGCTTTGGGAAACCAATCCTGAATATCAGCTCCAAAAAGTACAGCAGGATTAACACACCATGCCTGGTGCTACTCCAGTCCTGACCAAAGCTGAACAGCAGAAAAGGCCTCCAAGTTCATCAGGCCTTTTCCAGAACTGTTTGCTAGGGAAAACCTCTTCTTCCACCAAGAAGGAAAAGGGAAGAAAAGGGAAAGCATAGAGTGTCTGAACTTCAAACTGAATTAGCATTCCCTGGTCCTGGCTCCAGGGCAAAGGCCTATTTTTAAAGGCTTTAAATATTTCAGAAGACTGAATTTAATTGCAATTATTTGTTTCTGGTTTTGCTTCAACAGAGCTGATTTCATGAAACATATAATGAATGCTATTAAATACTCACCTGATGTCTCTCATAAATTACAGGAACACTGAAGAGCGAAATCAAAGCTGGAAAAGAGCACATCAGATGTATAAATATGGACAACAGGGCTGGTGTTCAGCGAGAACAAGGACTGGTTCCCACACCTTGATATGTCTTGCAAAACAGTACAAGCAAAATTAATAATTAAATCCCATGCACCAATTTTTTGTAAAAAAAAATTGGCCAGTAAATTCAGTAATTTCTATTAAGGAGAGCCTGGGCTGTTCTCCAGGTCTCACCAACAGTACAGTAAGTCTGGTCACAGGTCATTTTTCCACTGTAGGTTGTGCAAATTCTTCCCAAAGGCTGCTCAGGCATCAATTGCTTCTGACACGTGAAGCCATCCTGCTCTGGGATACAAGAAATTAAATCCTGCAGTGGGGCATGGCCACAGCAAATCCTGCACCTCTTCCAAAGTCCCAGCACAGCAATGACATTCAGGCCAGTCTAACCCTGACAGGGACAAGCATAACAAACCTGCCTATAAACCATGTAATGTCTGGAAATCAGCAATCTCAAGGAATTCAACAACACAACTCAAAATGACCTGTTCTGTTATGTTATTAAAAAAAAAAAGAACGTAAAAGTGCAACATCTTAAGGCTACAGGATCAGCCTCCCAGTGTTGACCAGATCCCACTGCTTTCCCAAGGTCATTTGGTGTGCCAGGTGTGTAACCCAAGTCAAACACTTACCCAGGATCAGTAATGTCAGACCATTGAACAAGGCACCAACATAAGTGAAAACCCACATCAACACTGCGAACTGCAAGGGAAAAAGAGCCCGTCAGCACCCAGTCTGTACCCAGGACACCCCAGAGTTTGCTGTAAACACAAATACCAAACTAAACAGTTCCAAACTGCACTTCACCCTTGTACACCTCCTGTAACCAGAGCTGGGTGATGAGATGGCTGAAGGATGCAGTAATGGAATACATGGCCTCCTGCATCCAGGTCACAGGGCTGAATTCAGCCCGAGTCAGCAGTGCCAAAACACTGCCCTGTGCCTTTGCAGGGCATTGCCAATCCCATGGTGAGGAATGATGGGCAAACACAGTTCCTACCTCCCATCCTCCAGAGAGAAGAGACAAGTCAGGCTAAGAGAGGCCAAAGGGCTGGTGCATGACAAAGCCAGAGAGAAAGGAGGCCACACATGTGTGTGGTGGCCCTGCTGCCACCCAAGTATCCACCCACCTGCCCAGCCATGCTCTGACCAGAGCAGGCAGAGGCTCTGTCACATCAGGAAAAGCCTTGTCTGAAAGGTCACAGGGTAGGGTGGGCCTGATTTACACCTTTTCTCCTTAAAAAAAAACCAAAGGCACTTCGGATACTAAAAAATTTAGGAACAAAAGGAGCAAAAAGTGCTCTAACACAGAAGCTGGCTGCAGGTCAGAGCCAAGCTCAGAAGCAAAGATCCCTAAAATCTCACACTGCCATCACTGCTGGCTCCCTATCCCAGCCCCACTGCCCCTCCCTGCTGACAGCATTTGTCCAGCGCCCGCTGGGACATGGGCTCTGCTTCTCAGTGCCACACAAAGTTTAGTGCCACATTTAGTGCCAGGTGGAGTGTCCCAGGCACACCTCTGACCTCTAGCAGTGAGAGGGGACCGAGGGCTGCCAGCACTATTTCAGGGTAGGATTCCTCCTGAGGAAAATCAGCCACTTTCTTCTAGAGTTGCAGGGCTGTGAGGAGCTGAGCAGCAGCCAGCAACAGCAGCTTTCCCAATGTTTATTCCTTGCTCTGCACAGAGCAGAAACCCCCAGCCCTGGTCAACTCAGCACCTGAGGTTTCCCAGCAGAACCCTGGACAGACACCATGGGAAGGCTGGCAATGGCACCAGGGAGGGCAGACCTGGGCACAGTGAACAACCCAAGCTGGAAACACTCCCATCAGCAGGAGCTGCACCCAAGGAAAGGACAGGTACAAAGTGCTGGCAAGTAAAACAATGCATGGTTGCAGGACTGTGGATGTGGGCCAGGACCTTGGTAACTGGCCTGCAGCCAAGGTACTCTGAACTAATGTATCCCAATATCCAATTACAGCTTATCAAAGATGTAAAATATCCAAACCAAACAAACAAAATCAGCCAGCAACAAGATCAGGGCATGACAGTCAAAACAAATTTAATTACATGACCTCTGTAACGAAATCAAGTTGACTTCAAGAGCTTCACTCAAAACTAATCCTGTTCAAAATCCGGTGCATTAACTGCAAGTGATGCAGTTCTTTATCTGTCAGCACTTTTGAGGTGTGACAAAGCAGCACCAGGGAGGGGCACAAAGTTAACCCTCGGAGAAGTTGCACTGTTCCCAGCAGCTGAGGGACTCTAGCAGGTTTCTCAAGGAAAATAAAGCAGATGTTGCTGAACTCTCTCATGATTGATCCAAACTCTGGCCCAGTTCTGCCCTGCAATGCCAGGATGAGCCTGGAGCTGACCTCTCTGCACCAGGCATTTAACACTTCCATGTTGGGGCAGCCTGCGTGAGCAGCACATCCCCCAGAGAGAGAGGAAAGGCACTAGCTTGCACTGGGCAAAGAGCCCTCGAGTGTGTGGTGGTTCACAATGGTTCTCTTGCATCCCAACAGCTATCCACGACCTGCTCCCTATGGACACAGTTCCTGAAGCTCAACACCACTCAGCCAGCTCAGCAGCCAGTAACACTGCTGATGACTCTGAGCAGGGCAGAAAATGTGAGTTTATGTAAGCACAGGGGTAACAAGACTCAAATCAATCCCAAAGTCCAATCATTATCAGAACTATCCTATTTAGTGAGCATGGGATTTATTGTTCAAGAAAGAGCAAAATCCAGGAGTTCACATTTGACTACACAAGCTTTTCTCCACCCAGAGTCTATGCAGAGCAGCATCAGGGCAGAACCATAAACTGCTGCATGTGCAAGTTTTAATCCCACTTATGGTACTGGATGGGAGAGGGACCCTGATCCCACAACTCCTCTCTCTGTACCCCTCTGGCACTTCAAGCAGCTCTCCCAGGATTATCCATCCTGGAGTCCAGCTCAACACCACATTCTCTTACTGGTATTTATTTTCTTTTTCATATAAACTATGCAAACCCAGAGACTCTCACAGGCACAACAAAGCTTACCTGAAACACACCTAAGAGACCTTTACAAACACAAAAAACCTTCCCTGAAACTCCTCTAAATAAAGCTCTAAGACGGAAAAGAAAGCAGAAGGCAACACAGGATCTACCTCCAGAGCTGATACTGCCTGTCCCACCCACTCAGGATGAGGGGAAGCTCAGGAGCCAAGCTTGGCCTGACTCTTCTAAGGATGTGTACACCAGTGAAAGGCTTGTGTGGCTGATGACTGAACCCAGTTTCTCCAGCCAAAATGGGCAAATCCAGAAGCGCCCCATGTCCCTTCTTTTCTACAGAATACTCAGAATACAGAGCTTTGTTCCTCAAAGCCTCAGCTGAGCAAGAGCAGTGGTGCCCAGTGCCAGCACAGCCTTTACCAGGACAAAACACAGCTTCTCCTGGGGCTCTGGCAAGGACTCCTCTGGAGTCCTCAAGAGCTGTGAGGAATTTCTCCTTGTGGTGCATAAATATTTAGAGTTCATATTAAGACTCCCCCGACAGAAGCATTGTTTAATAAAGAAGAAAAAAATCTTAACAAGACAGATTTTACAGTCAGAACTATTACATGCAATAAACTGACCTGCAGACATTTTCTACATTAGAGCTCTGTAACTTGAATTACACATAAACATGTGGTTTCCTATCATGAAGATGTTTAAACTACACAAGCCAAGATATTTTTATTTTTTAAACCATTATATTGCATAAGACCCTGGAATCCCAATGCTCTCCTTGAGCACAAATTTCAAAATCAGTAATTCGTGCTTGTGAACTGTCCTAACATTCACGGGTTTCTGATAAAGGGTTGTTTCCAACTACCATAAATTAGACTAATTAACCTACATAAAACATTTTAAATGTCAGAAGGAGAGAGGGGAAATGAATTAGTTCAGCTGAATAAACACAGCTTTTCTAAGGACTGTAGTATTCTAAGTCATCAAAGTGCTTTGAAGACACTCCGGATGGAGGTAATTCTGCTTCTAACATAATTCCTCCAGAAGGCCTTGTTTTTAGACCAGTGTTCACTGGAACAGCAGCCGGCTGCTCACTGCTTCCTTCTCCTTTACTGCAAGGGGTTGGGATCTCTACATAAATGGTGTGAGAAGTCTCTTAACACAAACCAAGGCATGGGTCACAAAGGGCTTAATCAGAAAAACAAGTGATCTTGTGATTCCCAGTTCTTTTGTGCTGTTGATAAATCAGATCCAAACAGGACTTTGGCTGCAGCACTATTGATTGCCAAAAAAAGAATGCTCAACCTGCTCCTAAAAAGCCTTTTCCAGCAAAACCCTTTAGGAGCAGGGAAATTATTGCACAATCCCAGGCCAATATGCCATCTCCTCTCTCCCTCCTGAGAAAACAAATCTGTCCCAGGAGCAGCAGAGCCCCCTTACACCTCCTCTTGCTTCCAGAGGGAACTACTGCCTCACTGCAGGAGCTTTGCAGGGCATCAGGCGCAGCTTTTCTGGCACGAACTGTGTTTAACTTGGAGCATAATGAAAAACTGGATCTACAAACTCTGTGTAAGATTCCGAGATTTGTCTGCAGATTTCTACTGCACAAATACAACAAAGACTTGGACAGCCTTCCTGGTTTTCCCCACGTTTCACAAGGAACCCCTCCCCCATCTCCACAACAACTCAAAGGACTTTACAAAGCACTAAATAAGGCAATTTACTGCAGGATAAATGCAAGTTTTTTTCAAGAAGATTAGGCAAACTGAAAAAGAAGTGGACAACACACTACACGGGGTAAAGGAAATACCAGTTTAAAAAATGAAGAAAGGCAATTAGAGCTTGAAGGGAGAGAATATAATTCTCCTAGAACAAAATTCTTTTGTTTTGGAGACTGTTTCTGTGTGTTTTGTTGGGGTTCTTTGGGGTTTTTTTGTTACATTTGCTTATTACTATTAATTTATTATTATTCTTCACAGTCAGTTGTGCTCTACCACTCAATAAATCCCATTAAATTCTGCATGGATGTACTCGAGCTGTTATACAGCACTGCTTACACTGGGTAGAGTCATTTGTAAACCCCTTTTCAGTAATTCCCATCACTAAAAGCAGCAGCTTTCACTCCCAAATCCAGGGGCTGGAACAAGTGTCCACCTTCCCAGTAACCCAAGGGCATCACTCAGTTCTCACTATTCCAGCAGAAAGTGGAACAAGAACTCCTGTTTGAGACAGGAAGCTGTGCACCAACCACAAAGAGAAAAACAACTCCAAACCAGGCTGGGACAATCTAGCCCAGAGCCAGGTTTTCCAGAGAAACACACACATCTGTGACACACCCCCAATGCCCAGACTGGAGCATGGCTTGTTTTTTTAGAAGATTCCTGCTGTAAGAGGCACCAGCAAGGAGCTGGAACAGGGAACTGCAGGCAGCCAGAGCTTATTTCTGCTTTCCATTTGTGTTACTGCTCTGCCCATGTGCAGATCAAGTTATCCTTTACAGTTACCCCTATCACTACAGGCAGCACTCGATATCCTGCCCTATGTCGAACACTTCCAAGAGCAAGAGATGTAACTACATCTCGTTATTTACTTAACCAGATCCACTGTTAATTCTGCAAGGACCAGCAGGCTTTGCTAACGTGGGTCAGCAGCAATGTCCTCACAGAGGCAAACTCACCTTAAGGGAATCCACCAGGTCATCAACGAGGAAGAGGCGCCGCAGCTCCCGGACGGTGCCGTTCACATGGCCCAGCACAACGTTGCTGTACTTCTGGATGAGCTCCTCCGACAGGGCCACATCCGAGTCCAGGTAAACCCTGCAGGAGATAGCCAGGAAACCTCAGTGTAACAGGGCTGCCAACTTGACCTACTTGTTAGATATAGTATCCATAGAACCTCCTTTTTGTGCTACAGAGAAACAAACCTCACAGTGTGAGGAATGCTGAAAGGACAGAGCAGAACTAACCTAAGTTATTCCTAGTGAACCATTTTTTTCTCACTGCTATTTACTCAGTCATGTGCACTAGGCAAAAAAGGTGGGCAGGCTAAGACAAGGAAAAAAGATCCTACAAAAGCAATATATCCATTTCTGTCCCTGGAAGGCCCTTGTGGAGTTACCATTAAGCTGTAACATACTACAGCACAGCAAAATGAGCTAAATTTCTCATTTGCTAGAAAAAAATCTTACAGCTAGTGAGAATAGTTCTTTTACATAAAGATATAAACCCCTATCTGGTTATATGTTCTTTCCACTCCACTGTCACTTAGCTGTAGTTGCGGTGGCTATGGCAATTTAAACCAAATATAAATTATTTATCTGATGTGCATGCTGGAGGCAGAAGCAGCAATGCAGCACATGTGTAACATGGAGCTCATTTTACAGTTGTTAAACTTTTGTTTAGGGGGGATTCTGCTTTGGGCTGGTTTTGTTTGGGGATTTTTTAATATGAAAATTGCACAATGCTCCCATGTATGTCATCTAAGGCAAAGCTAAACATGACCTTGTGGCAAGTCCAAGACAAATGAAAATACTTTAAATGGTAACTGCAGCAAGTGGCCATTTCTGCCATCCACCCATGGCTTCCATCTGCTCACCCTTTCCAGCTCATCCACAGGATACTCAGTACCTGCATCAAAAATACGATTCTTCTCACGGGATTTTTCAAGTAAAAATATCCTTCTTGTAGCTAAGCTATAGAGAAAAAAATAAGCAACCAGATATGCTGAGCAAGAATGTCTGGAAGCTACTTAGTAATATCAGTATTTTTAGAAAAAAGCTGCAGAAACAGCACAGGTAGAAAAAGTTCTGCTTGTTCTTGCTAAGAAAAAACTTGAAATTGTTGTTTGGATAATGAGAAGCAAACAAGATTTCAACTGGGAATATTCACCCTAACAGGGGGGTGTTTTTTCCCCAGAATTTTGTCCCACAGATTGGCTTCCACTGGAAAAGGAGCCACTGCACATGGTCTGGGAGGAATGGAGAGAAACCTATAGAAACATTTTGCTTTGCCTTACAGAAGATGGGAAGAAGGGAATATCACAAAATCAGTAAGAGGGCTGTAGATAGAGGGGCAAACAGGAAGGCTGCAAGAGGAGACTGAGCCACTTCACTCATTAATCAGGGAGAACCAAGGCTGGACAGAGTGGGACAGGGCTGGTAGGGAAACAGGAAATACACACTCCTATGAGTCCTCCAACACAGATTAATAAGGTTTTATTTCTCTTAGGAGGCAGCTCTGCAGCAGTGGGTACCTGGACCCTGTCACTGACCTTGCAAGTGGGGAGAACAGCTACAATGCTGCACACTAAACCACATGTTTTAAGGTCTTAAAAGTTTCAAAAGGATTTAAGTAGCTCTATGTCATGGTTTATACTCTGCTATATTTATTGTGGTTTTTCTGTCCTTTGTACCAAGCCCTCAGTCCATTTTCTGTACTTACTGTATGACTCCTGAGAAAATCTGAAAGTGGGGAACACATTTTTCAGTGCAGAGTCTATTTATGTTATTATGCGACATCTTGCAGCACGTGTCACGCACTGTTTCTGGCAGCACCAACACTGCTCTCCAAAACAGCACAATTTTGCTTAATTAAAAGAAAAATCTCACCTGAAAGGGTGGCCCTCATCAGACTTCTGGATTGCCTGGATAACTCCCTTGTATATCCTAAAGCTGATGGTGACAGAGAGCAGGGCCAGGGCAATGTAGGCTGTGACACTGACGATGCTGAACACTGTTAATGAGAGCAGCAGGAACAAGCTGGCTCCAAACACCACCCCAGTCTTCTTAATGTCTCGCCAGTAAAGGAGGTCAACAACTACAATTTAAAAGATGTAAGAAATTAGAACAAGACACCTTTGGCATTTGTATCAAGGCAGTAATTTTTCATCATTCACTCAACTGCTGAGAATCACCAAGAGTGGAACTTGTGAACCCCTGTCAAACTAGAGCTGAAATCACAACTAGAAATAGGTTATTTAGTACTAGTTCTGCTCTGGACTTCAGATTATTGGGATTACTGCTATTAGGATTACCCCAGATGCAATTGTTCAAATTTTAAAACAATGCTGCCCTTAAGCAATGTCAGAATTCATTTCTTCAGCTACTGTGCTGTGTTCTGCACCAAAACCACAGCAGTTTGTGCTTCATTTCCTCTCACTGTCAGGCATTTTGTGGAGGTCACTCCTTGGAGAGATTGATTCCAATTTCCTGTTAGGACAGATAACAAGACACCAACAGATCTCTAAATCATTTTATCTTTCCAAGCCCGGGAGAGGCAAAGGCACTGCTCAAAGACTCATTAACAGTTCATTTTGTTTTCTTTTGATGGAAGCATTCCCATGGAAGTTTATAATGTTGATTATGGGTGACAGACTGAGTCATCAAGAGGGAATACTCTCCCTAAAATGTCAATCCAGGCTAAATCTGCTGTGCTCCAATGCAGAAGACTTCATTTGCAAACCAGGTTTGTTTTCCTTAAGTGACCCTCATTAGAAAACGTAATATTATGCCATTTTTAGCATCACTGTTCAAAGCAAGGTACACCCTTGCACAAGGCATAGGTAATGGCTTAACCCACCCACTGCAGATCTGTTTGTTAACAGCAATAATGTACTGGAGACAGAATTCAAGATGAATTACAGAAACATATTATTATTGCACTACACATTTAGTAATCCTACCTCATCCTAAACATCACCAAAATTAACTGTAAAACAGTACATCACAGCTTGGAACAGATTCTTTAAATGACTGTAAAAACATTTTAAAAATTAGAATTTGTCTACTATTTTTTGCAGGATGAAAACACAGTCATGCACCAGCATGCAACACGTGGTAGCCTCTGTAGGATAAAGTCTGTGTAACCCTTTTGCAGGTGCATGCCAAAGCCCCCGGGCTGGGGTGTGTCTTCCCAGACTTTCAAAAGATGAAGTTCTTTCCAGTTATTCCAACATGCAAACTATAGCAGGAAAGATGAAAACCATGGTCAGAAACTTAAACCAATCCTAATGCAAAGTATCTAACCCCAACATTTAATTCACATTTCAGCAGAAGTTTCCTGCAGCCCCACAGACAGAGCCAGCTGCACCAACATCTTCAATTTATTGCAGACCAGAAGTGCTGTGGAAAGAACAGCCTCACCCCTCCAGCACCATCCATCCCACTCCTTTCTTCCAGCCTGGCTGCCTGTGCTGTGCCAAAACCATCCCAGAGAGCCGGGAGCCAGCCAGATCAGGGCCTGGAGCTGTTGTCATGTGACTGCACAAAAACATATGGGGGCAGAGATAGAGCAGCATCGCCTGGAGGCAACGCTCCTGCTCTCCCAGCACCTCCAATCCAAACTCTTCCTTCCCACTGCAGCCCAGGCTCCAAGCAACACAACTTTTCCTTAATATTTGTAAAAATCAAACAAACAAAATCAAGTCATTGTAGATCTGCTTTTGAGTGAGTTGTAATCCCAAAATTCAATTTTTTTCTTTGAGTTCTTCCTTTGCTTCCAGACACAAAAGAACCTATTATTGTCTCTGCATACCGTGCATTAAACATCAACAAAATTTTCTGATTGACCTAAGAATTCTTGTAACCTGTAAACCTAAACTGAACTGCAACCAGTCTTGCCAAAACCAGTTGGTGGATTTTGTGCTCTTAAATCATGTAGGGCATCTTTTAAAAAAAACTCTAACAACTAATTTCTTTTCGAGCATTTGCAAGTACTGAAACAGTGTTTATTTTTAAATGCTGCAATTTGAGCATCCATGGACTCGAATTTGGTGCTGCCCCTGTATCAGGTGACATATTCAATAGGAGCCCTGCTCCTCTCTGCCTGCAGACAGCATTATTTCTGTAAACGAGCTGCTCCCTCCTCTCTGCACAGCTTTAAAGCTGTGGGTTCTTCCGGCTCCATAGGAATTCACTTATTCCATGCATTAATGCATTATCTCAGTTATAAGGAATGTAAAGAAAGTAACTCATCTGTATGACAGTTCCAGAATGCCAGAAACAAAGGCACAGTTCGGGAATTTAAACACACAGCAAAAGTCAAACGGCCTTTAGCGACCCATCAAGTCTTTTCTTCTCGGTAATCAATAAGAAAAAATCCCCACGCTAGAACTCCCTGACCAGAGTTAAGTTGCACATAAAACATTTTTCCTCATTCCATCTACACTCCTTTCGGAGAACAAGCAAACAAGAGTCAGCTTAATGACATATGGATCCGGTTTCATCGTAAATTCCTCAAAGGAAATTCTGTGTTTAAGTCACTGAAAAACTGCTTTGTAATTTCGCAGTCCAAGAAAGCAGATGAAACTAATGATTTGTATTCTCCAATTGATCAGAAACACGTAATTTGCATTTATTTTGAAAGGAAAATATTAAAATCATTACTAGAAGCATCTTTCTGTCTTTAACTTACACACAAGATATTCACAGCAGATTAAAAATAAAACCAGAAAAACAAAAACCTCAAGCCAATTTTCAGCAACAGCCCTCCATCATCTTTCCTTACGGAAACCATTCTGAGATGCATTTTATACAATATGAAATATAATAAAATAAATAATATTAATACCGTCTTGCAGGCCTATTCTAAAACAAGAACAGCTGCCTACATTTGGTAAGCACGAACTGTCACTTGGCACATCTAAAAATAGTCCTGTACCATCCGTGCCTTACATGCACAACTCATCCAGTTACATTTTGCTTTTAAAGCAAGTGCTACGATAGCTTTGGCGCTGTATTTTTTTGTCTTTTCCTTTCAGATATTTAAAACTGAGCAAGTCATATCAGGTTTTGATGACAAAAACAAGAGGTCTGATATATTTAACCTCATAATCCTCTTTTTTAAAACCCCTCAACCAAGCAACCCTGTCTTGTTGATTTTTTGGTTTGGTTTTTTTTTTTTTCTTTTTTTTTAGAAAGAAAAATTAAAAGCGAGACCTACGAACGAGTTGAGCTCACGTGTACCAGAGAAAACCAGGAAAAAGGGACTAACCCATTTTGGCATCCATCTTGAGCGTGCTGCAAGCACCCAGCCCTGGCACGGCTCGCTGCCGGCGCTTTCCACTTCCTGCGAGGGCACTCGGAGGTCGAAGCTACGCAACCTCCGCCCGCTGCCATCCCAAATCCCGCGGCGGCCGCCCCGCCAATGGCCTCCTGGAATGCAGCTGCGGAGCCACGGGCTCCCCGCACAATTAACAACTCCCCTCTATTCAGTGTTTACAGCCCAACAAACCCCGCGCTTCAGCGCCAAAGAAAGGCTGTTTGTGTCAAAGGGGAGGGGGGAGGAAAACACTGTACGATTTACAGGCGTTGTTACACTGGAACCTTTCCGTGCTGTGAAAGGTAGGCACGGATCCTTTATATTCTCCTAATAGCAGCGAGGAGGCACACGGACGAGCCTTTTCTGGCTCAGTTTAGCGTTGTGCCAATACAGAAATGGGACAGCAGCGCTGAGAACGGGCAGCTTTCAGCATGGCTGCGGCACAATGTCCCATCTGTCACTGAGCAGGAAAAGCTGCTGGGGAGAAAGTCCACAAGCACAAATTGCTCTGCATTTCTGCTCAGAGAGGCCTTTTCCACTTACATGTAATAAACCTTATATTCATACAGAATGTGTTCTTCAGGCTTTCTGCTTATCTCTGTGCAGAGAATCTTGAGTGCTGACCCTGCAGTTCCACTGGAGTAGGGCAGCCTCGGCTAGAAACAGCCCAACCCCCAGGAGAAGCCATCAACCATCCAGTGGTTGGTGTGTCAAACACCACTGCAGACTGGGGTTTGACATTTTCAAGGCTTCCTGCATCAGGATGATTATTCAAAATCCTGTTAGGTTGACATCCTAACAGAAGCAGAGACTGGGCCACAAAATTGCAGCCTGTTTACGCTCACCAGACACATTGGAAGCCAGTTTGGTCCTTGACTGTCATGGCAAGCCATGAACAACCACCATCCCCTGGCTGGAGAAACTGGGTGGTGACAGCAGGACTGCAAGTGGTGCCAAGCACGTGGGGCTGCCACCAACAGAGCTGTCCCTGCACAGCAGCGCTGGACCGATGGGCAGGCAGCTCCAACTGGGTGCCACAGGGGACAGAACAAGGCTGCACCATGCACAGTTCAGGCTTGGCATATCTGCACCACAACCCCAGCACAAAAAGTGATATAGATTTCACTTTCATGCTAGAACAACAAGAAGGCAAACACTACCAGAGCCTCAAAAATAAAAACAGCCAATCCCAAATAATACCTAATGACCCAAAGCAATATTTTCCTTTCATTTCTACTTGACCAGATACTTGTGCGTGTGTGCACAATGTACCTGCTGGCAAAACCATTCCAAAGCCCCAAATATTCATGATAACGGTTGCCTATGCAATCTTTTCCATCAGTTAACTAAGTTAAACCAAAATTCAGAGAGATTTCTGCTCATTAATTAGAAAAGAATCCTGAGATAACCTGGAAGTATAGCTGTGCTGTTCACCATACCATCATATCAATATTCAGCCATTAAAACCTGACAATTCCTTGAAATAATTAAAAATTAAATAAATGAATTTTACATTTTAGTACCAATTACTCCATAGGGCCCATCTTCAAGAGCATTAAAAATTAAAATCATGCTACTCCCAGGGCAGACCTATTTCATCCTATCTATCTAGATGATCAGTACCACAGGTATTAATCAATGTCACAGGTTGTACCACTTGCATTATGCTTGTTCCTCAACCACAACACACTAACCATATCTAAATTTAAGATTATATTCATTAAGAAGTAGTGTTTCAGCTGCAAAGTCCAACTACAAACTATACTTTTTGCTCTTCTCTGGTTTTAGAGGTATTTTTTAAGTAATTTTTTTAGCATGGAAAGAAGCATGTTGCAATATTTGCTTCTATATTTATTTTGGGGCTTGATGAATAGTGCAATCAGTCCCTGAACTTTACCCATCATTTTCCATGCCACTGGAGCCTGACCTAAGGAAGGAAGAACGTGAAACATGGCATCTTCATCTTGTTCTAAACTAAAAAACAACTCTAAACCAGGCTTCAACAGCAGCTGCAAAAGCAGAGGAACCAGGGTCTTCTGCTTCCCTGAAAACCTTAATTTCTGCTACCATTTTCTTTTAGACCTGATCTCTGCTCAGGATGGGCAATTCAGCGGTTTTAAACCAAAACAGACTCCATTATTCTCAAGGCCTCAAATTCCAGGGTTGGAAATGTGCTTTCAGCTCAGCACCACCCCTGCTGGGCTGGTTGTAAAAGAAACCTGAAAATTGGGCCTGAACACAAAAAGGGAACTTACCTTTTGAGTTTTACCAAAACCTTATGGCCTCACTGCCTTTTTTTTTTTTTTCTTTTTTTGTTTCCTTTTTTCTTCCCATCCCTGAGAATTTCAGGCCTGACGTATGGAGTCTTGAACATTTAAATTCCTTACACATCAACAACATATTACTAAACACTGCACAATATTTTTTTCCTAATATTTTACAGCCCTTTAATGAAAGGGCTTTAAGAACTTGATTTTGCAGGGGCAAAGGGTTTTCATTTGCGAACTTTTTTTGCTTTATATTTAGGTTCTAGATAAAGCATTAGGTTTTAGATAAAGCACTATGGATTTCAGAGAGCTGGCAATTTTGTCCAAGTAGAAAAAATACAAAAAACCCCCAGACTTTGAACAATAATTCCCAAAAAAGGAGGAAAACTTCACAAGCACCAAGCACGACGGCCGTTTAAAATATATTTAAGTATCCAGATATGATTAAATTTTTTTAAAGCTTGTCCTGTTGATAAAGCATGAAGATTACTTATTCAAATAAGGCTTAAACTCTAACACACTGAGCACTAATGTAATGATCCACAGAGATTTACACTGGAGATCTCCCATTGGTGCTTACAGGAACAAAGGTCATCACCACACTAATTTAAGGTTAGCTACTAATTTACCTAAAACAATTTGATATTATGGCCATAAATTCTGAAACATCAGACACAGTTTTACGTAGAATTTGGCAGAATTATGAAAGATCCAAAGCAAACAGGATTAAGGGTAGATTTCAAACAGATTTTTAGAGAAAATACCCCCACCCTGCTGTAAGCCTGCATGCAATTTCTCCTCTTAAAAATATTAAAACAGGACTTGCAGATTACATGGGGTTTTCAGTTAATGGTTAGCATTGTTGAATTATTAATCTTGAAATTTCCAAGACCACAGACTAAATTCAGACTACGTCAGTATTTGTGCTGAGCATACCAAAACAAGCCCTTCATTAATATGCTCTGTAGGACTGGAAAAGATCTGCAGTGTCACACGAACCATTTTACCTACATAAATTATTTATTCTTCTGCATTGCTAGTATTTACACATTTTAATCTGCAGCTTTTATAATTCTGCGTGTGGCACAGACACTCCACATCTTCGGCTACATTTCACAATCAAATAAATACATGCTACAGACACCATTTACTAAAAACAACCCGCGGCATCTCAAAGGAGTAAAATAAGGAAAAAGGTGAAAGAATAAATACCCTTATCCTTCCAACTGCTCGGCTGACTGTCCATCTCTCCAGCTGGGATTCTCAATTATGCATTCCAAGAGGGGAGAGCTGCGGGAGAAGCGCCCTGCAGCCCAGGGAGGGAACCATGGGCTTTCCCCGGGCTCCGCAGTGGTGCTGCACTGGTGCTGCAGGAGCGGGTCAGCTGACGGGGTGTGGAGCTGACGCAGTGCTGGCACCGCACGGCCCCGCTGCGCCCGGCGCAGCCCGGAGCGCCGGCAAGGAACGCAGGCACGGCGAGAGCGGCTCCTCCCGGCACGGCCACCCCGCTGCACGGACGGCAGCGAGGGCTCCAAAGCCCGGCAGCACTAAGCGGCTTTTCGCGGCCCGGCTAAAAGTAGTCAGCAGACGAGCTTTAAATAGATTGCTTTTCAAACAAAGGTTCAAAGGCGTTTACAAACCTCCCAGATGTATGGCTTCCCCTCAAGTTTCTGTAAACTAATGTCTGCTTGCTGGAAGACTAACAGAGACATCTTTGTAACACTTCTCCCTTCATAACAAGCAGCGTGAAGGGAAACGGAAAAGGACCCTTTCTGTGCCTAAAACAAAAGCAGAGGCTCATGAAGAACACGATTAATCCTTTTGCTGGTATCTTTAGTCCTCAGGAGCTGCTCAACCATATGTATTCCTCTTAAGGAAGGCTGCAGAAAAAGTTACTCAGCCCTTTACCTAATTCCTACAAGAAAACACCTTCCTCTTTTCTATTTTACGTCAGCATTCTCTGTTGGCAGCTGCTGACCTGACAACTGGTCCCTTCATTTAAATAAAAACAGGAACCTGACAGTTTACAGTACCAACATACAGAAAGTAACATATGGAAAGTATTGCACAAACAGGAGATGAGCGTGAACTACAACTCCAAATCTGAAAGAGAGGTGCTGTGGGAATCCTGCTGTTATTTTCTTTCCATCTCTGCTAAAAAACCATAACTTCTTTCCCAGCTTGGAGTTTCTTCCTAAGATACGGAATCAACAACAGAAAGCTAAAACCTTCCCAGCCTCTTAAAAATCTAGTACACCATTTTCTTAAGAACTAGAAAAAGGTATTCCCACATTTCCACAAAAATACTGTGGACCAGGAGGGACTAGAGATCCTAATTCAGACCTTAAATAGACAATTTCACTTTTCCTTAGAACAATCTTACACTAAGAAAGATTACTATAAATAGACTCAAAAGCCCTGGTTTTGACTTCAACTTTTACATAAATTTATGACAGCAAGACCAGTTACATCTCTTTATAACTTATACAAAGATGTGCTTTTCAGTTCCAATTTCAACAGGTAAATCCAAACAAATCCAAAATAGGAGGGAAGTAGATAGTGTATATTCAAACATCACAATGCAAGTGAATGTGAAAAGTTACCCTGTACAAAAAAAAGTACAAAACACATCTGAGAATCTGCTTCTGTCTTCAAGCTGAACTGAAAACCACCAAAACCTGTGAGTCCCCCTCAGTATTTGCACTGTCGCTAAATTTGCCAAAAACAAAGGTGCTTTCAAAGGTCTTTCCACTAATTATTGTATTTCTTAAGATACCCAAATAAAGCCATTTCATATTTATATTCTTTATATCTTATACTTAAAACAGTGCACTTATGCAACCAGAGTTTGTTGTGGCCACTGCAGAGGGGCTGCACCACCAATCCTGTTTCTCCCATCTCCAGTGTGCCCTCACTGCCCCTCAGGAGTTCCTCCCTGGCCTCCAGATCCTCCTCTTTCCTCTCTGCATAATCAGTGTTTCACTCTCACCACTCCATGCAAACACATCCATAATGAAATTCATCTCCCATATCAGGCAAGAGGGGACCCCACTCTGCACATAAACTGGGCACCAGCACTGCCAAACTTCTGGAGAAACTCAGTTTTCAGCATGGATATTGCACACACCTGCCTCTAGAGCACGTTTGAACACCAAGTACAGAGGAGGTGGCATTATCAGGTCCCCCAGACAAGTCAGACACAATCAGTTCCGGACACGTGTCACGGAACGCCCCAGGCTCCACGGGGCTGCTGCCTGGCAGGGGGAGTGTTTTACTCACTCACGACTCACACATTAAATCACCCTGAGCAGGGGCACTGAGAACAGCACTGCACTGCACCTCCCTTTGCTCTCCCTCAGTGCTGGTGCCTATCTGGCAAAGTTGGGAACTTGGCCCAAATGCTCCATTTCCTCCCTTATTCTGCCACTCTGAAGGAAATTCCTTCAGGCTTTGCTCTTTTAGCAGCCTCAGCAGCACAAGTCTTTGCCTCTCAACAGGGGTCACAAGAGCTCTAATGAAACACAGCAGGTCTGTGTTTTTCCTTCAGAAAAAAAATTTCTCATTTGGTTTGGTTTTTTTGTCATTCCTCCTCCTTCTATGCAAATTCTCTTCTCTCTGGAACTCTCCATTTATTACTATTTACCTGGTAGCATAAAAGATGACCTGAACAAGCAAAGAATCTAAGGATACAATGAAATGAAATTAAATCAAGATACTTTATGTTGAATTAAACAGAATTTTACCAATCTGCTTCTGAAAGAAACTCAGAGACATTCCAAGGCTTTTTTTCTCCAGTGAAAAACAATAAACAAAACCAAACACCTTCCATCTGCTGAGTGACTCCATTTAACTCACTACAAACACAGAAAATAACAGAAATTTCCCAAATGGGTACAGCTGGTATCAGGCAGAACTTCTAATGTCCTTTAAGCTTTACACAACTGCAATGATCTGGTTTCTGCTACAGCATCACAGGAAGTATTTGATCACCTGTATTGTAGGAGGAAAAAGGAAAGATTCATCATTAGTACCACCCTGCCATAGCACATTTCCCACCTGGGCTTCACCTTTGTATTTGCCCCCTCAAGAAAATCCAGGAAATGTAAAATATTATTAATTAGCTGCATTTCTGAGTGCCTGTAATGGAAGCTAATAAACCAGTTAGATTTAATCTGAAGGGAATGTCTACAGAGCTGGTGGTCAAACCTACAATGAATCAAGGGTGTTCTGGTGAAACTTGATGTGTCTTGAAGTAAAGATCTCAACATTACTTCCCAATATTATTGTAGTACTCAACATAGACACAGTGAGGGATTTAAACTGCCAATTTCCATTTTAGTACATAACTTTGTTGTGGCCAGGGGTTTTGAGACAATAATTCAATAATATCAATAATACAAAAACACATCCCATCAATGAAAACCAGGTTTGTGGAAAGCATGGGTTTGAGGAGGATCAATCTGTATGAGAGAAGAAAGTCTGTGCAACAGAAGGGCTATGATACATAATGTTTATATTTAGCTTTCACATCTCAGACTCATTTCAGGAGTTGGGAATTTCTCCAAACCTGGATGGATCCCTTCCCACCTGGCAGGCGCTGAGGTTCCACCTCGGTGACAAACACTAGATGGCATTAAAGCCCTGTCACACGGGCTGGCCCTAATCCATGTCTCCCCAGGGCCTGCTGCACTGGCCTGGTGCTCACACCTTCTGCAGGAGCTGGGGCAGCAGAACCTGAACCCACAGGAACTGCCCTCTGAGGCCACATCTTACCAGGCAGTGCATTGATGGAGCTCAGGAATGCCTATTTGAGGTCTGGCGAGGATGACAGAGAAGCAAGGCTATTTGCTCAACGCTAAATACAACAGCTACTGAGAAATACAAACTTGGAGGGAAATAAATCACTATATTCAAGACAGCAGAAATTGCTGGTGTTGCAGGGGGGTGTTTGCATCTTGAAATTGTTCCAGTTCTGTATTTGTTTGGGCTTGGGTTTTTTTTGCATTTGTGTGTTTTTTAAATCTGTCCAGGATACCCAAGGGTGTGCCAGGCACCATTTAGCAAACCTCCTTCTACCCAGGAGGCTCTTCTTCAAAGCTTTACATTTGCTTCAGTAGAGTGGGGAAGTTAAAAAAGTTTCTACAACCTTTTTAGAATCCCTGCTAGCTCCCCACAGCCCACTGGGGTGTGGGAAGTTCCAACACACTGGCATTTAGGTTAGCTTCCAAAAAATAGCACTGTTAAGTAAGCATTCCACAACCTTGGATTTAAATGCACCAGTAAAGCAGCTCAGATTAAAGCTTTAACAAGCATCAGTCACACCATCACACCAGCTGAATTCCACAAGTCTTAAGACACAGTGAAATCTATTTCAGTTCCACTGATGTGTAGGGAAAAAACAAACAAACAAACAAAACAAAAACAAACAAACAAACAAAAAAACCAAAGAAAAAAGGTAGACTCAGAAGGCCAAACACATGCATAGATGCACTTGGCCTTGTGATGAACAATCCCTCCTTGTTAGTTCTTTCTTCAATGATACTCTGAAATTGTGCCTAAGCAGGGTGGTATTTAAAGCAGACAACTGATGTTTGTGGTTTGTCTCAGAAGTCCAGATCTGTATTTTGCAACACAGCAGGGTGTGGAGAAAAATTCAGAAAAAATGCCCATTTTTGAATTGGTATTCTCATCTATTTAGCCTTAAGCAAGTGTTCCTCCAGCATAAAGCAAAAATTTTTCTTCCCAAACAACACAGCATGTCAAAAATGAAAACTGCAGCTGCTTTCTAGAGTGAACACAATACTGAGAGGCTGCAGCTTCCCAGCCCAGTTCACAGCAAACTGGACAGATCTGTCCCCTGTCCCTGCACGGGGCCATGGATAGGAGAGCGATGGCACTGTTCAACTCCTCCTCTCTGCTCTGGCAGCTGGCTCTCTGCAGCTTCTGTGGCAGAGAAGCTTCTTCTGTCTTCCCACAGATGGAAGAGCAGCAGCTGTGTGCTCCTCAGACCCATAGTGAGGGGCTGCCTTCCCCAGGCAGGAACTTGCCACCCCAGCCTGTTACATCTATCTAGTGATTAAAAACCCTCTGCAAAGGTCTCCCTTAAAAAAAAAAAAAAAAACTAACCCAAAAGATCTTATATTAAGTGCAGTGTTTTGCTTTGTTTTTGGTGTTGTTTTTTTTAAGTAGTCTGAGCTCTAAGCAATTAACCCCGTGACATGCAGTCCAAGACACGCAGCTGCTCTCTAAACAGTTCTATCTACTGAAAGCCTGAGGAGCCTTCACAGAACACACAGACACACGAAGTTTTAGCAGTCCAGGTTATCAATAAAGTTTTATCCCAAGAGAAAAGCAAAACTCTCTCCTTTCTGCCTTACCTGTACATATAGAGGAGGTGAGACAGGAGAAATGGCAAAGGTAAATATAAAAAACACACCTTCTACCTTACTTCCCAAATATATTTCAATTGCACCAACACTGATGATGTTCACTTCAACATACATCTGCTATTCCCTTCCAACTCAGGGTACTCTGTAATGATGTTTTATGAACTGTAGGCTGCAGCTACTGCATAAATACAGTACTGCTGCTGAGTCAAACTAACTCCTGCTTTTCTATTTAGAGCACTCTGCTTTCTGCACAGTGGGTTTTTTTTGTGTGATTGCTTCTGGTCAAAGCTTAAGTAGCAGCAGAGTTCTGCAATATCAAAAAGCAACATACTCCTCTAGTCTACAAAAAGCTGGAAATTCACGATGTGTTCAGTTTAGAGGAAAGAATACAACTTCCTGCTACTGTAACTGCACATTACTGTAAGAAAAATTAAGTATACTGAAGTGCAACCCCCATCTGAAAAGAGAAACAGAAATTAATACCTGTGCTGTACCTAAACCAATTTTAGTGTTTGGAGAACACTCAGCTTCTTAATAACCACTTTTGCAGTAACCTGCATACTTATCTCCCTCATGTTCACCACTTGGTTTAAACCATCAGCCTTGATCCAACACAGGCTGGAGATACACAGGCTACTTTCCAGATTCCAGGCACATACAGGAGTAGCAGGTGTATTTTCCTGAGTTTTACAGTCTAATGTCTAAACTGTTAATGAAAAGGAAGAAATGCCTCTTCAAAGTATGTCCACACAAGCATCTCAGACTCAGAATTTGAGAGGCCACCCTATGCCCAGCCTGTGGACAACCATGGAAGGACCTGCAGTGAGCAGTCACTTATTTCTGCATCAACAGACCATGAGCAGCAGAGCTGCAGGAGAAATCTGGAATTGTGGAGTCCACTCTTGACAAACAGAAAAAGGTACTAAAGCAATCAGAATATGAAAAAGGTACAAGTACAGGCACTGACATTTTCTGTTACCCTTGGCCTACAGAGAAGTGATTTAAAAAGAGTCAAGACATGCTTAAGTTTAGCTAAAGAATTATGCAGATCAGCAAACTGCAAGACAGCATACACAGATTACCTGAAGACTTATTCAGCTTTGCTGAAAATACAGCAGTAGGTTTTTTCTTTTCTTTAACAGAAGCAGCTTCTTTCTCAGCTTCCTTCTCAAAAGCTCCTGGTTTTACTACACTGACTATCTCTTTTTCAGCAGATAAAGGTGAGGTATCTGTGGCTGGTAAGGACATGGTGGGTACTTCAGGCACTTCTCTGTCCACAGCCTCCAAAGACTTTTTCAAGGCATTGGTATCTTCCTCAGCTTTTACTTCTACATTCTTCACAGACAAATCACAGGGCAGCTCTGGGCAAGGCAACTGCCTCTTCTCACCCTGGATCACCTTACTGATGTCTTCATCTTCATCTTTGTGCATTATTTCTCCATCAGTGACTTCCATCACAAATTCAGAAACAGTTTTAGGATGACCTAACATCACAAAGTCTTCTTCCACTGAGACTGGGGAAGACTCCATGGGTGAGAGAGCTTTGTCATCTCCTCGTTTTGGTTCCATAGCAACAGATACATCAGCTGAATAAGCCAAAGCATCCAGTTCTTCCATTTGAAGAGGAATCTTATCTGCCTTGGCTACTTTTGCAGGTATTGCCTCAGATGGTAGAGCAGCAACAATTTTGGAAGAGTCCAGCTCAGGCTGGAATGACTCTAGATAAGGCTTGCCTGTGGCAGCGACTGAATCCACCAGTCCTTCCTCATGTTCTTCACCAGTTGCAATACTCACAGTGGATTTACTTTTTAAGAGGGGAGATGGATCTTCACTTGCTTCCTCAGCAAAGTCAGATATCATCTGGCTATTAAACAGACCAGCTTTTCCAAACCATGGAGACAGGGTTCCATCTAGTTCCTTGTCTTTAACCACATCCTGAGAAATGCTTTCTGTTACTGGCATCTTTGAATACTCTGTGAAAGATGGAGAAGGAGATTCGCCAGAGACCTTTGTTCCCTTAATTAAGTCACATGCAATAGATATATAAGGAGTCTCCAGATCTTCGGGAGTAGTGCTGCTCTCACCAGCAGGTTGTTTAAACGCCAATGTGTCCTTTGCTTCCTGGGCCTGTGTCAGCGGTACATTCACTGCCTCTTGGTACACAGGAGGTTTTTCAGCCTCTTTTACATTCTCGTACTTGGCAGTGGGCATAAATGTTTCTAGTGGGGAAGCTTCCAGCTGCACAGCAGATGCTTCTGCCCCAGCAGTGCCGGTGCTTAGCGGGGCTTCCATAACAATATCTGGCAATACTGGCGATGGAGCAGCTTCCGAGCCTTCAAAGGAGGGGCAGATTTGTGCCACAGGTTTCAGAGTCTCCTGTGCCACCTCAGAGGTTTGCACTAAATCGATCTTGGTTTCATAAATCAGTTTTGTGCAGGCTGCATCATGCATCTCGTATGCCTCCTGCACCAGGTCAGGAGTGAGACCCTCGGGTATGTTTGCAGCGCTGTCGGGCAGCAGTGGTGGGACCTCCTGTGCTTTAGCAGGGTCAGCTCCCTGCCCTTCCTGCCCAACTGCTCCAGCAGCAAAATTACCTTGTTCTGAGTCTGTCTGAGCTTTCAGTTCTGCAATTTTTTTCTCATCGTCAGTTCTATTTTCTGAAGTGCCTTCCTCTAGTGGAGAAAGAGATTTACCTTTGTTACCACCAGGACTTGGAGAGGAGTCAAATTTAGTACAAGTGATGTAAGTCTGTGAAGGTTCTTTTACAGCTTCTGGGGTGCTTGGGGAGGAGGGCTCTTCAGAACTGCCTTCACTCTCTATTTCATAATCCTTCTGCACATTCAGCTTACCCACATCATATTTGTCATTCAAACTCCTCTCCAGCTTGACATCTATCTTACTTCCAACATCTTCTCTCATGCTGCTCAGTCCATGACTAGCACCTTTGACTTCCCATACTGGCTCAAATGGTTTGAAGTCTGCATATTCTTCCCTCCTAAGAGGGTCTTCTTTCAGCACCTCTTTTTCCCCATGATCACCACCTCCTCTGTACTTGTCTTTGTTACAGGAGAGATCTTCCTCGTTTCTTTCAAATAAACCTTGGGGAGATTCTGGACACATTTTCAGCAGCTGTGCAGGCATTTTCTCCAGGTTAGGTGACTCTTCAGGGCTCTCTAGCTGTGTTTTTTCTTTAGCTGTAGATAAAATGGCTGCTTCTTTAGCAAATGAGGGTTGTGAGTACTTCATCTCTGAAATATCTTTATCATTTCCCTCTGCAAGAAAGGGGTTTCTGGCATTTTTCATAGGTTCTTTATAAACCTCACTGGAGCTTTCTTTGTAAGTGCCTCTTGCAGAAAATACATCTGAGAGGGTACCAAAGGCGGTGTGCTCTTTAAAGGGATCGGCTGAGAGAGGAGAGAAGGAGGGAAGAGAAGGAGCAGGATCAAGCGGGACTGCAGTAAAATCCTCTTGACCAAGCGACTTAGTGCTACCTGGCTGCTCCTGCAAGTCCATAACTTTTTCTGTGACCGTGGACAGAAAGGAAAGTTAGAGAATGCAAGTGCTCTCAAAGTCAGTACAAACTTTCAACAGGTTCACATGATTTTAGCCACTAAAAGACTCTTCCAAGGTCTAGCATGGATACTATGAGCCATTAATACACAATATCACTTAAAGCTATTCTACTTCACTTCTAGGAGAGAAGTAAGCAAGAGGCTCAAGAAGCAGCAACTTTATGCAGTACAAAGATCTCAGTAAAGCTGAAGATGCCAGACAAGCATAGGGGGCAATATTAACAAAGCCAGAACAGGAGGGTGGCAAGGGGAGACAGAGAGAGGGGTTGTACAGATACCTGGGCATAAATATATTGCACAAACTTTGCTTTGTGCCAGCAAAGTCTTTTTGGACACCTTCTGTAAAATGGGAATTTATGGATGGTGTACCTAATAAAAACCACTAAATCAATACTACATGTGCAAATTTTACTTCTTTAAAATACTGCAGAAAGTTATTATAGATTAAATCTTTCTGCTAAAGCAGTAAAGCAGCTATGCTCTGATGTGTTAACCTGTTAACAGTATTAACTTCTCCCCTACACCAAGGGTCCAAGAATTCACAGATGGCAGTATCTTATTTATGAAACAGTTTACCACGTAAACAAATGAATGTGTATTAAAATCTGGAATAGATCAACCAAAAAGATCAACCAACACTGAAAAATGTGACAGAGGCTATTCTTGGACCCATGCTGACTTTTAGTAGAGACAGACTAGTGGGAGAGGGTTAATGAGATCAGAAAGGCAGGAGGTACTCAGACAAAGGGGAGAAGGAAGAACTTGCCTGCAGAGGAGTGCATCAGAGGCGCAGATGTAGCAGGAAGAGCAAAAAGGGTCTCATCTGAAAAACAAACAAATAACCTCAGCAGAAGGAAGGGCCAGGGTGAAGAGGTGAGAAAGCACACAAGGAGTCAATTCCCAGTAAATCGAACAGATCTACAGCCAACACTCAGGAGAACCAGGGAACACCATCATCAGAGCCAGGTGATTCGGGAGAGCCAATATCCAGATTTCCCCATCACAATAGGATCTTTACTGAGGGATCTTCACCCTCCAAACCAGTGACCAACCGCAGGGTGAGACACATCTTGGCAGCTGCTCTTATTTTCATTCCGTGACCATGCACACCACTGGGCAGCTACACCTGCCATTGCCAGTGGCACATGGTCCTTACTCAGCTCTCCCCGCCCAAGGTCTCCTCACACCCCCACATTTGTGTGAGAGCAGCCCCAAAAAACTCAACCAAACACTGGTGAAAGTTCAAATTACTAAAGCAAGCTCTGAAACACCCCACAAACACAGCATTCCTCAAGCACAGCCATATTGGGCCATACTATCTACTTCATGTCTTTTTTCCTTTTGGTATTGTACAGACAAGCCCTCACTGGAAGCAGTTATTTTTAAAGCATTTTTGGCATGATCCAAAGAGCATATTTGTCTTTGCTGAGTTTGCTTTAAGCCCAATACCTCCAAAGACAAACCCAGTTCTCCAATTTCCATTCAAAGCTACAGTACCAGCCATCACAAGGAAACAGGCAAAGCAAAACCAGTCCTCCTCTGGATTTCTGTGTCAGCAGCAGTGTTTTTACCAGGTCCATCGTGACTTGTTGTGTTTACACTGATGTGAGAATACTACCATTTAAGTAAATTTATTTCATTCTGAGTAATGCATAAAGTTTTCAAATTGAGGCTGTTAAAGAATATTTGCAATTTACATCAATTGCATTAGCAGAACTAAAAATTATATTAAAGTACTTAAAGCACTTTTTATTCTCAGTACAGACACCAACAATCTTTAATTTTGCTATTTGCCTGGACAAAATCAAGTACTGGAAAAGAGGTGGGGATATTTTTGGCTTGGTGGTTTTCTGGCTTTTTTGTTTTGTTTTATTTTTATTATTAAAAGCAAATAATAATAGAAGCTATTGATTTAAAAAGATGAAAGGCAAGAAGTGAGAAATATGATAGTTGCAGCAGCACATACATAATAACCCAGTCAGGCAAGGCATTAAGCTAAGCTGTGTTTTGGCACTAAACCACAACTTGTGCAGAAGCAATGCCACTTGCAGACACTCATGACCTGTCTGGATTATTCAAGTTCATCCCACCAGCAGTGTTCCAAAAATCAAGGCTCCTCACAACCTTCATTTCTTGTCACAATATATACAGTTAATTTGGTTTGTTTTACAGAACATTTATCTCTTGCTGTATTTTGTGGATTAGAATTATCATCTGAAGATGACAGAAAAGTGAGTAAGAAATAAAGCTGAGTGTAGGACTTCATATTCAGAAAGGTCCTCAATTCCTGGTAGGCAAAAGGATTTCTGCTCAGTTTTCTAAAAATTACATTTTTCAATTAAGGACTATATAGAGAGAAACATCAATTCCAAATTTAGAGCACATTAAAGCAGAGTCACAGTTCAATGGTTGCAAAGCTTTTAAGGATGAAAACCACACTGGAGGACAACTGATGGGTACGTGACACAGAGTGACAGAACTGCTACACCAAGTACCACTACAGCCCTTTTATTCCAGGAGCTTCTTGACTCCACATCCCCTGGCTCCACCAAGATCCTTTCCACAAGCAGACACTGCTCCTCAGCCCACACTCTTCCTGAAACCACATACTCTCCCTCTTCCAGATCATCCCAGAGCAGCACAACTTGGATGTACTGGAAGGGGTCTGTGCATTGGGGCAGGAGAAAAAGCAGGATGGACCTGATGGGACAAGATTGTGACCAGAGACCCTAACAGCCCAAGAGAAAAGTGCCTCCCAGGGAAACCAATACCAAGGCAGTAGAGAGGAGCTGCTGGAAATGCAGGAGGAAGAGCAAACAAACACAGCAGAGTCCGCTGGGGTGCAAGGAGGTGAAGGGGAAAAACACACAAGTCATCCCTGAAAGGTGCAGCTCTCTTCCTGTCCAGAGGCCAACTGCAATCTATACCAAAAATTCAACATTTAAAATCTTTTGAATGCTTTCCAGCCCCAGAGAGAGGTTTCAGCTTCTGGAGAAGCACACTGGGTTTAAGACCATGGACTCCCATTTTTCAGTGTTTTCTTAAGACAGCACAAGGCAAAAACTCCTGAGGTCTGGCTTTCATTTACCCAACACAGAACCATAAAATTACTATGCCAGCCACTGAATTCCCAGGTTCTCTTAATGGAACGATATTATGTCCACACCCAAACTTCATTTTCCACATGGCTGGAGTGTGAAACGAGATTACATAAAAGCAGTGTTTCCTAACCAGCCAAGAAGAACCACCCACTCTCCATCCACCCATATCAGAAAGACATTTTTCCTGCTGAAAGGAAAAAGATACAAGGGAGGGCTTTTTCCTGCCCTTGTGGGTCCTGTGTAACACCCCAAGGCAAGCAGGGAAAATGGAGTAGGACAACTCCCCATCAGCAACGGTACTGACTGAACCACCACTCTTTGCAGAGTAGAATTGAAGTGACATAGTGAAAGGGATTTTTTTCCAGCAGTGACACTGCTGAAGAATCCCCACCTCCCAAGCAGAAGTAGAAACCTCTGAGAAACACAGCTCTGTGGGTAAGTAGAACACTTCTAGGATCTACCATCAGGGGTGGCTTCTCCTATTTGCATCTCAATGGCAGAAATTAGGTGACAAAAACAAACACTCAAAAAAACAACACGACAGAACAAAGTAAAAAAACTTCAGACTGCATCAAGTTCTGAGTGACAATATTGTCAAGCAAAAGTAGATACTCAAAACACCTTAACTGACATACAAAGTGAGTTTCACTACAAAGCTTCACCCAAATATATACAGAAGAAATCTAAGTGATCTTCTTGCAAATCATAAGTAAAAACAAACTATAATGTTTTACAAATCACAACTAAAACTTCTTCAGTAAGACGAACTGCTCAGTTAACACTTCCATCAGAAGACAGATTTTTTTTCATGAAACACAGAAGAACAAGACCTCAAAATGAACACAATCTCCATGAAAAACAGTTCTTACTCCAAATTTTTTTATCCAAAAATCCATAATGATGCAAGTTCGTAAATTACTTGCAGCACTGCAGCCAAGATAAAGGCTGACCTCTTATTTATGAGTGGTACCACTTTATATGAGTTACTGAAGCACTCCAGTTGATGGATTTTAAAGAAAACTTAGGAGACTCGGCCTGACTGCATTCTGGTTTTTAACGAGAAACATTGTGTAAATTTGACCTTGGATTTTTTTTTTTTTGCAAATTAAGTATTCCCTAAAAAAAACCCAAACCAAAAATCAAATCACCCACAAATAGCCCTGTTGCTTCTCTCATTAGCATGGAGTCTCATATTTTAAAAATGCATTATGATTTCAGCTAAAACATAATGTCCCCCAATGAGAATCAGATTTCAGTTTTGTTTAAAAATAAAGAACCCTGACACCAGCGTGACAAAGACATGTAATTTTAAACCCTCACGTTAATTTTTGCAGATTTCCCACTAACTGCTGATGTTTCAAGATGCTGACATTACCAGCATAAAACTTAACATTTAAATACCAAAATTTCAGATTAAAAGTAGAGAAATAAATGAAGATTTCTCACACAACTAATGAAATTAATGTTATCTGCAAAGATTTCCAGAGAAAGAGAAAAATCCTTAAAATTAGGTAGTAAACTGACAATTCCAAGAAAAAGCAATTTATGAGAAAAGAGCCTTTTTTCTTCCCACAAAACATACTTGCCAAACAAAAGCAGAGGACTTCAACCTAGTCAGAGAAAATAAGAACTGCACCAGAACAATTCCTATCCCTCATCACTGGATTCGTGTATGTGAAGGGCCCTTCCACCTTCTCCCATGTGCCTCCTTCCAATCATCAGCAGCAGGACTGTGCTAAAAAGTGGCTATATTGTTCCGTTGCTCTCCTTATTTTTGTGTATGAGCTCAGCATTAAAACAGACAAAACCCACAGAAATTCCAAGCAAACTTCACCTGATGCCCAGTTTAGCTTTAGCAGGAGACTGCATTAGGCTGCTAGATAGCAGCTTCAGCCTTCAGAGCTTAAAAACCACTTCCTGGATTAGTTTGCTGGGAAATGTGTGCTAGTCTTAAAACAAAATTAGCAAAAATGGAGTCTTTAAGAATCCATTTCACCTTTGCAAGCTTAGGAAATGAGTAAGATACCAAACTAACAGGCCAGGGACTGCTTTTACCTTACAGACCTCCCACAGTAGGACATTGTGAAAGGCCTCTCCTGTTAACATAAATATTTAACAATAAAACAAAACAGGGTAAAATTAATACTCCAAGGAATAGCATATGTGATATGACTCACATGTCCTGTAAAAGTTCCATTTGCAACAACCCCTCTAGGGCACATATGAAAGAGAAACTGTTCCTTCAATGCACCAAGTTGTTCATATGCCCACAGTGGAGGCTGCCCCAGCAGCATTTCTATCTCAAGCTGTTTAGCAACACATGTGGCTATTTAAAAGTTAATTATTTCAAGTTCTTGGATGCCTAATTTCCTACTTCAGTGCAAAACAAGGGTACACAACTTCACAAGAATTTCCTGAGAAAAGCAGCTGCCTACACAAACTCCATTTAAATCATCTCCTGTTATGATGTGATTGTTCTAAATACAGGATTTCACCAAATATTTAAACCATTCAAGATTAAGAACATTAACTATTAATAGCACCATCTCACATCATTAGATCAGGCTGCAGAGCCACAGCAAATAATTAATTTTCCTCTTTTTGGCTCTTTTTAGTTACAGGTCTAAGTTTTTAAAGAGAAGTTTCCAGTTTAGGAAACTATTTGGAAATCTTGGGAGGAAAGTGCAAGCTGCTACAGAAGATGAAGGTTGTTGAATATTTAAGGAGGGAAAAGGAGCTCCATTTTGGACATGCTGAGGGCATCACAAATGGGATCACAAAAGCTGGTCATTAATAAGCCCAGCTGTAGGTCATTTCAGGCCTTTGTGGCAATTACTGTAAAGTGGAATAATGCAGGGAAATGCATTATTTTCACCTGCAGGGAAAGTCGTTCTGCACTACTTGAAATGCATGAAGAAAACAAGTTCAAAATGAGCTTTTAAAATTTCTGTTTCTGCAAACAGGTCTCCAGCAAATAACATTTTCTTGTTGTCTAAGCAGAACTCTATAACCAAACTGGTTTAGGCAAGTTTTTTTCAAAATCATTTTTACATGGTCCAATTTCACAGCTTCTCTTTTAAAATAGCTCCACTTGAGGCAAGCTGCCCAGCAACACAGAGACTGTAAAGCACTGGGACAGAGGTGAACTGTGTGCCATTTCTTCTCCTTTTGATCAGCTATTTAGTGAAAAGAAAGGTAGTTCCACTCCCCTGCAATATCCAAGTGCCAACCAAAGCACAAACGGAGGGACACAAGGAAGATCCATTAATCCTGGCTCTATCACAACATTCCCAGGCTGCCAAATTAAGGACCCACCACCAGGATATTTCTAAAAGGCCAATAAATACTTCAGACACAGCTGCCACTCTCACCTCACTCTTGCAACCATTTTGATCGGTAACACCAGGGACAGGATCCAAAGCATTTCAGAGAGTGATTCTGTAATGCCACTTTCTGCTAAAAGTCCCTCATCAACTGAGGGTCATTCCATCCCCTCAGAGCAGGGACAGGATTTTATCATGCATTTTTTGTTAGCAAAACTAAACAAACGAAGAAGTCTCACAGTTCAGCTCCAAAGAAACTTTTGACTCCTCTCCCACCAAGTACACACAGAATTCCCAGAAACATGATGCATGTACCTATCCCAGCCCAGCAATCTGCAGGAGCTAACCACAAGGAAATGAAATCCTCTCAGGAACAAAGAGAAAACTGTTCTGCTCCTGAGCACGACCCAAAGCTCAGGGAGGAGTAAATGGTGGAGCTTGAGTACCACACACCTTGGTTGTACCAACTACCCAATCACAGAAATTCTGCTTTGCCCACCACCAAATTAGCATTAGGTAGTGGGTAAAGCCTTCCTTTATTCTTCCCACAAGTAACCTAACTGTTCACAGCCCACCTCTGATGGCTTGAAATACCCACTTCACAATCACAACTATATTTAATATATAAATCAAATTAATTTAATAGCAAAGCTAAAATTAATTTAGAAAAACAAAAATATGAACATACCCAGATTCAGCATTTATAGACACCAATTTATACTGTTTCAACATATTTGATTAGAGAGAAGCAGAAAGAAACAATCTAGTCAAGTGCAAACACACGTGTCCAGCTAGACACAAGTTTAAATCCAAGTACTCACTCTTTGGCAACATTTGTAACCAAAAGAAAAAAAAATAGATAATTGCTCTAAAAACTAAGTAACTCTTCCTTAAGACCCATATTCTTTAACCATAAGTTGAAATAACGAAAAGAAATTTGAGTTCTGGCAGTGCCACAAAGCAGAAAAATATAGTAATTACATCATAACTTACTCAAAGGCAGGAGGTCTAAAGAGCCATACAAATCCTATCATTATGCAGACATTATCCAATTTAATTTTAGAGATTATACCAATCATAAGATTCCCTTTCACTGATTTGTACAGATGGATTTTTCCCTGCTTTCTCCACAATTAAACAAATTAAGCAGTATTTAGATGAGCAAGCTTATCATTGCAGAAGAATGTATTTATTAGCTAAAATAATCTTTAAAGAATGGAGACAGGATGCTACTGATTTCTTTTGGCATCTCTTCCCAACACATTACCTTGTGTGACAAGCCTCTGACACAAAAGCTTACAGTCTGCAAAATAAAAACAAATTGGTGCATAAGATGTCTGATGGATAAGGTAAGAAAAACAGGGAAAAATAACATGGACTCAGTATAGCCATTAGTATCTGTAGAATACCCTTTAATTAAAGGCAAAAAAGCAGTGTGGAGATTCAGAGTCTTGATATCCTCTTAACGAACCAAGGGCATCAGGTATCAACAGCACTACAATAGATTTTGGTCAATACAGGTTTTGTCCAACCATTTCATTTTTTTGGTCATTTAAAGCAGAATACATAGACAGGGAAGACCCAATTTTCTTGTCTAACAGTGTGGTCTTTTAAGGAAAACGTGAGTTTAAAGCCCTCTAAATCCATCCCTCTGAGCAGGCTGAAGGTACCCCCAGCAGACCTGGCTGAAGCCCATGAAAGAAGGAGCCTCTCTGCCACCAGTGACATTTTTCTCCTCACTTGTTCCTTTCTGTTCTGAGCTCCAAGCTGCTTTGCAAGGCCTCACACATGCTCTTTCGTCTGTTTTCTTTGGCACCGCTTTCCTTGTCACACACAGGGGACACAGAATGACAGGCATTAAGGCATTTTCTGTCAGAAAAGAGGGGACAGCAGGGTTCAAGAAAAACTGCCACAAACCAGTGCTGACTGCATAAGCAGGAAGAGTTTGACAGACTGAGAATATTTTTAATTGGCAACGGGAAAGTTTATATTTATCTCAGTCCTGTGTCTTATTTGAAGACATCTTAACTAACATATTCTCCCTAGCTGATGAAGCTGATGACATGATTGCCCTGTTCATTAAAAAGCTGCCAGTAGAAGCTGGGACTATCTTCTCAGACACAAAGCAAGTCTCCCAGCAAAACCATGGAGGGTCACACTGGTATTCCCCCAATACTTCTACATTGAGAGAGGACAGCAAATTTAAAGTATTTTTTCTTTGTACATCAGAAAGCAACAAACTGAGACAAACCCATTAAAATCATGGGGAAAAGCAGTAATTTAAAATCAGAAAATCTAACCTAACTTAAAATCTTCATATTTTGACAGCTACAGTTGGCAGCAGATTGATTATGTCCATTTGAAAGATAAAAAGCATTCTACTAAGATAATTTGATTTTCTCAGACTTTGTGAATATTAATAAGGCCCTTACTTTATTGTAAGTAAAATAGTTACAAATTGTAACTGTTGTAATAGTTCTTATTGATGGAAAGACCAGTTAAAAAAGCCATCCACCAAGCATGTGTCATCTGTCTGGAGTGCAGGATCTCAGGGCTGGCTGTCCTATGCTGCCCTAAAAACTGAGACTGCAGAATAAGCAGAAAATATTATGCAGTGTTTCCAAAGTGTGCAGAGGAACAATTTCTATTTTAGATCATAAACAAAGAATTTTTTTTAAAACTGCATTAAAACATTACTTTTCTATTGAGATCTCACAGTTCACTATTTTTACTTTGCAATAATAGCTCTTTTTTTCTTCCATTTCTAAAGCAGCTTGATAGTTACACAATTTTCCTACAACTTCATGTATAAGCATTTCTGAATATCTCAAGAAAATTTATCCATAAGCTCCAAGTTGCTTTCCATTTTCTAGCCAATAAAAGACCAAGAACTATTTCCTTGCCTCCAAACTAGAACCCAAAGGACATTTCAGATTGAACTACGCTTTGCTAATTTTTCTGAGTTTCCTAGTTACTATGGACACCTGCCAGCAGAAATAAAAAAGAAAGAACTTCTGCCAAAATATTAGCAGAAAATTAAGAAATATAACTCCAGCACACCAAGTGCTCCAGTGTTAACCACCCTTTGTTCCTTCTCAGTACACAAAGGCCAGGCGGATCAGAAGAGAGCTATCAAGCAGCTGGGTGTGGCAGAATGGACATATAAACAGGCAGACAAAGCCTCGAAATCCCCTCAAAACTGTGTGGCCACCACCCGAGCCCCTCAGAATTCCAGCTGCATGGGAACACTGGGCTCCAGGGTTAAGAAGACTGATGCTTAAATGCCTCCTGCTAAGTAGCCAGGACTGAGTGCTCTCCAAAATCCTGGGCACTGGAGGAAGAAAAATGAAAACATCTGCTTTCCCAGCAACTTTGAGAAAACCTCTGACCAGAAAGCCTGAACACTTCCCTCAGCTTCCATGAGTGCTGCTGATTGTAGTTGTCTGTGAGATAAGAAAGAGATTCTGTGGCCACTAGTGGTATGTCACAAGGTGGACAAGGCAGTGGTCACTCCACAGCCATGCTCTTTAAGTACAGGCTGGGAGGACAGGGAAGGAGGGCAAACAAACACTAGCTCTTCACTGTCACCTAACTTGTGGTTTGTAGGATTTCATCTCCAAGGGGAAAACTCCAGTGCAATTCAAAACTTCCTTGAGGGCTAAATCATTTTAGGGTAGGTGGAAGCTGTGTGGTTTTATCCTGGAGAGCAAGTTTAGGGATACACACAGAAAGCAAACATACCATCAAACTTAGCAGGACTATCCTTGCACACACTTCTGCTTACCAGAAGACAGGGCTGTTGGGCTTCTGAAACTCTTGCACCAGCTCAGTTACAGAAGCAGGGCCCAGTGCTAGACACTGCACATGACAATGGATAAAATGGAATAAATTAAATGATCCTTTCTTGAACTCATCAAGATGGGAACATGTAATATGAAAATGAAGGTTTACTGTATGAGTCAAATTGCTGATTATTCTCCTCTTTACAATAGAATTTTTTTAAAATATCACATTCTAAGTTAGATAACCCAGGTTATGGGTACCTCTCTTAGAGCTTTGCTGACTACTTGGGAAGAGAAAGTGTCTTGCAACTCAGAGACACACTGAAGATCAGTGGGCACATATTTTAATAAATTAAGTGTGCAAATGAAAGTCACCAGTGATAGCGTTCAAGCATAGCTCTGTTTTTTCCAAGTCATGCTGCATCCTGTCCTTAAAATGCACACAACTCCTCTGGAGGAGTCCAGCACACAGCAGCACAACAGAAAAAGATCTGAGGAGCAAATATGCTGGTTTAGAATTTGAGTAAAATGCAAATGCAGGATGTGCAGGGTAAAAGGTTCACTCGCTGCGGTGAGCAGAAGCAAGTATAGATCTGCATTTATTCAGCACCTCCTGCAGCCGGGCTCAACCTGGCCGGGGACAGCTCCGGGCAGCTCTGCTGACCTCTGCTTGACACTGTCTGGCAAACCTTCCTGAAACCTCTCCTCAACATGGATGAATTAAAGAAAAAATCCTCTATAATCACGTGGAAAAGCAAGACTAATTAATAAACTGGCCCATCACAATGTTTGCATATGTATTTAACCCAGGTCAGCTGAAGGCAACAGACACACAAGCAAACATCTTTATTCTCTCTGCATGCTGGCCTAGAGCCAGTCTGGTGGATCTTGTGTACAGGCTTCTGGCAAGTACAGTTTAACTTCAAAAGACACCGGTTTCTTCCAGGGATATATGACCCTCATTTTGCTGCAGGATCTAGGGCTTGAAGAAGCAAAGTGGTATCTACTCATCACAGTACACTGGTTATTCTTACTTTGGGCAGCTAGCAAAAAAAAAGGGGGGGGGGGGGGTATTACTTTGACCATGTATGATTACCGCAAACTGATTTTTTTTTTTTGGCATGCTATGTAAATTCGGGTAATCCAAAGATGTAAGCAGTAATCTCTCCAGAACTGTAGTTCCTGCTACTCACAAAACAGCAAGTACAAGAACCCCAGAAATTGCTCAGGAGAACCCAAGTTTGACTGCAGAGCTCCTGCTTGTTTTCTCCTCCTGCAAATATTTATATTAGCTCTTCAGAAGGTAGGCTGCTGTTACCCTGCAGAGATTTGCACCACATATAATTATGTCACGATGATACTGAATACACTTAAGTGTGTAACTAAAAGCAATTACAAAAGGTTTTCTTTTTAAAAAACACCTCCATGTATATATAAAATCCATCTCATTGGGCCATCAAGCAGGCAATACATTTTTGCTATTGTTCCAGTGCCAAAATGCAGCACCACGGCCAATTGTTGCAGATAAAAGAAGCCCTACTATTCTCTGCATACTCGCTACAGGCCATACTCTTCTCCTCCTGGAAACAGAATTTCAAAGTTATTTGCCTCAAATCCTCATAAATCAAAGCATTAGATTTCAAATATGAAGAGATTTTTTTTCAAAGTTTCTAGATTGTGCATTGTAATTCTTCAGTTATACCTTAAATTCAAACAGTAGAGCTCAAAGTAAGTGAAACCAGAACTCTGCAGAGAGCAAACCACAGGGCCACGTGGTTGTCCCTGCCATCCTCACTCTGCCACCAGTTGCAGGCAGCAAATTCATTTTGCCAGTCTCCCAGCATGACTGAGAGTGAACTCATTTGAAGCCAATCCAAATATCTTAACCCAGACGGTTTTAACATCCACTGCTAAATGCAAAACTAAAAAATAATTGATGTTTAAATGGATATTTAACATGATGGAAACTAAGTGCTCCTGCATCTGAGAATGCCAAAATACTCATGAGATAACCTGGCAATGCTTTTATCAACATAATTTGCCCTCATCTAGGAGTTTCAAGTACAGAGCTTCTAATATGTCAACTCATCATTAGATGAGCATTGTGTTACAACACCTTGTCTTTGGAAACCAGGCCTCCCCAGATGCCAGTCCTTACTTCAGAGCCCTAAATTAATCATCACTGACAAATTAAAATAACTCTTTGATGCCACTTCTCAGCTGTACTACGCAATTCTCACAGTTAGGTCTCTAACAGAACTATTTCAGGAATTACTATGCTCTTTTTGCCTTATCCTTCAGGGGTCAGGGAGAAAAAAAAAACCCCAAACCAAAACAACAAAACACTTCCAGAAAACATACTTTCATCCCTCCTTGTCAAAGCAACATGATTTGGTAGATCCTATTTCTTCCATTCAGTTCTGTTTAAACCACCCAGAGCTCCACTCAGAGAACATGCCTAGAAAAATTTCTGTTCATCCATCACATAGAATCACTCCTCTTCAGTCTGTTTCATGCTTTTGTCATCATCTGTCCTCCAAATGGTGGAAACAAACAAACAAACAAATAAATCTCCTTGGCGTATTGATACACAGAGAGCTTCTAGAAGAAGTAGGCCTCATGAAAGGCAATAGCAAAGTAACCATGAAGTCCTGTCATACATGCAAAAAAAAACGCTTTGTGAAACTCCCTCTCATAAAACTAAATGCAGGTTTTAACAGGCCTTTAAAAATTATTGTTCCAAATGCTTTTTTTTGATTATAACTTGAGTATCATACCCCCTCTTACTGTGGTGTTTAGTTATTACTGAAATCCTGCATCTTTACAACATACTAACACCACAACAGCAATGAATATAAGCACACACCATGATGATCTCAAGGCACTTGAATTTGTTCCTTTTCACTATTTTAGTGGCCTCACGTCAGCTCTTATACTTTGAATTAAGGAGAAGTGGAGCCAAAGCACACTCACAATCCGCATGCAAGGCATTACTCGTGCGGGTCAGCTCCCGGATGAAACCTGAGAAAGGCGCTGGCAGTCGGGCAGCACCAGCAATTGTTGGGGGGTGATACGCCCTCCGCTCCATAGCCCTGTGCTCCGGCGAACCCCCACATTACACGGAGACGCCTTGGAGAAGCCCCAGGTCACAGCCGTGGCTAAACCGCGGCCATCCAGGACGCGAAGGCTGACATTCTTCTTCAGGACTGCCACACCTAGAGCAGCGAGCAGCCTGGTCTCCCTTTGTGCTGCCACACATTCCTCCCTAGGTCACCGGTTCCCTCCCGGGGGCTCAGCCCCGCAGTCCGCGGCCGGGGCGCGGCGTCCCCACGCAGGGCTGTGCCAGCCAGGTGGAAGGCCGGCGGCTCCGCAGTCCCTCGCCTCGCCCCTCCCTCCAGGCGCTGCGTTAAACATGAGTAAGATTACAAGTATTTTATGTTTCCCTCCTCCCCCACGCTCCCACGCCCAAATCCGCAGTGCCGGGCCACCCCGGGGGGGAATCGTGCCCGGGACAATGCGGCGAGAGGAGGACTCTGCGCAGGGAGAGAACCGGCCGGAGCCGCGAGGACGCCCCCGCCAGTCCCTTGGGACTCGGCCGGTACCATGGGCAGGGCTACCTCCGCCGTGTTCAGCCGGTATACCGGACATGGCCGGTCTCTCTGGACTCGGCTGGGACCGCGGGTTCGCCCCTCGCTTCCCCCGCGACGCGGCCGTTGCCAGGCGGCGGCGGCCTCGCCCCCGGGCAGCCCATGTGCGAGGCGGCGGCCGGGGCGGCGCTTCCCCCTCCTGCCATTAGCATAACACAGAAGGGAGGAGGAAGGAAAGAGAAGAAATTAAAAAAAAAAAAAAAAAATAGAAAAAAAGAAGGAAAGGGAGTGGGAGCTGTTTCTCCAGCATGAGCTGCGGGGGGACGCGCCCGAGCGCGGCTGAGGAGAGGGAGCGATGCCGCAGGAGGCGGCCAAGGGGCCAGCAGACAAAGGGAACCTCCCGGCGGGGCAGCGGGGCTCGAGAACCGGAGCGGCTCGGGCGGAGGCTCCCCCGGCCGGTCGCCGCCCTCCCCAGGCCCGGGGCGGGAGCACTCACCAGCTGAGCCGGAGGAGGACCCTCTGCTCCGGGGGGCAACAGCAGGCTCGGGCGGCTGGGGCTGCACGGGCCGGGCGGGGGCCGGGGGCTGCTCCTGCGCGGGGGACGGCGTGGTGGCGGACGAGGAAGAAGAGCACACAGCTCCCCGGGGACTCCAGTCGGGCTGCGGCGGCTCCGGAGCAGCGGGGCGGGGCGGCTCGGCGGGGCCACCGAGGTCCAGCAGCTGCGGCGGCCCCTCCTGCGGGGCTGCGGCGGGAGCGGCGGCGGGCTTCCTCTCCATCACCTCCAGCTGCTCGTCGAAGTCTTCGTCCTCGTCTTCCTCTTCTTCCTCCTCCTCCTTCTCGTCGTCGAGCACGAACTGGTAGTTAAACTGTGGCTGCTGCGGCCGAGCTGGCCCGGAGGAGGAGGAAACCAGGGGCGACTGGTCCAGCTCGTCCATGGTGCCTGGAGCGGGCGGAACAATGAGCTGTGCGGGTGCGGGGGGAGGCGCGGGCTGCGCTGCCGCCGCCGCTGCGGGACCCGCACTCCACGCCCTGTGAGTCACCGCCCGGGAGGCGCGGGCGCGGCCGCCCCGCCCCGTGCCCAGAGCGGCGGCGACGCCGGCCAATGGGAGCGGGAGAGGGCAAAGAGCAGCCAACGAGAGGGGGCTCAGCAGTGGCCCGTCATGAATATGCATCAGGTGGGGCGAGCCCGAGGGCTGGCGGAGCGGGGCTGAGAAGTCGGGCAAAGTTCAGCGCGGAGAACGCGGGTGGGGCGGCACAGAAGACGGGCCACGGCGCGGGGATCCTCCATCCTCCCGTGACAGACAGCCTGGGAGCGCGTGGCGTGATTCACCGCTCTCCTCTGCCAGGAGTAGTGTCGTTTTGTTTGTTTGTTTGATTGTTTGTTTCAAACAGCGGCCAGAAACACTCAGCGATTTCCAGGAAGAGAAGGGGATGGCGCAGGGCACCGATGCGCCCTAGCCCGGCTTCTCTTATCCTGGATCTGACCGAAGGATCCCGAGGCACCCCGGGCTCCGCTGCACTGCGGGGCCGGGGAAGGGTGAGGCGCCGTTCCGATCCCGATCCTGTTCCTTGGGCATCGCGCCGATCATCGCAGGCACATCCCCCTGGGTTGGGAAGCGGAGTCAGCCAGCGCCTTCCTCCGATGGGAATGGAAGTTTTAACCAAAACATGAAGCAAAAACCTTCCCGTGTCTGAAGAAAACTGAGGAGACACTGTCTGAAGAGGCAAACTTGTTTAACCACCCTTGCTAGTGTAAGGCAGCCCCATGAACAGATCTCATCATCTCTTTAGAGTATGAATTTAAATTGTGCAACTTTTGCGGGAAAGAATGGAAAGGAAAGGAAAAATTAAAGGAGAAAAATGAAAGGAAAAAGGAGAACGAGAAGTGAAGAGGAGGAGAGGGGAAAGAGAGAAAAGGAAAGAGGAAAAGAGGGAAAAGGGAGGAAAGAGGAAACAGAAAAAAAGGAAGGGAAGGAAATGGGGGGAAATGAAGAAGGAAAGGAAAAAATGAAAGGAAAAGGGAATAAGAGAAAGGAAAGAGAAGAAAGAAAAGAGGGAAGGAAAAGGGAAGAAGAAATTTCAGGAAAGAGGAAAGGGACAGAAAAGAGGAATGAAAAGAGGAGGGGGAGAGCAGAAGAAAACTTGGCACCTGCCTCATGTTAGACTCTGGTGTGGTCTCCAGTTTTCTGCTGAGGGATGGAACACTGGCCAAAGCCCGTAGGGTAACATTTAATTTAACTAAAATAGCACCTATTTTAGGTCCATCCACACAGCTGCCTCAATAAGACCAGAAGGCCCTATAATTCTATATGTAACACTACTCCAACATTATTATGGGGTTTTAACCCACACATGATTTATTCTCCCACATATGCCTGTATAAAGAGATTAGTTCATGGAAACACTCATAACAAGCACCTGCTAGTTCAGTGAGATTTGAGAAGTCAGGGAAAAGAAGCAGCTCTCCTGGCACTTCCCTTCTGCCTGTAGGGTGCAATGGATGCTGAGATGGTCATTCTGTGAGCTGTCCCATTAAGCAGTGACTGACAGCCTGGAGCAGAAGAAACTCCTGACTAGGACCAGTTCAGTGCACCTGAGCACAGTGAGGGACTGAGGGGCAGCTGCATCTCACACTGCACAGGGAAGAGTTTCTGGCTGGAAAGTGGGGTTCAATCACCAGCTTCAGTCACACTGTCTGAAAAATGGGATGGCAACAAGTGAATGGTGCTCCAAAGGGTCCCAGGACTGAGTCCTCTCTTGCCTCAGGAAAACGTCATATTCTTTGCATGAACAGTCTGAACCCAAATATTTGTTGCTGCTATTGGGAAGGCCATTCTAAGATACCCCCTTTTCTAAATAACAAGAGACCTTCCAGCTTCTAGTCCTAATTTGCTGAAGGCCAAGGTACACCCTCTTACCACTTTTCTCTTTAAATTGTTCTTTTCTCTAAATTTTGACTCCTAAGAATACGCTTTGCCCAGCCCTTGCTTTCCAAATCTAACACTGGAGAGGCTGTGCAGTCACCCTTCCCCCTCCTCCTCCAAGCAGCCTTTCCCTGCACCCAATCCAGTCTCAGATCAGGCACAGGAAATTTCAGATGCGATTTTTTTTTTCAAGAATGTACAAAGACATCAATATCCCTATCACTACCTATCATTACCAGAAATTAACATAACAAATGTGCAAAGTATTTTTATAAACACAGTGATGGCAACATTGTTATTCTAATGATGGAGATAAATGTTTCCAGCAGGTGAATAAGCCCTTGAGAAACTATGAGGTCTTTTGATGTCACGCTTTGCCTCTGAGATTTTGGGTGTCCATTGACAAATGATCAAATTATATTTTCAAGTCAGCCCCTTTTACAGTGATATAAGGGATGCTACAGCAGCAGCAGAATGGAGGCATAGCAAATAAAATACTTTAATTGAATAAGGTTTTTATAACTTCACCAGCAAATCTACTTTTTACATCTCTTGGTTAAACAAGAAAATGGATTTTAAAAATTCCATTATAATATAATCTAAGGCAACAAGGTACTATTAAAAATTAGTCAAATTCTGAGCACAGACATGGTGCTGAAACCAATTTTAACATATTTAGCTACGGGGATTTTTGGTCATCTACAAGATGGAAAAATCTATATATATAATTTGGCTGATTTTATCAGAATACTTGGAAGAGTGTCTATCATCAATTAAGGACAAATGAAAGGGATTTTTATTTAGAGACAGGAAGTGACTAAAGGTCTTGGAGAGAAACAGGAAGGGTGTTCCAGATTCCCTGAGCAGTCAAATTAACAAGTAAGAGAATAACAGAGCTCTGTAGTACTGAAACTATATTGCAAAACACCCCAGATTTTAGCTCTTTAGAAAAGTATTTTATAATTCTGCTAGGAAGATTGTCAATAAGTAGAAGTATTTTGCAGATATTCAGCAATTTAATTTACCTAAAACTTAGTGAAAACTTAGTTTTCATGAGCTGTTTTCCTGTACAAAGTTAGGAAGGAAAGGATTCCATGAGAAGGAACCCCAGCAGGGATGTTTCTGAATTTCCACAGGAGTGCTGCCAATGGTTATGTACTGGGGGGATTTTCTTAGTCCACTCTGACCTTCTGCTTGATCTTACACAGAAGTCATATGATATCACAGCAGATCATAGACTAAGATAATAATGGTGATGGGTCAAATGCAGTACTGTAATTTCACAGCAGGATCCAACAGAAAAAAATCCCCACATTTGGTCTCGAATAGCAATTTTAAAAGATGGATTTAAAATTGTGAGGGTGGCTGGATTTCTGTCCCTCCTTTTAAACTTTAAGGACAATCCCCCAGGTTTCAGACATGTCTTTATCTCTGGAAGGATAAAACTCTGCAATTCTTTGTTTTCAGATTATGCCAGTGCTGAATCGAGCAGGTTTGCCTCATAGGTTTGTCTTCACTTCAACACCTGCTGCGCTTCTTTTCAAGATCAGCAGTGGGATATTTTGACAAAATCACTGCTTAGTTTATTAATACAAATGCAGCATATGGAGGGGGGAAAGTATGAAAACAATATAACACGGGGATTTCTATCTCTTGATGGTAACTGAGCCAGACTGGGCTTTATTGGAATCTTCTGTGGGGCCTGCCTTGTCCTCTGCTATAAATAACATTTTCTTGATGTTAACTTTCTTAATGTGTTAAATTCTTTAGTGTTCCAGGCCCTTCTTATTCTGGAATGTTTGACTGAAATCAAATGCATCCATTTCTACAGTAAATGTCCTACTAACCATGTTAATATACAGTATTCTGATTCAGACCTGTCAAAACACAGGTCTGAATCCTTTAGAACTTCTTTCAGCCAGCCAGATGCTGAGCCCATCCACCTGCATGAACGAGAGCAGTTTCAGGACAACTCTAAAAGATATCATCAGTGAAAAGTTGCCATTAGCTGTAGCTTTAAATTCCTACATCCAGGTAATTTCTTTTTGGTCTCTGTAAGTTTTCATTCAAAGGGACCAAAGCTGATGCATGGCATTAAAATGATATTACAACAGTGAACAAGAACACATTTGTTCATCATTAAAATACATAACATTTGAAGGGAACCAAAACAACAACAATGCTCTCCAGCAAATGAGACTATGACATGAAAAATTCACCTCACTAAAGCTGCACAGGGATCCACTGTTAACAGGAATTCAGTCTGATTACTCTTTTTCTCAGAAAGAACCACTTAGGTCATACTTAAAGGACAATACAATTAATTTTATGTCTTACTGACACCCCCAGAATTTTCTAATTCTCAGAATACAGGTAATTCCCCACATTAGGTTCAATGTTACTACTCGTCAGCCCCTCACACTCTTAAGAAATACAATTAAATTATTCACTTACCAGTTTGGCCATAATACTTCTCACTCTCAAGGAACATAAGGGCTGTCATCTCCATTGGACTTAGACACAAAAAAATCTATTCTCTATTAACGCAACTTGCAAACAACTCCAGGTAGTATCAACTACTTTTTCTAATTCATGTTTCCCCCTCCTAATTTTTATTTTAAATCACCTCCACATTCTCACTCCAGGTACTGAAGTAGTGATGCCACACACTCAGTGACTAGAACTTAGAACAGCAAGAATGAGCACTTCTGAAATCATGGCATTTTACTGACATTATTTTAAGAGCTTTTTTAAAATTTAGGGATTTATTACAATAAATTGGACTTTAAACTGGTTTGCTTTGTAAAGGGAAAAGTGTTTATAATTTATATCAGAGATCAATTTTTGCTCTTCCTCTGCGTTGACATTGACCCACTTAGGAAAGAAACAGCCTGGTAACCAACATTCAGGGTTAGTCCCTTGGCTGCCAAATGTGGCCCAGGAGAAAACAGATCGATGGGGGCAACATTTTCACCATTACTGTAGACAAGGCTGATGGCATCACTACTGGAATTAGGAAACTTAACTGTATACACCAGCAAAATGTGCAGAGGGAGCAGCAGCATGGATCTGAACTCACACTTGAAAGGAAGAGCTGCTACTTTCCAGAACTTTGCTCACTTCTTAACAACTTGTCCCTTGCAAATGCCTTTAGCAGGCTAAAGCAGCTGGAGTCTTCACCAGGGTCATGGCAGTGCTTGGGGCCACAGAGCAGTTCTGACTTCCGGGGATGGAATGTAGGGCAGCTTTGGAAACCACCAGGACTGAGATTTCTTTCTTAGAGTATTTAGGGAGCTCTTCCTTTTATCTGGGTCAGACAAAGATAGGACAGCTAAGAAACGTCTAACATGACTTCCCTGCTTTCTCAGTAGCATGTCCAGCTGGTCATACACTGAAGCCCTTTACCTCCCTCACCTTTCCCCAGATAAAATATTTCCGCTTTTGAACATTTTGGATAATTTCAGTTAACTATGGTAGTGGCAGAATATTCAAGCATATTAAACTTCTGATAGTTTTGTAGAAACCAGCAGCTGGCTAAATTAGAGAGAGCTGATGAGCTCTCCTGTGCAGAGGGAGCCAGGAGAACCTGGTGGCTCCCCATTCCACTGGTGTATATATAAGTAGTTTTTACAAGCTTATCTGTCATTTACTCAGATGGCAAAACCAAAACGGAGGATGAGAGTTGTGAGAATGACTGAAGATATTCCAGGACAGAGATGCAAATAATGTAAGACCTAGAGCCATAGGAAACCTGAATTTGCTTGTTTTACTGGTTTTGGAACTAGTTTCTGACTGGAGTAGATAGGGATATATTTCAGGTGAGTCATGCCAGTGTTGAAGGACTACCTAAGTGCAACCACAGTGTTGGCAAGGGAAAAAAAAGGAATCTTGTAGGCTAAATTCTTTCTGATATATCCTGTGAAAAGGAACAGAAATGAAAGGAAAGGATACTGAGAAAACAGCACATGGAAAAGAAGTGGCACAGGGCTACTTTATTCCTTAAAGAAAACCAAAGTTCTTCAGATTTCTAGAGCATGATGTTTAGCAGGTATCTCTTACTTAAACTATTTTCAATGCTTTTTTTTTCAGTGCAAATATAGTTTTTACTCTTCTCATTGTAACTTGTGAAAAACTAGCATATTTAAGTAAAAACTAACTACTTGAATGACATGTAACATCTGCTCAAATTACTACTACAGCACAGGCTGTTAGCTAAGATTTACTGGATTTATTCTATCAGATAGAGTCAGGTTGCTAAACAGTGTAACTTTTAATATATGCGCCTGGAAATAACTTGGCCATATCCTGGGTAGAAATGCCTGGATAAATTGAAAAACAATCAGTTTCGCTTTTGAGGCAGCTAGCTGTATGTTATTTGTTTCTCCTTCAATTTTATCTACTTGAAGTTTTGGAAAATAAAATCAGAATTTAGAATAGCACTCTTTAAGATTTATCCAACTAAATCGATTCAACAGAATTCTTGTAAATGACAGTTGCTTAAAAGAATGAGATCATGGAACCATAACATGATTTGGGTTGGAAGGGACATTCAAGACCATTTCATTTCCCCCTCCCAATTCCATGGGCAAGGATACCTTTCACTAGAACAAGTTGCTCCAAGACCAACCAGGCCCTGAACATTTCCAGGGAAGTGTTATTCACATAATCATATAATTCGTCAACTCCGCAGTGAGCTGTAAAACCAATCTCCCGGAGCAGTTTTTGGACACTACACCAGCAGCAGTTTTTTACCTAGACTGTAATCTGGAAGATGAACAAAGTACACAGATATGTGATTCCTTTTAGGCTGCCACTGAATTAATGTCAATTTTATTTGTTCTTTCAGCTCACTGTATTTCTTAGCGTCCTGGGTTGTAGTATAGGATTAGCACAAAGTATTCTAT